>VXAC01006177.1:443625-494357 GCA_013399225.1 Rhipidura dahli | reverse complement strand
GGCGGGGGGCGGCGGGCGAGGGGACCCCGCGGGGAGCCTAACGGAGATCGACTTCCAGCACCTGGAGCTGCAGGAGATCATCGGCGTGGGGGGCTTTGGGAAGGTGTACCGGGCCACCTGGCGGGGCCGCGAGGTGGCCGTGAAGGCGGCGCGGCAGGACCCTGACGAGGACATCACGGCCACGGCCGAGAGCGTGCGGCAGGAGGCCAAGCTCTTCTCCATGCTGCGGCACCCCAACATCATCGCCCTGCACGGGGTCTGTCTGCGGGAGCCCAACCTCTGCCTCGTCATGGAGTTCGCCCGCGGCGGCTCCCTCAACAGGGCCCTGGCCGCCGCCCCCGGGTCCGCGGCCGCCCGCGGGGGCCGCCGCATCCCCCCTCACATCCTGGTGAACTGGGCGGTGCAGATCGCCCGCGGCATGCTCTACCTGCACGACGAGGCCATCGTCCCCATCCTGCATCGGGACCTCAAGTCGAGCAACAGTGAGTCCCGGGCGGGGCGGGGCGCGGGGGGAGGTGAGGAGGGACCTTCGGACCGCCGCGGAGGCGACGGCGAGGAGATGTCCCCGGTTGGGGCCGGGGGCGTCCCGCCGTGGTGGCGCTGGCCATGGCCGCGGTGCGGGGGCGGGCGGCCGGGCCTGGAAGGGCTCCGTCCTGGAGCCCTGTTCCACCGGGGGATGGGTGTCGCAACTCGGGCACCCAGTGCCAGAAGCTCGGGCCCGCGGCAGGTTAGCTTGCCGGGCAGTGAGCTGGGTACGGACTCGCTGGGGTACCTCCAGCGCACGCCAAGTCCTGCCCTCTCGGAGGGGAGCTGGCTTAAAGCGGGATAAAACCCTGCGCGCGACCGTAATTGCAGATCCACAAGGCTATATTTACTCTGATGCGTTGTGTGGTCCTGGCTTTTAAAACTTACCCAAGGAACCAAGCGCCTTGTAAAAAAAAAATTTAATAAGGGTATCACTTCTGTTTCACTGCCGAACAATCATACGTGTTTCGGGTTTTCAGCGCATGCATTTAACATTGCTAAAATTTACCCACTTAGAAAACATTGAAGTGGAAAAGACTACTACCTTAAAACCAGTAGAAACTGTTGTTCAGACGCCAGATTTATTTTCATCCCTTGGCATGGACAAATGCACCTGCAAGAATGAGGGAGTTGCTCAATTCACGCTTAATGGCTCCTTGGTCCATCTGAAATACAGAAGCATCTAAGATTTTGGCCACTGTGCATTTGAAAGGCTGGCTTACTAGAACAGAGTGTTTATGACTTGCCATTAGAGTTGTGTTTTGAACTGGTGACCTGAAAGTGGAAATCTGTGTGTTTCCATAAATATCTAAAGCCATCTCAACTCTTTCCTCTCTGTTCTGAATGTGCCAAAAGTGCAACAATATATTAGGGGTTTTTTTTTTCCAGTTAGGAGTCCTTAAGTAGTCCAGTAGAAATAAAAAAGCTTCATTCAAGTTTGAAGCACTTTGTTTAAGAGGCTGTGTGTCTTGAAGGTCACCATGCATGGGCTGTTAAGACAAGGCTCAGTCATGGGACTGGCTGTTCTGAGAATACTTTCACTATTTGTTTGATAAAGAAAGGACCTAGCTCAGCTGTGTTTGTGATTTTGTTTGTAGCACAGATTATGAACTCTTGGACCTTTAGCGTCATGGCTAACACCTTAATTTCTAGCAAGTGGTCTGTAGGCAGCTTGTGCCCGCTTGGTTTGCTGCTGTGTTCGGAGTGGGCTGCTGCACCTTGAGTATTTGGTGGCTCTCCTTAGACAGGTTGGGCTGTTGAATGCTAGCACCATGTTAAGTGGCAGTGGCAAAATTTGTGTCTGAAATAAATTCGTAATCCTGTGGTTTAGCACAACACTGGGAGCTGAGTTGGGTAGTGCTGAGAACTGATTACCATTATCATCTTTTTGTATATGGGTAATGGCAGAGCATTTCAAAAGTATATTTCCGATTATAACTTCAGCGTATGTGCCTGTTCATTGCTAACTCCTGTTACAGATGCACTTAACTTGAGCTAGTTAGATCTCTCACCTGTATTTCTTAATCTTAGCAAAGTTTGAAGACGGTATTGAATATTCTAAATAGAATTATGTGTCTTGATTATCTGGCTAAATGATAATGTTAGAAGACAGTGATGCACTGGTGGTACCATTCATGTTGTTCAACATCATGAATTTAGAATGACTGCGAGTCATGGCAGTATCCCCCGTTCTGGCAACTCATCCATTCATCGAAGATTTCACTTCATTCTTTTTCTGCAGTCTTTTGCAGTCTTGCACAGTGGGAGTGGAATGCTGCCAGGGTTGACTGAGCGACTTGCTTGGCGTGGATAGTGACAGTTCTGGCAGTGGCTGTGGCTCCAGACAGCGGTCTGGCTGCACCCATTCCTCACCTGCTCGTCGCTGCTTTCCAGGCACTGCTAGTGGTGGTGGTGGTTCAGTGCTCTACCTTAAGCAGCTCTAGGTAATAGATGAATGTAGCAGTTTTGTGGTAGCTTAGTTATTTTTGTTAAGAAGGTTGTGTTTTTTCTTCCTCAGACAATCAGTTAGAAAAATGACTGCCCTTAACACAGTGTGGTAAGCAATGCTTCTCAAACTACTTCCCTAGCAAGCAGGCAGGAACTAATTTTTCCAGCCAGGGGAAGGGAGCCCCTTCTACCAGTGTATTTGATCCAGAAAGGGTATGTGTCTGGGCTTGTGGTTGGCAGGCATTAGCAAGCATCTCAAAGCGTGTTACTTCTCTCCATGTAATTTTATGGAGTTGGGATCTCTATTGCATATCTGGTGTGGTTTCGCTGATGCCAAGTTGACAGGACTGGAGAGAAAGTGCCACAAACAGAAGAGCATGAGAGCAGCTGGCTTTTGTTAACAGCAGTGACTATCTAGATTTGAATACTCTTGTTTTCATTTGGCTCCTTTTGGGAGATGGGAAAAGGTTTGGGTTTCTGCCAGAGTAAGGGAAATTAATAGGTGTACAAATCTTTTCCATTTTAGAAAGAAAAACTGACAAACTTGGTTGTGAAGGCTGAACAAGGAAGTAAAGTGTAACTCCTCATGAGTTTTTTTAAGAGCAGAGAGAGTTTCTTCAGTTCTGGAGTCCATGTAAAATAATAGTTAAAGTTTTATCAGAAGTAGACAAAACAAAGGTGTAAAGAACAGCGTTTAGCTTTAGATATGTGTGATAAAATGAAACATAGTAACCATGGTCTCTAATGTTGATTTATGAATTGTGGGTGCTTTCTAAAACCTTTATAGATTAAGGACATAATCTAAAATTAAAGATTAGAAGGTCAAATTTACCTGATCTGAAATCTGAATAAAATTTTTGGAAGAAAATTTGATTTTTTTCAAAGCATTGTTATTTGTCAAGGAATTTTGAATTAATTGATGCTTTAACTGAAAAGGAGCTTTCTTAAATATTGTGAAAATACTTGAATATTCCTAACTGTCTTCTGGGTAGGAACCTAGTCTTGAATAAGGGTGCCAGCTGACTATGAAAAAAATTTTAGTTTACTGAAAATAAAAGACAGGAATTCATCTACAAGACTAGACACTGATAGTTACGTGTATCTTTTTACCACATCTCAGCTGTTTTCCTGACCCTTTGGAAGGGCAGCTTTTTTGCTCTGAGGGAATCAAATTTCTTGCTTCTGATCAAGGACACCCCATTAGTTACAAAACCTGTGGTTGTGTAAGGGCTCAGCACAGCCTCCCCTGATTATTCTATCCTGAAGAAAGCTAGGAATATGTTCAGCTAGAGTGTGCCACCGTTTCACTTTCCGAAGTCGAGTGTAGAGAAAAAAGGGGTTTGTGATTCTGGGGTTGATTTCAGACTGAACTACTTCTGCTTTTAAAAAAAATGCACTTTATCTCTAGTGCAGCAACCTTGTGTACTTCTAGGAAGCATTGCAATAAGTTCAGAATATCTTGCTTATGGCATGGACCTATCTATGATTACAAAGTTGGTTATGTGTCGATTAAGTGTACTAACACAGTACTGATAAAGTGCTCTGTGCTCACTTGTCATAGATGGATATGCAAGTAGGATTCAGTTTGATATGGCTTTTACCAGCTCCTGCAACATCCATGGGTCCTTTGCCGTCCTCAGCTCTGGGAAGGGCGTTGAGTTTATATTGCTTCTTGAAATTGTCAAGGTCAGCTTGAGTTTCAAGGATTGTTTAACAAGAACATGGAAGTGACAGCACTGATGGGAACAACTTGGAATCTGAAGGAATCAAACATATGAGAGGACAATCCACTGTAATGTCATGTTCTTCAAATTAGTATCATGAGAAGCAGTCAGAGAATAGAAGTCATTTGGCTTTAAAACCTTAAAAGCTTTTGATGAGCCAAGGTGTCCTGGAATTTGAAAAAAGTGAGAACAAATTATCTCTGGTTCTTTGCTTTTACAGGTTATTTGCAGCAGAATTGCTCAAGTTATGCTATTAAACACCTTTAAAATAAGATGGAGATGTTTTCCAGAATTCATAAAACCTGCTTTCTGTCTATCTTCTCTACCTAGAAGCTTTAGGCTAGCTGTTCAGGAAGAGGAAGAGTAAGAAACTAGAGTTAAGTCATCTTCTGAACTGATTTTGCATAAATTTGAAATCACTAGGGTGCATAATTTGTCTCTTAACTGTTTTGAAGAGGTAAGACTTGTTCACATCACAAGTAGAGCTATAAGAATTATTTGTGTGTTATTAGATGTTTGAAATTCAGAATCTTGTACAGCTACCAAGAGAATTAAAAATTTAATCATATTGCAGTTGTCTGTGGTAGTTTTGAGAGAGAAGAGAAATGGCTTTTCAGTAGATTTGAGCTTCAATGTAACTTCCTTTGAAAATGAAGTTCCAAGATGCCCACTAATGGCAGTGAAACTTGGAGTTTTTTCTGTCAGTAGCGCTGTGCCAGTTACTGCCCACCTGTTGTGGCATAACAAAACTAAAAAACCTGATGTTCTGTGGGTATGCATTCTGCATCTCAGTCTCCTCCTCTTGGCACTCCCATTAGTGGAACTTGCACTCTCATATAGGCTTCCACGTCTCCAGAGTCCCTGGTGGGCTAAGCCTGGCTGTCCCAAGGTGCCTGTCTCCAGTGCTGGGTGACTCCTGCACCTCCTGTAGCAGGCTGCATAAGCTGTAATTGGTTTGACACTGCTTGTATTGCCTGGGCAGCTGCTGAGCTCCTGGTGGCTGGTGTCTCTGAGGTCTGGAGGGGAGTGGATGTTTTTTCCGCCAGAACTAACTGAAGTTCCTCTGCCATAAGGCAACTGGCTTTCATAAAACCCATAGGAACCATGTCTTTGAGAATGGGGTATCACTTTGATATCAGTCAGGTAAAACAGTGGGCCAGAAGTTATTTAGCTGTCTAAAATCTGTATGCTGTAGTTTTCCATGCTGTCTTCATATAGGCAGTCACGGTACTTAAATGCTTTACACTGTTCTTAATTACTTAAAATCACATAAAGCGATTTTTGTGCCAGGTATGCCAGGTTGCTGTCCTGTCTGAGAGGTAGTAGCCCTGCCTTGTGCTTTGCTGTAAAGATAGTGCTGCTGCATTATAACATTAAGAACTGGTCATACATTATGAAGCATCTGGAATTGTGCAAGCAGAAAGGAGCTCTGTTTTTTTTTAACCTTGTTGGCTACGTATTCTTTGCAAAAAAAAACCACAGAAAACCAAAATCAAGCCACCTGTATGCTAACATCAGTAAGATTGCAAAATTTCATTAATTTGGGAAACAACATCTGTTTTGAAGGTTATGATCTACCTAAAGTGCCACTGAATTCCAGTAAGTTTTTCTTTTGAATGTCCTGATGTCACATGAAAGAGTTCTGTGTTTCATAAAACATTGCTCCCAGTAATTTTTTTCATTTTTTGATGGGTGCTCAGACTATGCAGGTAGGGATTCTGTTTTTTGAGAGGCCCTGAAGGTTAGCTGGATTCTGTGGGAGCGTGAAATGCTTAGCAGCCTTGAGCCCTAGAGTATTAACTTTTTCCAGTTCATCAAAGGCAATGCTATGAGTTATGCCTATTTTAATATTCTCTTGATATATTTATTTGTTGCATATAAAAGTGTTGAACGTTTCGTGTTCAGAAAGATGCTGAAATTCAAGAGAGAACAATTTTGAGTAACTGCTGCAGTTGTCTCAATCTACCATAGAAATAACTAAAGTGTTAAGAGCTGTAGTGTTAAAATGTTGTCGAGGCCTAATTTCCAGTTGAAGGATGTGTTTCAGCATTTTAACATAATATTCGGGAACCTTATGATTTTAATACACTTATTTATCAAATGAAATTTTGTGAACTGCTCTGTAACACAGTATTTGTACAGTATAAGCTTTCAGAGGAGGAATAACATCCAGAAGTTATTTTATTTGTAGATGAAGACTTAACTGCAGTAGCCATTTATTTCACCCCAATTACTGTCTTCTAAATTTGCTTCTGTTTGATGTTTTTCAGTGTCTCAAGTCTGGACATTAACAGGTGGTAAAAATTGCTCATTAATTTAGAACAAAGTCCCTCAAACATAAGAAGGCTGAAGTATATTTACATGTAGTGCTTAATGCTGAAAACAAGTCTCTAGGCTGAAATGCTAGCTGTATGTAATTTGATTAATTAAAACCCCATGAACTTTTAATACCCTATTTATAACTCATTTTTAATACAGACTTGCATTTTAATGTTTCCCCAACTATGTCCATCTGACAACTGTAGAGAGTTGTTTCTTATTTGGTGTTGAGGCTGCATCTCTAACAGGTAGGATTATTAAGTCAAGAATAATATTACTTTGATCTTTCTCTGGATCTAACTTGGTTTTTCATGTCTTTCTTCTCTCTGTCTTTGTTCTGTCATTGTAAAACACCAAGTGATCTGGTTTACAGCAGTTGGAAGATTGGTGGGGGTTTTGTTTTGTTTTTGGCTTTTTTGTTGTTTTTGTTTTGGGGTTTTTTTTGCTGCTGCCTTTTGTTATTCCTAGCAGGTTTCTGCAGGAGGTTCATTTGCACCAAGGTTTCTGGTGATCTCTTCATGGAGAATATGGGGAGTAACATTCTAGTCCATATGTCATGTTTGCTCACTGTTTTTGATAATCAGGAGTTCTGCTTTGGGGTGGCATTATAAATTGAAGTGTAGGACTTCAGATAAGAGTGTTTTTAATATTTTTATATTGAAGAAAACTTCAAGCATTACTTGGCTCAAATTTATTTTCTTTTAAAGCTGGTACCCAAAGGATATGTTCACATACCTTCCTGTCTCTGAAAATTGGACTGAGCAAGCAACCCATTTCCATAAAGGTCAATAGAAAACAGACAGCTAAATGCCTCCCATTAGCTGTGAAAATACTTACATAATTTTGTTCATTCCCCTAAACAGTGAAAAATAAGTTTAACTGCTGACCATAACATTTGTTAAATGAGGTATTGTACTTAAATAAACAGACTTCAAAGTGTGGTTGGGATTTAGGCACTCGTAGTGTTATCCAAGCATTAGAAAAAATTGAGATATAACTGAGTTTTCAGTTAAAGATTATTCCCCCATCTTCATTGGAACTGTAGGGACAGGGCATGTCTTTGGAGCTTCTTAGGAAATATTAAAAGTTCCATGAAAAAGTTAGGTTCTGCAGCCCCAAAAAGAATAGAGAAGTAACACATCACTGAACTGCATTTGGATGTTGAATGCTGTTTCGTGGTTTCTTTGACCTTAGAAGATAATGGCTTTTTGTTTGCAATCTGTAAGTTTTCTTACCACTGTGTATGAACTTTCTTCTAAACTTGTTTCAGTGTTTCAAGTTCTGAAATAGGCTGACCTTGTATGATAAACATTTGTAAGGAGTGGTTGCAGGGTAGGGTAATTTCTGACCTTGAATTTTATTTCTGATTATTTGTTAAAATTTAAGGCATTGAAGTAAGTTTCAATAACTGTCAGTTATAATGCTTCTAAAAATGCAGGTTTGGTTTGTTTTTTTTTTTTATTTTTTTAGCTTTGGGATTGCTTTGTTTATTAAAAGCAAAATTAGGGCTTATTGAAGTAAACATAAATAAAGACTATATATAGATACAAACAGATAAATACTAAATGACTTGGCTGTCTGTAGTCGCAGTACAAAAATAATAACTGGTGTAATGTACATTCGTGGACTGACATCTTAAAACTACATTTCATCATTTTTACCTTGCTTGACCATCTTACTGAGAATCTACTTCAATCCAGTCACTGAAAGTAAGTAGATGTTTAAATTTTAACCCACTTACTGCATATTAAATTCATGGATTTAATATGGTAAATTGGAAAAATTACATATTTGTATAATGTCACCACAGAAGTATTCTTCCTTCTTGGAGCTTCCTGCCAACTTTAACCTTTTTTGTGTGTGTGTGTGTGGGGTCATAGCTCCAGTTAAATCAGCCCTAGACATGCCAGTGTTGGCTACATAATCATGCTTTGTTCTCTTCAGAGTGACTAAAATCTCTGTGTTGGCAGGTGTGCTATTAACTCAGAGCTGATAAGTTGGCCCTCCCTCTCAAAAATGTAGGAGTAAATGCTTCATTGCTGTGGTTCATTATAGGACAAGTTAACCCTTGGAACTGAGTATATTTTAGTTATAAATGTTTGGGCAGTTTTGTGGTTTTCTTTTCTATTAGGATTAGATGCTGCTGTTATTCCTGAAACTAATTGCTTTTATTTCCTCCTGTATTACATAGAAAAGAAAAAAAATTACACTTTTTAACTCATTGCTTAATGTTACACTAATTATTGAGACAAACAAGCAGTTTTCCCTTTCATTTTCTCAAGAGAAAGATAGCACTGTCAAGTTTGCAGAGTTCTCACTTCAAAATAAGTGGTTTTGCTTTGCTACTGAAGATTAGAGTTCTTGAAAATGCACTGTCCTGAGAGGCTTCTGAAGAAACTGCAAGGATGGAATGCAGGAAACCTACCTCACAGAGTATATTTTGATGGGATGTTTTTTCCTCCCAAGTTTTTAAAGTATTTTAAAAAAAAAAAGTGGGCTCAAAAATTGTCTGGTTTTTTCCTGTGTTGCTTGGAAACATGTTGTTTGGCAAATTTTTTTTGTTTGAACAGTAAGACTCTTTCAAATATTCTTTATGAAAGAAACTGACAGCCTAAAAATTCTTTATAAAATGTAGCCTATTAACATTCTTCATAGAAATTATGTTAAAGGAGTTTCATTTTAACTGATGAGATTCTAAAGGAACTTAATTACTAAACCTGACTAAGCATCTCCAGCCAGAATTTGGATTCTTAGCTGTTGGCATCTTCAAAGGGACCCAGCAATTTTTTTTGTCTTCAATTAATTTAATGGGTTCTTTTCAATAGTAAATTTTGTCAAAGGTGATTTTATGATTGGAAAAAAAAAACATAGCAAAGCTGGATCCTATCTTTAAATCTCTGACTAAAACTAAATGTAAAAGGGTTGACCTATTTCTGAAATGTTGCTTGACTTCCCACTTGTTGCAACAGGTGACATATGGCTTCCTTGGGCAGATATAGCTGCATGAGGAGGCTTCCCCACCCACCTCCAGGCAGTGTCTCCCCTGTCCCACCTGTCAGCAGAATCTCTGCTTCTCTGTCCCTGCCTGTGTGGTCAGTAGGTCAGGTTAAATCTTCTGAGAGATCCAGCAGGAAACTACTCTAAGCTGGTTTATTTGCAGGCTTCATTTTCTACTGTGCTGGCTGGCTGGGTGAGTCCCGCAAGACTACCCAGTTGTTAGACTCGGTCATGGGGGTGGGAAATCAGTTGAGGATGAGGGAGTGTAAATGAAGAGAAGGTTAAAGCAAGTATTTCAGTGGCAGCAGGCTCTTACTGTCTTGGTCTTGACATCAGACTACACCTCTTAAGCTTTGCTAGTAAGTCACCTTTAAAAGTAGAAGGTCTTTTTAGTTTTTTATGTATGCATCTATGTATTTGTATTCAACTTTATTTCATTTTGATGTGACCTTTTTTTGTGTTAAATACTCTAATTTCAATGAATCAAATGCACCTTGAGATAGATCACCAAAAATAAAGCAACAAGGAAGTTTGTAATTGCTGAGAGTAATATGTTATGATCAGGTAGAGTATGCCAACTATGTAAATACTTCCGTGTACTCAGAAGCTGTGTGTTCTTCTGATTAGCTTGAAATATCAAACTGAATCAAGTCATGTTCTGTTTACTTAAAAAAAATAACTATAAATCCAAGCCAAATTTAAATGAAATATTCCTGTCTTTAAAATGAGATATTGAAAAGGTGATTTGAGTAATGATAGATAAGTTAAATTGTTAGTTCTGAAGAAAGGTAACCTCCGTCAGCTCTTGCCCCTGGATGCCATTTGTGAAATTATAAACCTCATCTGTATTGCCTGGTAAATTCTGTATGTTGCATGACATACAGTAATTTAGTGAATGACCAGGTCTTAAATTTGGGTTAGGGAGAAAATTAATATGTTTTCTCAAAGTTTCTCTTGGAGGAAACTATACCTGATATATATTGACTTAGACTTTTTATGCAGTTTGAACATGATATCTTTTGTTTGCCTTATATTTTGGGTTTTTTTAGGAATAGGACAAAGTTCCTTAAAAAAAATAAATCACTTTCATAACAGAGATGGTGTTCTTTAAGGAATGGATTCACAGCCACTTTATTCTGCAGAGTTTGAAACCAGAAGGTTATCTTAGTCAGTAACTCACCTTCTCATCTGCCTCCATTTTGGTCACTGGTTTTTTAGTTTCTATTTTTGGGTGTTTTTTTCTTCAGAGCTGTCTTTTAAAAATAGCACGTAAAGGAAGAACTTAAAAGAAAGTAATTGCTGTTTCAAATAAGTGAAGTTCCTGGTAGACACCACACAATTGAGTGTTTTGAGTTTTAAAGCTAAGTTTCAGTATTGACTGATTTCCATGTAATTGTAGAATTATGGAGGAATTGCTTTAAGGAGGTCATTTTTCTTGAATTTAGTATTTAAATAGGAGAGCTAAGTTTAATATTTTATTAAAGAGAACTTGAGAATGTTTAATATCCAGTCTGCTTTTGATTTTTTGCTGATGTAATATCCAAATCCTACATTTTTCAGAACTTAGTGCTGATCTAGTGTTTTAATTATGATTATTTGAATGTCTGATTATAAATGCTTGTTACCTCTAGTACTTCCTCTTATAGCACAATAGAAATTTCTGTTTTGCATTACAGACCTATCTGAAGAGCAAGTGAAGCACAAATGGCATGCAGTAAAGTTACTTGCAGCATCTGTAGTCTGTGCCAATAACTTGTTAAAACTGCTTCTTTCTCTCAAGTTTCCATTTGCCCAAAGTTGCTTTAATAATAGTTATTAAAGAAGTGAAGGGGAAGCAAAAAGTGGTGATGCAAGGTGTGTTGAAGCTGTTGAAATCTCTTGTCCCTTTTCCTCTCTTTCCTTCTCCCTCCATTTTCACCAGACAGGCAAGTGACTCCAAATCATTCTCATCCTTGGGTGCTTTTCTTGTGTCACATGTCCTACTATGGGATGTGCTTTTCTTACGAGGTTGGTGTGTATTTGTCAATTTATGCTGTCAAGGACTTTTTGTGTCAAGTCTCGTCTTGTTTTGGTTTTCCAATTGGGAACACTTTGTTCAGGATTAATTTTTTTTTTTTTAGTATGTGTTGGCTCCTGTGAGGTATATTTTTTGGGTTGTTGGGTTTTGCATTTTTTTTAAAGCTGAATGTTTTTAGACAAATGCATTTAAGAACAAGCTGTTCCTTTTGGTTAAGTGTGAAAACTAAGAACTGATTATGTGCCTGCTGTAAAGGGACATAGATAATAGAGGAGCGCAGTATCCATAGAATAAAAACGTCTCCTGCATATGTAATCAGTGTTTAAAGGATAAAATTCCCTTGCTGATGGTGACCTCTGAACTTAATCCAGTGAAACAATCACAATCTGACAGATACTAGCTACAGAGATAACAGAACCCATCCTGGGAACCCACAGGAGAAAAGGAAGGTATTTAAGATGCAGTACTGTATAGGCAGAAGTATCATCCTTTGTACATGCAGAAGAGTTCTGATCAGTTGATGTTTTCACTGTGATAATTAATTTGTGGTTCACACACTTAATTTTTTCACTGTAATTCTTAATCTACAATTTAATAAAACCAGGACATGGCTTCTCTAAGCAATGTTGACATTTTAATTTCCAATTACAGTCGAAGCCAAAGAACAGTTCCAAATGATGGAGGTGAGTCTCTTAATATGGACAAGGTATTGTGTTTCATTAACTGAATATACAACATTTGATAAGGTTTTTTTCTGCCTGTTAGTCCCCAGGTAAAGATGCAGGGTCACCCTGCTGGTTTTGTTGCATGTTGATGTAGTGAATTAACAGGAACCAGATTTGCTTGCAAACAGCTGGAGAGGGAACTGCCTGGGTGCGGGGGGAACAGAGACAGTAGCAGCATTGTCTGGATAATCTCTATTTGCAAGTAGAGTTATATAGCATAACAACTTTCTTTCCTCTATAGTATTCTCTAAGAATGACTTTATCAGTGGTGGTAAATGTAGTGGATGTGTAGACATTCTTACCTATAATCATAGTAACTGAAACAGCTGTGGTATTAAATAGCTTATATTTGCACAACCCGTGATAGTCACCTATTTAGCAAACTGCAGATAAAGTAGGAAGAAATGGTTGGTAGCAATTGACTAACTTGGGAAAATAAGGTTGCTTAATGTTTAATTTTTAGTACTAACAAAACAGATAATACAAAGATGGTATAATAGAAAGTATAAAGATGATAGGAGGGACAGAAAGGACTTTAGTATTTCAGGATGATTTTTTTTTTAAGTTTAAGCATTAGAAGGTAGTTTGAATTCAGTACATCTAAACTAATTAAAAGGTGTTCAGTCCTTTACCTTGGCTTCTCTCAAAATACCTTTTTTTCTTAATGATTTTATGTGGCTGGTAACCTGAAAACACTGGAATGCATTGTTCATGCAATAAAACTAATTTAACTGTGTGAAGTTTTTGGATTTAAAAAAAAATTCAAATGAAGTGTTGTCTTAAATGGGGACTTCGGCTAGATAACGTTGGAGAAATACATTCTGTATGTACTTAGAAACAAAAAGAAAGCTAAGACTGTGGGAAATAATCTGCATTAAAAGAGTAGCACTGAAGAGCTTAGTTCTAGGTAGACATTTCCTAGGTGTGCTGCCAGCTAAAATGTCTGTCCAGGCCTCCCTCAGGCTTGCTGTAAATACTGTTTCTTAAGTTACATGAATTTTAAGAAATAAAAAGGAGAGAAGCTGAGGCAGGAACGTGAGCCTTTTATTTAGAATTAGGCTTTAAACAAAGTGTCTGCAATTTAAATGAATACTTCTGGTTCTTCTCTAGGCTTTCAGCTTAGTCTTGAAAGTAGTGCTGGGGGTATCATTCTGTACCTGTCTGAGTTTGGCAGACGTGTGCCTCCAGGGACCTGATTTATCTAAATCTGCTCTGTTCTATTATTTCTGGTTTATCTGTCCATATGTAGGCTCTTGCTTAATTTTTCTTTTCTCCCCCCCAAAAAAAATCCCAAGCTCACAAGAACATAGACTGCAGTTCTTGTTCAGCTCTGGCCACACTTGTGGTCTGCCACTTTATGCATATCTCACCTTTTGCTCACCTTAAAGAAAACTTTACTGCCTGAGTGGAGAGTTTGGAGATGGGAGTGATGGGATGGGAATGGCACAGGAAAAGGAGTGGCAACGGGGGATTTATGGGGATTTTACTGTGACCTGTGCCTCCTTTTCTAGCCTAAATTCAGTGCCGTTCTTTCTAAAAACATCTTCTGTGGAAACAGTAGTGCTGTGGCAAAGAGTTGTTGCTCGTTCTATTCTAATTAGCGGAACACGGACTTCGGAAATACTGGCTGGCTCCGTTGCAGTCTTGGGCAAGTGTTAGATTTTAGTTCCTAACAGTGTGCAGAACATCTTATCTGCATGCTGTTATACCATGGAATATTTGCATTGCACCGTAAGATCAGTAGAAGAATATTCCAGCTGTAACAGTGATAGTGCAGAAAGCAAGAAAGATTGTTATTTCAGGAACCATTGGGTTTAATAGGAATGTATGTTGGATCTTGTGGCTTTTTTGAGGAGTAGATTGTCATTTGCACTGCAGAGAAGGGCCGAAAGGGGGATGGGAGAAAAGAGGCAGTAAAATTCCCCACCCTGGTAGCTCCAGATGTAGAATGGAGTTTAAGCACAAGCGTGCCTGTAAGATGGACCAGCTGGAGCACCTAGGAAAATACTTTGTTGTTAAGAGCACCAGTGCTGTAGGTCTGCATTCTGTTTCTAGGTGTGGGTAACTTCTGTTTTCATAACTTCTCTAAACCTTTGTTTAGCCTAGCAAAATGGACAAGTTCTTCTGATTTTATCTAAATAAAAGACATTACTAGATATTAACTATTCTTTTTTCTGTCTGCTTCAGTTCCTGTTGTTGGACACATATGTGCAGGTTTAGTCATTCAGTATTTCATATGAGATGTTATGCTTTGTAAAATTCTATTGATACCTCCCTGTTTCTACTAAACAAACCATTTTTAATGCCTTTTAGAATTGCATGAACTATTTGCACAGCTACATGTAACTTGCTAGTTTTCCTTCTCTTAGCCAGAACAGCTAAGCATTTCTTCTTCCTACATCTCTTCTTTATAGCTATAGGTTCTATGATTGATCTTGAGCAACTCTGCATATTTTTTAGCATGATGGTCTGTTCTCTCTTAAAGTGGGCCCTACCTTCTGACTGTGCTGCCCAGGGAGGTGGTGGAGTCACCATCCCTGCAAATGTTCCAGAAATGAGTGGAAGTTTTACTTAGTGTTGTGGTTTAGTTGACATAGTGCTGTTTGGTCAAAGGTTGGACTTGATGATCTTGCAGATTTTTTCCAACCTTTATGATTCTATGGTATTTACCACTTTTAATACCAGTTTACTGCATAGCATTTTTAGGCTTTCATGTTTCTCTCGGACTTAACTGGCATTTATCTTTAAGTTATTGATTTATATTTCAGGAATTACTGGAAATAACATCTGTCTCCCAGCTGTAAATGTTTCTGGGCATGCACTGTCTCTTATATTCAAGGAGTGCCTGTTATATGGCACCCAAGCTGCTCCTCTATGATGTTAAGAAATTTGCTTTCCCCTTGATCTCATTGCAGAAAGGCAGAGTCACAAAGAGAGATGAACTAACTCAGAATTTAGTTGAAAATGGTGTTGCTGGTTGAACTACTCCGTCATTGTTTTATTTCTGGCTGTAGTACATGGAATGTTTGGATAACAATCCAAGGTGAAGTTTTACATTAGTTTGATGCAAAGTAGTTTTCTTGGACCAAACTTAATCTGCTTCAATTTTGAATATTCAGAAACATAGTATCTGGTTTTGCTTATGTAAAAATAAGTAAGGTGTTATATAAATATCCTTATCCCATGTTCTACTTACATGTAAATAAGCGAGGACATAGGATTTTCCTGCATTTCTGCATCCCTAATATAATCTGTGGGGTTTGGTGGGTTTTGTTTTCAAATAGTCTTTGTACATCTAAGTATTTTGGGCTGTGCTTGCCAGGAGCAAAGCTCTAATATAAGCATGAACTTCATTCTTTGTGGAAAACAAAACGTCTGAAAAATACTGAAGTAAACCCGAAAGTGCTAAACTGGCTCTTGCCCGGGTTAACATTGCATGTCTATTGGAGCCGGAAAAGACAATTTAAAGCGTTTGAAGAAGAAA
This sequence comes from Rhipidura dahli, assembly GCA_013399225.1. Taxonomy (NCBI): domain Eukaryota; kingdom Metazoa; phylum Chordata; class Aves; order Passeriformes; family Rhipiduridae; genus Rhipidura; species Rhipidura dahli. The sequence goes on along the minus strand of VXAC01006177.1, from coordinate 478,619 downwards.
GAAGGGGGTGCTGAGTAAACAGGGTGAACTGTTGATTGTAAAATGACTTCTCCCAGGTTAACAGCCAGCAAGGGCTAGGAAGCTATGGAAGAGGCAGAAGGATGCTATAGTGAAGGTTGCTAGGTTACTCCAAGGTAAGCTCTTATGGAGTGCTACTCAGCTATGCTGAGCATTTTTACTGCCCAGCTGCTAAGTAATGTGTGTACAGTATTGTTTGCCTGGCTACTGGCCGGAAAGGGAAGTTTGAACTGCTAAGAAATGTTGTCCCTTTGTAGGATGAAACTTGGTCACATGCCAGTTATTACCTTTTGCAAGACTGACTGTTTTTGGTTTCGGTCACATTGACTGACAAGGAATGTCAGGAATTCTGCTGAACGTGTTTGAAATGGAATAGCAAACAATAGGTCTTTGATTCAAGTATAAAAGTATAAAAACTATTGCATGAATTTAACCTGTTCTGGTGGTTCTCATTGGTGAGCTCTTGCTTTGTACCATTTTGGCCTAATTTCTTTTGCTCTTTTAAGAAGCTTATTGAAAATGGAACGTGGGTTCTTTTCCTTTTATCTGGATTTGATGCAATTTCTGAAATATTTCCAAGAGTTCTTAATCTCTACCAGTAAAAATTATTTCTTTCAATTGCAACTGCAAGGTCACTGGTTTTTCTTCTGTAAGGGAGGGTAATTCTTCATCTGCTTTTTTGTTAATAGGTTTTCTGTGCTGTGTTTGCACTACATATAGGTAGAAAAGAAACATTTATGATTCTTACATGTAATTCAATCCTTGGTCTTTGTCCCAGAAGATTATTTTAACAGAAAGTTAAAACTAACAGTTGCTCTCACAGTGACAGAGGAACTGAATATCGAATTAAAATTATGGTGTGTTAAAATTATTCCTTTCCATCTGTTGTCTCCCTCCTTGTGAGGTCTAACACAATAGCCCAGTTCTCTTCTTGTGACAGTGTTTCCTGAAGAGGTACTAAACTCTGCCAGTAATGTTGTCTCATGAACCAGTCAGACACTGTAAGATGCAATGGCAAAAAAAGGATAATTTACTCGTTAACATTCATGAAGGTGCAGTGTGTATAACATAAAAGGGACTGTGTCCAAGTCCAGTGGCCTGTTATCAGTTGGGGACTCCCAAGGCAAACTAATTCCCTTGGTATATAGTTTCCCAACTTTGTTCTGATTTGTGGCCCAGGGATTTATTGAAAATATACTAATTTTTTGATATAAATTCCCTGTATGAAGTTGACTTCTGTGAATTTGTGTAGATGCTTTTTAAATCCAGGTTAAATAATGATATTCACATACCATGCCAAGAATTTCAAAGTTCACCTATGTGTTGTGTGAACAATGGACGTGTTTGACTCTCATTTGCTGATTCTACCTGGTGGAGTCCATTTCTTGTAGTGAGAAACTTTGAACAATTATTGCCTATAGTTTTCTTCATTAGTGAGGCATTGTTATATAGATTTCTGTTTGCAAATATTTCTTTTCCTAGGGAAAGGCTTCCTGTCTATTAACCATTCCTTGTAGCTGTGGTTATGTTGCCTTGAGCACCCCACTTATGTCCTTCCCCATGCCTCTTTCAGTTCAGTTACACACTTTGTGAGATGAGTAGGGGCCAGGATGGGGTGCAGTGTTAAGAATGGATTTTATAGAGTGATATAATATATAATGTATCCTGCTTTGTTTTATCAATCTTTCATAAGAATTCTTAACATTTGGTTTTGCATTACAACTGCTGCTGTTTTTATTATTCCAGAATCTTGTTGCAATGTGAATAATTTTCTGACAGCCTGTCATCATCTGGGATATTAGGATTCTGGGCTTTTTTAAATGATGTGATTTACATCTCCAGTGTATTTCTTGTGCTAATTTAATATAATGCTCCCACAGTTGCATGAAGAGCTCATGACACTGTAGATATTTCTTGTAGATTTTATAGCTTGGAATAGCTTAAAATTATAAAAAAAACATTTTCATGCATATAAAAATTGCAATAATATTTTCACAACACTGAAAATGTACAGTTTTCTGTGCAGTACAAGTTGTATGTGTAATTCATAACAGGAATGAATTTTTTTTATTGCCATTGCTTTAATTTACAAACTCAATCTTTTTGCAGTTTTGTTACTAGAGAAGATGGAACATGATGACATTTGTAATAAAACTCTGAAGATTACAGACTTTGGTCTGGCTAGAGAGTGGCACAGAACAACCAAAATGAGTGCAGCAGGAACTTATGCGTGGATGGCTCCAGAAGTTATCAAGTCCTCCATGTTTTCTAAAGGAAGTGATATTTGGAGGTAAGAAGTTTGTCTCCTGAAGACCAGGTTTGGTGGAAATGTGCTGAGGGTTTTGAGAGACTTTATTTTTTTGGTGGTTTGCTAGGTTATTGCCTCAGCATAAGGCCAGTTTAGCTCTTTTAAGAAACAAATGCATTTTTTAGTATCCACTTGTTATACCTTTTGTTATCCATTGCTTACAAACTGGGGGAGGAAGAGGGAAAATGAAGAATTTTTTTTTTTTTAAAGCAAGCTCTTACTAAGAGAAGCCTTTAAAATGTTTGTTGGTCAATATACCCAACTGTTTATCTGGAGTCTCAATATAAATAAGTGCATGCTCTTGATACATTAATGCATGATTGATCTTGTTTTGGTAGGTTTATTTTATATTAGATACCTGAAAACACTCAATCTGCTTAAAAAATGGGACCAACCAATTATTACCTTACATATCTGATAAATAAAAATAAGGTGCAGACCAGAACTTTGCCAAGTGTTAACTTGAATTAGTGCTGTTTTTAGGAATCTGGAATGTGATTGTGTATAAACGTTAATACTAGGTTTAAGCTTCTACATTTATAGAGATTTTCCTTCCAGTAGCTGGGGTAAGGAGAATGTATTCAGCACAAAATTGTTTTAACTTGCTTTCTAATTTTAAAGGTGGGAAACGCCCTGTGTTAAATTTGTGAATTTCTCGTTTAAGATGAATAATATTTCTCGTTTATTGTGAATAATATAAATAATATGGCTCTCGCTACTGATGCTGTTTTTGAGTGGTGTAGTGTGGGATACATGTACTGTAGAAAGGTAATTTAAACTCTAGTTTTAATTTAGTTCTGTATTGTGAGTGCAGAAAAGCAGTGATTGCACAATAGGCTCTAAAAGCTGCTGTGCCCCACCTTGAAAAGTCTGCATTTTCTTTCTTTTTGATATGTTTTTTGGAAGGATCTAAGATAGCTATTTGGGGAAGGAGGGGAGGACTTTATTCTTTTCTACTGCTGCTTTATGCATGTTCTCTATCCTATAATTCTTAAATAGGGTCCTATTTTGCTTAGTTGCATGATGTTCTACAGCATGAAGTAATACTTTTGGTATTCTCGGGAATATTCTGTATCTGCACTGCTGTTTTGTGACGCTCATTTGTCTTGTCTCTGGATCCAATTTTATTTGCATCAGTCTCAGTTGATGCCCAGTTGGGAAACATCTTTGGCCTCATTCTTTTTTTTTTTTCCATTCATTCTTACTTTTTTCTTAATTTTTTTTTTCTTTTGCGGGATGGAGGTTGGGTGTAGGCGTTGCCCTAATCAGCTGTATTCCATGCTTAATTACAGGTCCTGTCCAGTCTTGTTGCTGTGATTTTAGGTATCTGAGGGGGTATGCTTTGGTGCAATTATTTTATATTCTGCTGCAACATTAGTTTACATTTTTGGAACCTACAGTATTTCTCTTCTTCGCCTTCTCTTCTGCACGCCTCTCTTGTAAAAATGTAAGTATTTAGTTCAATGATGGAAGTCTAACAGGAGAGGTTTTTAAGTAGAAAGGCTGTGTTTTGCAGTATAGCTTAGACCTTCTTAGCTTCTAAACATTTTCTGCTCACTGCACCTTGATCTATTCTGTTGCTTATCTTTACTCTTTCTTTAAAAGAAAAGTAAATAATACCCAGGTTACAGGAGTGTATTTTGTTTTAAAAAGCATTCAGGTTACCAATTTAAGTATATGGGTCTCTCTAAGATAAGAACATAGTATGTTTCAGAAAATTTATAAACTTTACTTACACGTACTGAATGCTGAGGCTCCACATGAAGTCTGCAGACCTCTTAGTAGGAAAAAAGAGCAATTGAGGCTGCTCGAGTTGAGGCAACTCACTCTTCCAGGTAGTCTTTCAGAATCTGCCAGTGTTTGGAAATGTTGTGGGAGTATTTTTATGCAAAGCCTTCCAGGCTGTGTGTTCTCAGGTGTCATCCTAGATAGCAGAACTAGTGCTTTCCAGGCCCTGCACGTGTATCCTTTTGCTTTCCAAACCAGAGCTTTAACTATTGTATTTGTTTTACTTTGGCACATACTTCCAAATTCCCAAACAAGAATTCTACTCTTCCAACCCTACGCTTCCATCTGTCATCAGACATTTCTGAGTGGTGTGTCAGTCTTGGTTTTGTGTGGAGCCTGAAAGTGCAAATACGTCCACGGATTTCCAAGTGCTGATGATGTGCACTCTTTACAGTAATGTGTGTCTTGGTTGTACAAGCCCTTGGCAAAGCCAGGAAGCATTTACTGTACAGCAGAATTAGCAGTTGCTTTTGCCTGGCACATTTGTATAAATTTGAAGTGATTCATGTAGCAGTGCTTAGTAATCTCTGCTCTAGAAGATGAATTGTAGAATAAAATAAACTGAGAACTTTGCCTTCAGTTTTTCAGCTCATAAAATACATAAAACCAGCAAGTGTTCACTGGAGTGAGATATATAGGCTTAATTCACATTTGATTGAAGGAAGATAATTTTAATGATGAAAATACTTAACATATTTTTGGGAGTGTATTAGTTTTTGTTGTTTAAAAATGTATATTTCAAGGACATTCCTGTGGCTTTGGCCTTTTGCAGAAGATGGAAAGGGACATGACTTTTGCTCTTTGAAAAAAAGCTATTTCTTATGAGGTTGGGCTGTATGCATAAGACAATTGTATGTGAGCTGGTGAAATGTAATACACAAAGTAGCTACTTATGTAGTTGAGAGAGTTAATAGGTAGTTGCTTTCCTAGATAATGGCAGATTAGTACTTCCCAAAAGCTCCAGCGTGTCAAGACCGTAATATCTTTAGGCTTCCTCCTTGCAGCTTTTCCCCCATAGTGCTGTCTCTTGATATTTGATATTAAGATTGCTTTCATTAAAAGGCTGTTACTGTGTTGGTCTGTTTAAACTTTACAGCCACCCTCTTGGCACTGTTGAGGACTCTTTAGGATTAAAGGCTTAAATTGTATGTACAACTAAAGCGAATGATGTGACACAACTTTTTATAAAAGGTTACCTCTTTTTAGTTAAATTTAATGCTTTGCTTAACTTCAGAGTTCATGCTAAAATACATATGGAATAGTCTGAACAAGGGAATTACTTGAATTTAGAACAGTCTTTACTTGCTGAGAGATTTTTTTTTTGCTTTCTCCAAGGACAGAGATGAGCCGTAGCTCAGGAGAATTCCTCCATCAGGCATAAAATGTTTATGTACCATAGGAAGTGTATTCATTATAGTCAGGACACCTCTGTTTTAAAACATACTGGAATTCACTCTATTAACCTTATTTCAGTAGACAATCGAGTGCAGAGATTAGACCAGAAAAATCAGGAGGAAATTATTAAGAAGCACAAGACTTTGTGAATTCTTTTTCTTTTGGCAGCAGGTACAGACTATTTTCTTCAGCTTTTGATGAAGTGTTAGCACTGTAAATTCATTAGTTTAAGATTTTATGAGATGCAAAAAACCTCAGATAAATAGACTCTAGATTACGAAGCAATGCTGATATTTGTGCTGATATTGTGTAGTTTTCTGTTTTATTATTTATTAAAGTGATGTTGTAAGGTGTTGTATAATGCTGACTGACTTTTTCTCATTAAGCAGACAGTGATAGAAAACCTTGACTGGTGTGTGTTCTTCTCCCTGTCCCATCTGCTCCACTTGAGGTGTCATTTCTAGTCCTAAGGGATGGTGCATAGCCCTCACTTCCCCAGTGCAGAATGCTTTTCTTCTCGTGTTGAAGAGTTCAGTCTAGTCCTGCAAAACTTGCAGGTGGATTCTTTGCACACTTGGAGAGAAGTGGCAAGAGCAATAGTTGGTATTCTATTTTTGCTTTGCCTGCTCATTGTACCATTCAAAAGCATCAATAGGTTGTCCTTTGTATTGCTGTTCTACAGGTGCAAGTGGTTCCCTGGCAGGAAGAGGAGTGGAAGGGGTGTGGGGATGAGGGGAGGAGCAAAAAACCAAATCCAGTCATAAAGTCCACTTTAGGCTAACATTCTGAAATGAGTAATTGCCCCTTCCACAGGAATGACTGTGAAAGCTGTCCATTTCAGTGATGGTAGAACAGCAGCTCTAGAGCCACAGCAGCCAGCATGCTGTCCCAGCCCTTTGTAGGGGCTTGGGTCATTTGAACAAGCCAAGCATTGGGCATACAGACCCAAAGAAGGTAAAAGCAACACCCAGCTCTTCTTCGAGTGGAGAGCATTGCAGAAATTCTTACAGTTATTGTTACTGCAGTAGGAATTCCTATGATCCTTGATTTCTGTACCTGACACTGAGAAAGGATTTCTTCATGCCACCACCTTTCACTGGAAACAATGTTGTTTTGTTTGGATTTTCTGGGGGCGTTTTTCTAGTATGGGGAAATTAGTTGTGTATGTGTGAAATAATTTCTCAGCCTTGTTGCATCTTTGGTGGGAAGTGAAGTCACAAGTTAACTGGCCTTTATATATACGTAAGGGATTAGAAATGCAGACTTCCAGATAAAGATGAGAGTTTTCTGTAATTTTTATTACTATCATTTAAAAAAGAAAAAAAAAAGAAAAAATATGTCCATCTAGGTAAATATCTAGGTAAATTGTTTTGAAATATTTGGAAAGGGTAAAGGCCTGATTGCTCTGCTGAGAATTACTTTTCTTTGTTTGTCTGTTTGTTTGGTGGGGAGAAGGTTGCTTGTTTTCCTGTCATTCGGACTTCCTATTGTAAGTCAGATTTACTAGCATTTCTATAGAAGTGGCTTCAGGCTTACATTTTGAATAGGAGTGCGAGCCATTCTTAAAGTCGTATCCAATTTGTTTAATCACTATAATGGAAAGGTGCGCGATGACAAAAGTAGAGCTGACTTAGAGCTCTACTGGGAGCTCTACTTAGAGCTTGACTGGGAAATCCTCATGAATTTCAGTACATGGCTGGACAGATACTTGTTTGTCCTTATGTTTCTTGTGTTCTTGTTTCTTTCTCAGAAAATAACTGTTAAAAAAATTACCTTTTGTAGTTACGGAGTGTTGCTGTGGGAACTGCTTACAGGAGAAGTTCCCTACCGTGGCATTGATGGCCTCGCTGTGGCTTACGGAGTAGCTGTCAATAAGCTTACTTTGCCCATTCCATCCACCTGCCCTGAACCATTTGCAAAACTAATGAAAGGTATCCATGTTGTTTCTTCCTATGTATTTAAATAGTTATAATTTGGGGGAATGAGATAGTCATGGGGTTGCCAAATAAATACCTCATTTGATAGTGTGCCGTGTAGCAAGTATTTTGTTTTTCTTTACACAGTAGTCTGGTCTTAAAGAGAGTTGGGTGTGTTTCTCAGGGAAACAGTGTTACGATGTTGCATTTAAGTTTTTCAGTAGCAGCAGTACAGTTTTTGCTCTGATCTCACAGGTTTTGTTCTACATTGAAATTGCATTAATTTTCCTAAATTACGGGATTATACTACAAATTAATACCAAATAAGATTAAAATCCCAAGGGGAAGAATTTCAAATGCCATTTTCCTTCATTGTTTCTTCCCGAGTGTCAAAAACGTTTTGGAAATAGTTTAGTGAGAAATAAACATTGCTGGCTAATGGCTATTTCCTTGTGTTTAATGATTTTTTCTACCTGTTATATGTATCTCTTCTGTACAATATTGCTAGTTTTAATTTTTCAGATGCTAAAGATTGACATGAAAAAGAATTTGCTATTAATACAAAAGCAATCCTCTGAGTACAAGTAGGTAGATGTCACCTCTGTAAATTGAGACGGGACTGGGGAAGTCTTGCAGGTAAAGAGACCACATTAGGACTTGAAATGCAGTAGCAAGTAACTTGAAATTCACAAAGTTCTTCAAAAAGTTCTATGTGCTATTAAAAACTGACAGGATTTTGATAAATTCTAGAATGCTGGGAGCAGGACCCTCATATCCGACCATCGTTTGCCTTAATTCTTGAACAGCTTACTGCCATTGAAGGGGCAGTTATGACTGAAATGCCTCAAGAGTCTTTCCACTCCATGCAAGATGACTGGAAATTGGAAATTCAGCAGATATTTAATGAATTGAGGACCAAGGAAAAAGTAAGTTGATTTTTCTGACTGCATGGCAGTGAAGGAAGGGAATGTGTGTGTATGTATATTTATGTGATACAGCAGTTTGGAACTTTTGAATTGTTACTTACTAATGTACTAATGCAAATAAAGAGACAGTTGAAAAAGAAACATGTCCACAGGTGTCTCCCCAAAGAAAACAGATTGTAGATCTGTAAATGTGGCATTCTAGGCTCTTTTTAGAAATGTGTTATTTTTTCTTGTATGTTTGTATGTATCACTTAAATTTAATTTATCCCTTAGCTAATGTTTGACTGCCGATTTTCAGCTGCTGTTGAACATTCTCCTTAGTTGTGAGAATGAAAAGCCTTTCATCCTGTTATGTGACTGTATCCCATGGCTTCTTTTCCAAAAATTGAACAGTGCTTTTATCTCTCTTCTTGCTGAATAGACTGATCATATGGATGGCTTTCAATGTTTCAGTTTGGGACATATTGTTGCCAGATATTAATAAGGTCAAACTCATACACATGAATCAGCAAATCCAATTTCTTTTGTTTATTACTCAGATTTGTCACTGATCTTCATTCTCATGTCACGATATGTTTGTACTAAATGAGTACTCCTTGTCAATTCTCTTTGTATTCTCTTATACTTACTTCAAGTTAGTTTTAATCACCCAGAGTTTTTTTATTTTCCTTTAGAGAACTTGATGAGGATAACAGTTAGAATAGGCCAGATGTGCTCATGTCCCTGTTAGAAATGCTTCTGGAAGAAACAGAGTCATTCTTTGTGGATGTTTCTTGCAGTATAATTATTGCCCAGTATATATTTGCTGTTAGTTTTCATGAAGTGATAGTAGACAAGGAAGACAATTACTGAGATGCAGTGACTTGTGAAGAAAATTTATAGAAGGTGTATTCACTAACTTTGACAAAAGCAAGAACTAAACTCTTGTCCTGCAAGTCCCTGTTTGTAGCATTTGTCCTTCACTTATTCTCATCAAATGTCACAAATGGCAGTATGTGGATTTTTGGCTGACATTGGGTGTGATATTACATATGTACTGTAATATCAGCATAGTGGTATTAGAATTTACTGATCACCCATAAGATTGCAGTGTTATTACATACTCCCTGTCTACTGTTTCTTCTACCCTCTGCATTTCCCTCTTCCATTTTGGTTCACAGAACTGAGTAAGTTTGTGGTCTGCTCTGCCTGCAGTAGGCATACAGTGTGCTAGAGCTGAACTGTGTGCCTCAGTAGCTGTCAGATCTCTTCCTTTGCAGTTGAGTTATAGTCCCTCTCCAGAGAGTAGACGCTTCCCTTTTTTTACTTGCCGTGGGGTCACCAGCTACTGTGTTCACTTGCCTCAACCTGCCATAGAACATAATTCTGTTTTTGGCCCCTCCAGCAACTGCTTAACCAACCATTTTCCTCTTTTTACTCCAGGAGCGATTGTTAGAGGCCTTCCTGTTCAGGTTTTGTGTTTATTTTTTGTTTTTCTGGAGACATTAGTCTAGAATGAGATTTCCTGTCCAAGAATAATCTGACTAAATCAAGTTTAGGATTAAATAAGCAGGTGAAAAGGTTTGTGAGAAGAGTCATATTTTTGGTGCAGAAGTGAGTAAGCTCAGTTAGGGAGGGGAAAAGATAAAATAAAATTTGCTTTATATACCAGAGTAGGTGCATCTCCAGAGGCATCTACCCTAATGAGGTATACTTCTTTAAGATTGAAAACATGTAACTTTGACTTAGACAAGTTTTTCATATTTTTAATTTGGCACATTATCAATTTTGCTGTCAGCTACTCGAGAGAAAGTCATGTCTATAATGTATTTCTGTAATAATAATAATAATAATTCAAAAATCCTCTGCATGGAGTTTCATTCCTCCTGTAAAAGAGGAACTTCTGTAGCTGGAGGAATTTCCTCAAGGGCTTGCTGCAAATGAATGGTGGTGACGCCTACTCGAAGAGAAGATCACTATCTTATTTTGACAAATGTTCTTGAGCAACTTGAATATAGAATTCTTTCCAAGCTTCCTTACAATGAGTGTTTTAATTGTGGAGCAGTGTGGAAACATTGCATAACTAATTGCAGTAAGTCTGTTTTTAATTAGTTTATTTGGAAAAGAGTAAACACTTAATCTCTGATTGAGGAAATACTTTTACCTCTTCTAGGCTGTCTACCATTTCAGTACAGGCCCTCAGTTTTTGCCTGGTTGCTGAGCTTTATGGAACCTGGATTTGAGGGCTGTGAAAGAAGGAAAATAAACAATGTCTCCTAATGTATCTTTATTACTGTATTAATGCAGTAATAAAGATGTTTTCTATTTTAAACTCTAAAGTGTCTTTTTTCTAAGTCTGAGTTCATAGAGTTTCAGCTTTCAACCTTTGTTTTAGGTTGTCCTGTTTTGAGTAGACAGGAGGAGAAGGAAAGTGAGGATTTGCAGGAGTCTCTCAATTAAGTTCCTTAATATCTTTAAAAAAAACAAAACAAAGCAAACAGAATAACACAGGTCAAAGCATTACTTACTGGCATTAAGTCAGGTTCCCTTGAATTTCCAAGAGGCAGAACTGCCTTTAGCAAAACACTGTATGTTAAGTGGGTCAACAACAACAAGAATTTGGTTTCCAATATTAGGTTAAAACAAGCTCACTCAAAATTAGAATACCATATGAAATTTGTCAGTCATATCAATTAAATTTTAAACCCATGATAAGCAGTGTATGTGTGCTATAGCTGTAAAATAACCCAAAAAGTATCTTTCTGAAGAACAGACACTGAACCAGTTTGCTTCAGTGCCACCCTGTCCTTTGTCATCCATAGTCTTTTTGTCAAAAACATTTGAACATCCCCTCATTTGAAAACACTGAGGTAATATAGGTCAGGAAGTAGTTTTTTTGCTTTCACTGTATGAAGTAAGGAATTCTTCTGGCATATAATTTTGCTGGATACCAGTGAGCAGACGTAGGCAGTCTGCTCTGAAATAGAAACAAAACAAAGACAAACAAAATCAAGCAACACCACAATGATAAAATTGTATAGTGACAAAATAAATTCATTTTAAATAGAAATAAAATTCTTAGATATCCTGAACTTTTAGCATAGCTTTATTTCAAATTTTCTGAGTTGAATTTCATTTTCAATCCAGGTAGAATTTACAGAGTCATATGAAAAATATATGTTGTGAGAAACATGTACAGTATGAGTGACATCTAGTTCTCCTTTTCCTATGCTTTCAGTACAGTATTATTAGCAATACAGACTTTAAGTGTTCTATGTAACTCTGTTTCCTGTGTAATACGTCCCATACTATGAAGGAAGGTCTAAAATTAGGGAGGTGTTAAATTTCAGATATATTTTAACACATTTTGGAATCTGAAGATTAAGATAATTTTAAGTTGCTAGGTTTATAGCTGATTAGCCTTGGGTATTCATTTACCCTGAAAAATTAACTAGCTTCCTTAGTAAAGTTTTTTCTTGTCCCAAACTAAGAAAGAATAAAAGAAGAACAACTTTTGTGAGAGTGGTGGTTGGGGAGTCTGTGTGCTGTAATTCAGTGGTTAGTAGCTGTTTGATGTTACAGATACCTGCTAGATTTTAATTAAGAAACAGCTGTCTTATGACTTAGTTTATGCTATTACACTAATCCACATTCAGTATAATACTGATTGCTGTTCTAGATAGAAAAGTGCTACTTAATGCATTGCTGAAAAACAGGAAAGGTTAGAGAATTTAAGATAAAGGCAGTAATTTGTGTATTCATCAGGTCATTGGCTTTATGTGAAAGCGTAGGTGCTATCCAAGAGCAGCCCTCATGCTGTGCAAGAGTTTCTCATCATGTGAAATACTTGAAGCACATTTTCTGCTGGACTGTTAGCTGATAATCTTTGATCGCATGTATTGTCCCCATTACCACTGCTTACCTGCTTTCAGTAAAGTGACTCAAGTTAAATGGTTGAAAGGCAATCTGTGTAATGCTTGATTCTGACTACAGAATCTTGGTTTATTCAGAATGGAGGACTGGCAGAAATTGTGTGTGCATGTTGCATGTATATAGTGCATCATAAAAATAAATCAGGAAATACAACCTACTGTGCACTTCATGTGTCCTTTAATACTGCCTTCACATTATTGCTTAGTTTTACTTTTGTGACTCTTGTCTTCAGGAGCTTCGATCTCGAGAAGAGGAGTTGACAAGAGCAGCTCTTCAGCAAAAGTCTCAAGAAGAGCTACTGAAGCGCCGTGAGCAGCAGTTAGCGGAGCGCGAGATCGATGTGCTGGAGCGCGAGCTGAATATCATGATATTCCAGTTAAACCAAGAGAAACCCAATGTAAAGAAGAGGAAGGGGAAGTTTAAAAGAAGCCGCTTAAAACTTAAAGATGGACACAGAATTAGCTTGCCTTCAGGTCTGCAATTTTTTTAAAGTTCACAGTATATGTGATGATTAAATATGGCAGCTTCTTCAGTTCCATGGTTTATGTTTTTAGTGTTGGCTGCTATTTTATTTTGTTGCCAGGTTCTTCTACTGTAATGCACAGAAGGGTTTGGTAAGAATTGTATAGTTCCCTCCCTGCAAGGAAACAGTTTTCACATATCATATTCTCATGGAGTAGTCCTCATTTCATCTGGAAGAATGATTCAGCTAGAAGTTCATCTTATTTGGCAGGAAAGGTCACTAGCATGAGAGCCACATGATTTAATACTGGTCCAAAGTTCAGACTTTTGTTATCATTGTTTCTGTGCAGAATGAAAAATACCTTTTTAGTACATGCCAGAACTTTCTAACATGATCAAATATTAGTGCTGTTTGCCCTAAACTTGCAAATGCCAAGCAAAAAACCACTGCTTTAAAAGGGCTGGGGATACAGGTGCAGTAGGTCCAAACTGCACTTATTGCAGTTGCAAGTACAGCACAGCAGTTAGAATCTTCAGTGCCTTGTTTCTTCTAAGAAAACCTGTTAATAGCAGCAGGAGATGATTTCAGAATATAAATATGGTGTAATTTGAACATTAGAGCACTTCATTCTCCCATGACTGCATTAAAATGCCCCCTTTGCAAAGGAGGCATGTTTGTAGGCAGTGAGGGTCTCTCAGTTCTTTGGAGCTGGTTTAGAGGTGCCATTTTAATATTGCCACAAGATAGCACTACACAAACTCAAGGTTTCACCAATGGTTGGAAAGCCTTCATTAGTGGTACCAGCATCCTGGGGTTGGGGAGCTTCCTTTCAGTGGCTTCCAGGTCAAGTCTGTCAGTTCATTGCAAAGGCAGTAAGAACTTGATGCTATGTTAACACAAGTCTGACCAAATTGTAGCTGTCTGGTAGCTGGAAAGACACACAGGGGGCAGTAATACTTAAAATACTGTTTCAGCACTGTTGAAGTAAGCTTATTTTTCTTTACTTTAAAAATAAAAGCAACCAAGATGAAAGCCACCCTTCAGCCTCCCAGACAAACATGTTAGATTTATGGTTTTTAGTTAGATTTATACTGGATTGCAAGCTTCAATTGAATATTTAGTCCTTAGTTTCCAATTCTGCTTGTATTTCACTTGAAACAGTGATAAAAGAAAAACTTTCATTCAGACTAGCAATTAGCTCATTGTTATCAAGAACATCCTGATGAGCTTGTCCTTGAGACAGTTGTATTCTAAGAATAGTGTACAATACAGTTGCACTGATGATGGGAATTAGAGGGGCATATTGTTAAGTTTAATTTCGTGAGTTTTTTCCTCCTCAATATTCACTGTTTATTTTTTTTACTTCTTTGCTATGAATATTTGTAATTCTGTAGTTTGCTGTCATGATTTTCTGACAGGAATAAATGTGACTTTTCTTTGTTAATGCTTTTTAAAATGGTGTATATTAATTACATGTTAAAAAAAATAAGGCAAATCTGATTGACATGAGTATTGATTCATTTGAGATGCAATACTGAGGGGTATTTTTTGCCCCTCCTGTGACAACCAAAAAGATTGAATAACAGCTTGTGATGTGGATGTGTCTCAGATCAGGTCCACTTGGACCTATTTGATATTGCTCATGTTCTTGCAAGCCTGTCTCATGAAGATGTGAAATCCTTCCTGTTTGACTCAAAAGCCAAATTGTTACCTTTAGAGTTTATCAATGTTTTTAATATGTATATCTCTTACATGTATAAACAATGACATATAATGAAGTCTAATTCATCATATAACTTTAAGAAGTATAGCAGCATGTTCTTCTGAGAAGTTTTTTATTCAGAACATAAAAACTGATTTGTTTTTCTGTCTTACAGACTTCCAGCACAAAATAACAGTGCAGGCATCCCCCAATCTGGATAAGAGGAGGAGTTTAAACAGTAACAGCTCTAGTCCATCAAGTAGCCCCACAATAATTCCTCGTCTTCGAGCTATACAATGTAAGTCTCCACTTATTTGATCAATAGAGATTGTTCCATATGCTTACTGAAATGTTTGTTGTACTATAAGATTCCAGGCAGATTTCTGCCTGTTTTCCACATCCCTTGATCGGTTCTAACAGTTGCAACTTCTTTGGAAGTGGGGATAATCTCACTAAAATGCTAGATAACTTCCAGTAATTCAAAATGATTGTGAATGCTTTAAATGCTGTCTTAACTTGATTACTTTGGGAACCAAATTATAAACTGACTTGGATAAAACGATGACAAATCAGAATTTATGACAAAAGGCAAAGCATCACATTTAGAACCCAAGTAAGATGGAAAGCAAGTTTTTATTAGGTATTGGAGTTGATAAAGGAAAAGAAAGGTTTAGAATGTAAGGGAGTCTTGTAAGATGGAAAAACCAAAGAGTGAGCCAGTAATCCAACTTTCTTATATCAAAAGAGAATAAAGCTTTAAGCAGGTATAAATCCAGAAGAAATCTTGCTTTAGGTTTTCTGAAGACAGGAAAAAGAGACAAAAATAAAATTGTGGGTACGTTTGTAGGTCTACATTATTGTGTATATTGGTGACAGAAAGGAAGGTATGTTCATGTTCACGTAGTGGAGGTACCAGGAATATGATTGTGTTATTACAGAGAAGCATGCATTTATATTTGGGAATGACCTATACACAGCCAAAACAGTTCCTACAGGATTCACTGCTTGCATTTGTATTGTCTGATCTATTGTGCAAAGTAGATTGTCTAATTATCCATATTCAGAGAGGAATGCCTTAAGCTTCTCTCTCTTTATGAAATCAGTGGAACCTGTTCCAGCTGATTGCTTATGGATGTTGGCTATCTTCTCTTGCAAGCATAGTCACACGTGAGGGAGATTACTTCAGAATCTGGCTTTGTCAGCTATAAATGAGGAGGGGAAATCAGAATGCATGAGGATTTTTTCCATACTGTTCTGTTCTGTTCGTAGTCTGAAGATTGGTTGATTTTTAAAACAGCCTGAAACTTTGTTGAGAGTTTGGATAAAATCAGATCTCTCATCTCCTTTGGATCACCTCTGTCTTAGGAAATCCTTTTCATTGTTAATGTCTAAAAGGGAGCAGTGATGTCTCCTCTGGCATTTCAATATGTGTTTGAGCTGCAGTGGATACAGTTGGCAGTGGGCAGACCATTACTACCCATGTGTTGTGGATAAAGGAGAGAGATGGACAAACCCTGTCTTGCTTTTCTTAAAGAAAATTTGAGATGGAAGGAAAATTAAGTGGGTTTTTTTTCAGATGTTAGCTGACAGAGTATCTGTGTTGCCAATAGTTTCCTGTCCTCAGACTGTGGTGGGTTTTTCTGGTGTGCTTTGCTTTTTGCAGAAAGATAAAGAAAGGCTTTTCTTAGTAAAATGTCATAATTACGTATAAATGATCTCATTTTATCTTTGATTCTTCTTGCTCTGCAAGGAACTGCTTGGAAATGAAGCAAATGGCAGTTATTGGCGTGGTTTTGAAAACTTGAGTTTTCTGTTTGTTTTTTTAATTGCATAGCCTTGTGTAAGCTGTAGGCAGTGCCACTCCTTGCATGTGTGCTAAGTGCCACTGGGGATTTTTTCTTTTTTAATTATTTGAACAGGCATTTGTATTCATAGGACTTAAACATGCAGGACAACATAAAGGCTGTCATTTAAAAGAAGTACATGTCTGCTTCTGAGTTTGGATCCTTAGGTTTTTGGATAAAAGCTTATCAGATATCTCAGGAGTATCTGGCTGAAACAATTTAGCTTCCACACCCATCTGCACCTGTGCAAAATAAATTCCCTTTCCCACAATAATGTTTTATCTTGATTTAACTTCAAAGTGTCTTTGTTTCAAGATGACTTGCTCCAATACAGGTGATTTGAACAGGCCCATATAACAACTGCTTGTTTGGCTGCTTCACTTTGTCACGAGTGAGTCTAGCTTTCAAATGTAAACATCAAGTCAAAAGAAAAATCTAGTTAATTTCTTATTAAAGCAAATTCTGCTGATTTTGAAAGGTATTTTGGAGGGAGGAGGAAACCCACTAAGGTACATATTCCATAGGAATGTGGTTGAAAATGGGAGTGTAAGGTAGGCAAGTGTAGTACTGTGCTACAGGGTGAGCTGTGCTGGCGAGAAGGTGTACAGCGAGGAAGGAGGAGCATCTGGACAGTGAAGGAACAGCAGAACCATGGACATGTAAATGCCACCTCATTTACCATGCTGTTATAACTGGCTACATTGCTTTTCTCCTAGGTCTCTCCATCACATCTCTCAGCATGCCATCATGATGCCAAGCTAATGCTTCAGTTAGTCAGTGGCATGAGAAAATCTGCCTTCCCAGGCTGGGTCCTATAAAGAGGATCCTTTAAACTCTGCCGTAAAAACCCATCATCAGAAGATGCTTAATGCCTTTATAGATCCAGGATTTATGACCTAAAGATAAAAATATGAGGGAAACAGTTCTGTTTCTGAAGTCAATTTGACTAAGATCTGTACCACATTCTCTTAATTTTTCCTCAGTGATTCCAAAAACAGATACACACACAGCTAATGGCCGAAGAAACAGTGTATATGTGTACCAGCAAGATGTAGATATCACAAGTGAATATGAACTTCCCAGTGGGGTTGTGAAAAAAGGCAAGATTTCATTATGTTTCCAAGGTGCTGGTTCTGTTTAATTTATCAGCTGAGACAGTGACAGACTAAGCATTTAATGGAGGCTAGACACTTAAAAGTATAATTTGTTTTGGTGTAGTGAGAAAGAAAACGTTAATCATGGTCACAATTGGATTATTCTGTTTCATTTGATACCAGTTGTCCACAGAATATGTTTTCTTCATTGAATTTAAGTGCTCAGTCTAACTCACTTGTCTGAATTACCTAAATATAAGGTTCTCAGTTAAAGGAAGCATGGAAAATATGATTGCTTTGCTGCTTTATCTTTAATCTGGGTCTCTTGTCAGCTCATAAATTACTTTTCTTTCTTGCTCATCTTTTTGGATCAGTGAAGTTTGCGTGGTGGTTTTTGTAATAGAAAAAAAAACCTCTTTTTTTTTTTCTGCTCCTGTGTCCAAATGTTTTTTCAGTGCAGAAGATACTCTGTTCTGTCAAAATATTTTGCCTTTAGAAATAGTATTTATGTGTGTATGTTTTTTTGTTTTTAAATCCAATCTCTAGTAACTTCAGATGAAAGCAACAGAACTTGGGGAAGGAGCACAACTTACCACCAAGAAGAGTTTGAAGATGTGAAGAGAAATTTTAGAAAGAAAGGTTGTACATGGGGACCAAGTTCAGTTCAAACAAAGGATCGTGCAGATTGTAAGGACAAGTATGTCTACTACATTCTGGTTTTTTGATAATACTAAGGAATTCTTGGTAACTCTATCACTGGCATAAGTAGTGAGTGAAAAAAGTTCTGCTGTCTCTAGTTACAGCAAAAATTCATGCCTTTCAATTAATTTAGAAATTACATTAATAATGAGTCGCTCTCCCAGTTAGACTTGAGGATAAAACACCTACTTTTTTTAAAGTTTTAACTTTATCTCTGGTTTTTGAGATGTGTAACATACTGGGATGCTGAGCTACCAGTGCATACCAGACATTCATGGCCTGTCTTTCTTGCCCTTCCTCACATTGCTTTGAGGAATTGCAAGCATGGCCCCCACTGGGTACTTTCAATATGATTAAGTAAGACTGACTGATATGGCATATGGGAGGCACAGTTCACACCAGCAACATCATTTATGCTCACAAACAGAGGGTGAAGGGGTTATGAAAATCAGCTGGACAGCTTCACTTTCAGATTATTTTTTCCAGTGTCTCAAAACTAGAGATTAGCAGCTTTTCTGAAGTAAGAAATTCTTTACTTTATTTCTCTAGTATATACAATTATTTATAGTGCCTTTTTTTATTTTTCCCAGTGGGGATATCCACTCATTTGGAGTGTCAAAGAGTTGGTTCCAGATAATCAGTTGAACCTGGCTTTACATTATTTTTGTTTGTTTTAAAGTCACTTATATAAACTTTTATAAGGTTCCAATATTCACATAGTTTCTTTGACACAATGAAACTGTTGTCCAGGTTTTCACAAACCTGTGGTGTTCAATAGGTAGCAAAGGCTCATTTCTCATTGGCTTTCTTTTTAGGTGTGAAATTTTTATTGTAAAAAGAATACCTGACATAAAGGCACGTTTGCATTTATAATCATATGCTTCAGTGCTACTACATCTTTTTTTTACCTTTGGAAAGGTTTTCAAGTTATGTCCTACAGGTTTATAGTTTGAAAAGAAAGTGATTTTTCTCACAAAGTTTATGTGAGCATGGTATCTGTAATCTCAAAATAACTGTTGTTATTTCAGAGTAAGACCCCTTTCAGATGGCAGCAACCCTTGGTCAACTGTTTTAATGAAAAATCAGAAGGGTGTTCCCTTAGCTTCACTATTTGTGGACCAAGGTAAGAACTATTTTTGCAAAAGTTAAAGTAGCCATGTAATAGTATTAAGATTACTTCCAGTGTTATAAATTGTATTGCTTGAATTCCTTTAAGGATTATGCAGTTTATTATAGGAACAATCATGCTGCCAACCATTTTCCTTCCCAAAAAAACCTCTCTATTTACATCATTAGAACCTAAGAAATACACGTGGTCTGTGAGCAGAACCATATAGAGATTTTTGCCATGTTTTTGAGTTGCCAACTGCTCTGTATATGAAATCTGCAGTCACCACTTTTTTGTTTCTTTTAAAAAAACCTAAATCATTAATTGTCTTGACATTTAAATAAGAATTGATGACATTGTTGTGGGATCTGCATAGTTGTTGAAAAAATGCATAGTTTTTTAAAAACCTGTAAGCCCTGATACATTCCCAGATATTAGTTTCCTGTTTTTTTGAATGAGACCTATTACCTAAATTTCAAAGAAAAAATTTAGATTTCAAATCTTGTAGTGTTTTAGACAACATGTTGCTATTTACATGAAAAATCACAAGGAAAAACATACTTGGTCCCCTTAGGAACATAATAGCTGCTTGTTGCTTTTTATGTCCATTACTATAATGGGCTGTGAGTATAAAATATTCATAATAATTTTAAAGTTTGCACACCCTTTTTTGCTACTAAAACTCTGCATACAAATTTAGCATATTTGAATTTCAAATACTTCTATGTTTATTCCCTAGCATTCAGTAGTTTATAGGAGAGTAACACATGTAAGTCAAATAATACCTCCTTTTAATTTGTCATTAGGTGTAAGACGTCAAATTTACTTTTTACTCCACACCACCATGACCTAATGAATTAATTGGAAAAAATTTCTAGTAGCTGACTGGATTTTGGAACTCAGCTTAATTGAAAGCATTGCAAAAAATATATTCCAGATCTTATCTGCTAGTTTGTATATAGTAAATTACTTCTCTGTAATCCATACACAGAAATATTTTCTGTGGTTTTTAAAAAGCATTATCAAAGTGTTGCAGACACCAAGAAGTTTAGGTGTAGGATGTGTTTCTGAAACCCAAAATGTGTGTCTGAGCTTCTGACAGCATCTAAATGGATTGTAGTGTCCTTGAAGGTTAATACTTGTGCATTTTAAGGGAAATGATGATGTACATGTGCAGACATGCTAAACAGTTGAATTGCACTCTTAAAGGATACTGTGATGTTTTACAGGTGCATGTACTGATAAGAAACTTATCTCTGAAGGTTTGGACAGTAAAAGACCAAAGCCAATTAAGTTGCCCAATCAGGCCTATATTAATCTACCTCTTTGGAAAGATGATCAGGGAGAGAATACCGTAGAACATGAGAGCTTTGAAGAAGGAACCTCTGCTAGTTCTACCAATAGTACTCCACAAATGACACCTACCAACAGTCTGAGCAGGACGCTACACAAAAAGAAGACTGATTCAGTGCTGTATGGGTGTGCTGTCCTCCTTGCATCTGTTGCCCTGGGCTTAGATATCAGAGAGTTGAACAAATCACAGGGTCCAGATGAGCTCTTGCCTAAAGATGAGAAGAAGAAGCGTGATGGAATATTTCAGCGTGCTTCAAAATTCCGCAGGAGTGCCAGCCCTACACGACTGCAGTCCAAGAAAGAGGAAACAAGTACTCCATCCCTAAGTCCAGCTGCAGATACTGTGAATCTTCTCTCTATGCCCTCCATTTCCACAAAATGTTTACTTCAGCCTGATAGTGAAGATGCTTATGTAAGCACTGTGCTTGGTGATTGTGATCAGTGTAGTTCCACCGACAACTTTTCATCTCAAACTTCTGAAAGTAAGAGAGAACAGAGGATACAGCTGGCTCCTAACACAATTTCGACACGATTGAAAAATCAGCCTTTTAATCGTGGTCTAAAACAAGAGTCTCAAAATGTGCCAAAAGATTCCTCCACAAAGTTAAGTGTGTTGGGTCACAGACGAACCTTATCGGATGGGAACCATTTTCAGACCACAGGTGGGTAGTTAATCCATGAATCTCTTAAGTTAAGATGCTGATACAAAATAACATCTTTAAATCTGGTTTACATTTAAATGAATAAGTTCATGATCAATGAGTTTCTGAAAAGATGTTCTAAATTTCAATACTGATATTCTGGGGTGGCTTAAATGTAATATTGTTTGTGGTAGTCTATGCATGTGTAATTCCTTATAATAACTAGAGAAGTTCTTGGGGCTTTATTCAAGTATTATTATTCACCCACTTATTGGGGGGTTAGTGCTTTCTCTCTACATCTCTATGGTAGCAATAAAAAATAAATTGTGATTGCCAGTAGCAGTGAGTATAGATACAAACACATTACTTGAGCACCACCAGTCCTGTCTTAGGAGATTCCCCACGATGTACAAACCTCTTAATTTTTCTGGTGGAAGAAAAGCCTCTAGTGTTTATGGCAAGCCAGTTTTACAAATGGCAAAGAATTCAAGAAGTCACATAGTTTAAATTTGCATTTTTTTTGTTCGGGCTTTCTTTCCCCTAGCTAATGGAGTTGCTTCAACCAATGATGTCTCCAGACTCCCGGTCCTGTCAGTTCCTGGAACTCTGCCCTCTCCATCTTTTCAGCAAAGAAGCAATCACAGTGGTGTTTCAAATGAAAAGCAAAGCTCTGTCAATACTATCTCGAGGCCTCGACCTTCTTCTCTTAGAAGTAAAATCGATGCATGGCAGATTATTCCACGTACTATTAAACCAAACTCTAAAGACTCTGAATGTTTAGAGGGCAATGTAGTTCCAGATGTTAACTTCTTGCCAGATACTGAGGAAAGAACTAACTGCCACATGCCCTCATTACTTGATATTGATGTGGAAGGTCAAAACAGAGACTGTACTGTGCCTTTATGCAGAATGAAGAGCAAAACTTGTCGGCCATCTATATATGAACTGGAGAGAGAGTTTCTGTCATGAGTGCCTTTCATTTAAAAAATTTGCTTCATAAAGGGGAACAAATATAAAATTCTTGTCCATCAAACACTTTGTGCTGCTGTTTTCTGATTTACTGTGACAAATGGTACCAAAATTATTAAAATGGGCAGCTAATTAAGTGTAGTAGGTGCCTTTTTCAAACGTTCCTTGGAATCCCAGCTAGTAACTAAAAGCACAATGCTGCAAAATAGTGTTCTAGGTGAACTTCATAACTGTATTTTGAATGACTAAAATAAAATGCCCACCTCCCTCTGCAGTGTCACAGAAGGTTTCCTTAGGTTTTGCAGGGTTTTGCTAGAAATTTAACTTTCTCACACTGGAAAAATGAATGACACATAGAGCGAGGTGTGTTCTGTTAAGAAGAGTTTCACCTAGGAAGTGGTGGTCTGCAGCTTGCCTCTGTGGCCTGTAGGTTCAGGGAGAGGAACACGGGCTTTAAGGTGCTGGTACGGGAGATTCTGTTCACTCCTCATTAGGGAGGTGGTTACTTGCTGGCATTTAGTACTGAAATTGCTTAAGAACCAGCAGCTAAATTTGCTGGTTTTGCCCTTGGTTCTTGTGAGAAGTTTCAACTGTGTGCATTAGTTTCTCCGGAAAGTTACACTGCTTGTATAAACATTTCGGTTTCAGCCACCATATCGATTTGAGAGGGTAAACTTCAGTATTGCGATTGGAGTAAAGGTATTTGACACACTTTGTAATGTGAAACAACATTCCTTGTAGGTAAGGATACACTGGAACGTAAATATTTGTACTCCTAACCTTTTGAAGACTACAGTGTTTGCACTGAAAGCAATATTCTTGGGTTTGAATCTTTCATTTGTGCTGGAGGGGTTTGCACCCCTTCTTGATTTTAAACTCTGCTGCACCTTGTATTGAAGAAAGTTGGTGGGTTTTAAGGATAATTGGTTACAAGTGAGCCAGTGGTGCATTTTATTGCACTTAATATTAAAACTGCTGTAATTTAATACTAAATCTTCCAATATAATCTCTCTAGCTTTTCTTCCTAAGGTACTACTGAGTGCCTGCTTATTTGTACTTAAGAATCAAACAACAGAAAAAGATGTGCTTGACTGGTTTTCAGTGATAGAAAGTTTCCAGAAAATTCCAAGTAGTTAATTGTGGGGGGAGGAACATGTAGCCTTGACAACACTGGTAGTTTAATTTTTTACAGTATCACTGAGTGAATGATTAAATAAAAGTGAATCTACAGTATCCTTTACCTGATGAAAGCATTTTTAGAATTAAAGGAACATCCCTCATTTTCCAGTACTTAAAGTCTTAATTTTGCAGATCATTTGACATTTAAATAGTTTTCATAAACAAAATTAGATAATGTTAGACTAAAACTACTGTGTTCCTATCAGAATACTGTTTCGCTAAAACCTGTGTTTAAAAGTTTTCATTTCCTTTACTCTGGGGTCTGGGAGTTCAAATAGAATACATAGTTGCCAAAAGCTTCAGAACCAAGGGATTAAAAAAGGAAATTTCAGTTCTGAGGCTGGTATGCACCACAGTGTCCACCTTGGAGATGGCCTACAGTTATACAGATGAAATTGTGAAGTCTTAATCACACAGAGCAGAACATAGAAAATGCAACTTCTCAGCTCTCAAAGTAAAAATAGAAAAGAATTTCCTTAAAATGTTAGTTTACCAAAAGGAAAGACAAAACCACTAGTTGTCTGTAAATCTAAATGCTTGCATAGCAGATTACTACTATATTTTCTTCAAACCTGTTTCTGTTGCAGTATTCTCAGTTTTTTGTCAACATAATTCAAGTCACATACTGTTCTTCGTCTTTTGTTTAAACTTTGATTTCATCAGAACACTTTAATAGATTGTCTGTTCCAGTTTTAATACAAAATGTTTTCATAAAATAAAATCATGAATCAAATTTTAAGTGTACATTGATAGCAAATTTACCTTCAAGGCTTAACTAGAATTTTGAAGCATTATGTATGTTTCAACTCTTTCTTGATGAATTATTCCTGTGTAATACTGAGAGAAAAGGAGCTGATTGTATTACATGTTTCTGAAGAAAGTATCTCTATCTGGCTTTCTACAGGAAAATCTCAGGTGCTGAAGTATTTTGACTTGTAAACTTCTGTTAAGTTCTGTTCTGTATTTTTAAGGTTTATATAATTTCAAGTGTTGAATATTGCACCCTATATTTTTTAATCAGTAGTATCAGCATAAAAAGCTCTTTGAGCTGTATTGTTTTTACTGATCAGTAGCTTATCTCCCTTGCAATTAAAGAAAGATTTCTATTCCTGTTCAATGGATAATTTCCCATAAGATTGGGACATGTGATATGGCCAGCCTTGTGCATTCTAAGTAATTTAGGAGTTTGTATTCCATCTCTTATTCTGAGACAGTTTAGGTAAACCATCTCAAATATTTCTCTGATGTGATGCAGGTTTTTTTTAAGCTGTAGTCTGTAGTGATTTATAATTGTTTTTATAGTTTAAAATTATAGGCCAGTCTTCACTGTAATTAAGAAGAAAAAAAATATTTCAATCATGGTTTCAGTCTGTAATTCTCTTAGCACCAGAGAAATTTCTGTAAAGATATGGAAATTTGGTGTGCATTAAATGACCTGTCTTGGTTAAAAGGATATTTATTTCAATGTAGGTTGATAGCCTGACCAAATAATAATTTATGTTGATTCTTTTAGCATAAAACTGAAGGTGCTTACACTACAAAGATTAAGATAAACACTTCATATGCTGTTTTACAAAACAATGACTTAAATGTTTTAATTTAAAAAAATAAATGTTTTGTAGCTACTGTATTGCAAAGTGACCTGAATTTTCTTGAAAAATGTATTTACTCTTAACACATACAAAGGAGTTCTCAGGAGCTATAGACTATGGCCACCTTGCTCTCAGAAGATTATTATGTAATTGTTACTCTAAGATTAATAATCCAGTGCAGTAACATGAACATTCCTGTAGTATCTTGCACTTGATGTGCACAGAAACATATGGCATAAAGTTGTTTTTTTCTTTCACGTGACCATAATATTCTTTTGATGCATTTTACCATGTTGGCTGGGTATCTGTAAACTCACTACCTGATTCAGCATCAAGAATACAGGTGAGTAATAACATCCTTCTGTTGTGGGGTTTTTGCTGGGAGGGTCCAGTGATTCTTTGGGGGATTTGGTACTTTGAGGTTTTTTGTTTGTTTTGTGGGGGTTTTTTAGGCAAATGTATTTAAATCAGTATTTTCCTTATAATATTTTTAACATCTTTTGTGAACTTTCCTCTTCCTTGATTATGTCATGGGTGCATTAGCCCATTTTTCAGTTGGGAAGAGAAAATATCCATTTGCACAGTGACAACAGGCAAGGTACAGTGAAATTCAAATAGAATTATGTTAAATTATATATTGAATTTATAAGGTTGCAAGTTCAATCTTAATACATGCCTGCACTCAGCTTGCAGTGAGACTGGCTGCATAACAAGTATTTATGTGGCCTGTGAGTGTCAGTATGGAGCCCAAATTGCAAGCCAAGCTGCAGAGGCAGTTTATTTTATACACAGAGTTACAATGGTAATACCAAGATCTGCATACAAGTGTGAGCTAATAGAAAAGATCCCACTGTCACCAGCCACCTTCCTTTTTAATATGATTGGTCAGATCACTGTGGTGTATGTAGTGTGAAGAGCTAAGGAAACTCTGTTATCGAATGCATTTTTGATACAGTTGGAGGTGCTTAAGATTGCAGTATTAGGTATTCTAAATTAGGTCCAGAGTCCTTGCAAGTGTGTATTGGAATTCTTCCTGAACAAATCAAATATGAGTCAGTTATCTCAATGCTTTTAGAAATCCAGCATGCTTGATATTGATAGTCTGATAAAACAGTTTCTTTAACCAAAAGAAGTACTTTTTGATCTAATAAACTGGAGAATGGAATACAGAGCTATGCAGGTAGGATGGTTTTACTTTCTATTTTGCAGAATCACAGGGTCATTTAGATTGGAAAAGACCTCTGGAGATGAAGCAGTCTAAGCCCCTCTGATACAGAGCAGGCTGCCCAAGACATGTCCATTGAAGTTTTGGGTATCTCCACAGGTGGAGACTCCACAGCTTCTCTGGGCAATCTGTTCCAGTGTTTGATCATCTTCACAGTAAAAATATTTGCTCGTGTTCAGATGGAATTTCTTGTTAGTTGGGGGTTTTTGTGTGGTTTTGTTATTTTTCTTGTTGATTGATTGTTTTTGTTGTTGGTTGTTTGCTTTTTGTTTTGTTTTGTTGTTGTTGTTGTTTCTGCCCATTGCCTCTCATCCTGTCCCTGGACTCCGCTGAGAAGAGCCTACATCCCTCTTTTACCCGCTGTTACCAGGTGTTTATAAACAATGATAAGATCCTCCTGGACTCTTCTCCAGACTCAGCTCTCTCAGCCTTTCCACAGAGGCAAGTCCTGTACCAGTCTTTGTGGTGCTGCACTGGATTTGTTGTACTAAGTCTGTATCCTTTTTGTACTGGGGAGCCCAGAACTGGACCCAGCGCTCCAGGTGTGGCCTCACCAGTGCTGAGTAGGATAACCTCCATCAATCTGCTGGCACCATAACTAATGCAGAGAGCTGTTTGCTGTGTTTGCTGTAAGGACACATTGCTGGCTTCTGTTCAGCTTGTTGTCCATCAGGATTCTCAGGTCATTTTCTGCAAAGCCAGTTCCCAGATGGTTGGGCCCCAGTGTGTACTGGTGTGTGGGTTTGATCCTCCCCAGATGCATTTCTACTTTATGAGATTCCTCTAAGCCAAATTTTCCAGCCTGTCCAGCTCTCTCTGAATGGCAGCACAACTATCTGGTACATCAGCCACTCCTGCATTTTAGATTGTCTGTAAACTTGCTGAGAATACACCCTGTCCCAACGTCCCGGTTGTTAATGGAGGTGTTAAACTGTATCAGCTCTTGAATTAACCCCTGGGGTACTCCACCAGTGACATTTAAGCAAGTAATATTTAAAACCATTTCATATTTTATTCATATAATCTAAAATATTTTTCCTAAGCGATTTTGGTAATTGCAGTTCTTTGGTTGCTTTTTTTTCCTTTCCATTTCAAAAATAAAAACATAACAACCATTCTCAGATCTGAATTGCTTCAGTAGTTGAGATTTGGCATCAGGATGGCCTGAGTTCAGTGCTGCTTGATGTAACAGCTTATATCTGTTCAAAATATTTGCCATTTGCTTTAAAAGCAGTCATCAATTCACCCCAGGTGACCAAACTAGTCAAACTTTAGTCATGTGTCACATTTGGTGTTAATTCTTTGAGCAGTCATTAATATGAAGTCTCATGCTCTGCAACACTGCTAAATAGACTTTTAAAAAACATTTGTGTTACATCTGAGAACATCAGTCTTCCTTCCCACCGTGTTAAGTATGCAGTTACAGGGTCTGACAGCTGGCATCTCTTACAGCTGCTGCAGACATTGATGCGTACGCACTCTGATCTCTGAAGGGGAGGCAGAGAGGGCACAGCTGTGAACTCCTCAGCAGAACACTGTTAGCACTTTCCAAAGAAAGGTGCCTAGGGCAGCCATTCCTACTGTAGCTGCTGAATTCTTCCCATGCCAGAGAATTTGCACATGTGCTGTTCCTGCCAATTTCAGATATACCTAGATAAGATCTTTGATGTAGCAGTAGTCACCATGAACAGTGTAGTCATTTGAGGGCTTGCCAGTCCTTATGAAAGCAGGTGGAACTCTGCAAATTTGGGGTAAAGGAGAAAATAAACTATAGGACTGTTCATTCCCCTCACTGTTTTACAAATCACTTGCATAATTCAGAAGTTTCTAAAGTCCTTTTTATCACAGAGGGAATTAGGCAATAATATTTTACAGAGCCTTTTATTCTCTGCTGCCTTCCAGACCAAAAGTGACATTTGTGCCTTGTGCTAGATGCCACTTACTCTGCCTGGTAATTGCTGTCAGTGGTTGGAAAGATGCAAAATTTTATTCCTAAGCCTGATAGAGGCAGTTGTGCTGAGAAGCAAGTGAATCAAACATCAGGTGCACCTGTCAGTAGTCTAAGCAAGCCAGAGATACCTTGTAGATATATATTCTCCAGTCAGGTAAGTTGCATTGAGCACATGGCTCCTGGGAGTGCAGCAGAGTCTCTTGGCAGGCTATTTTCAGGGGCAGGGTATTCACCCACAGGGAATCCACTTCTGTTCCAGGTGTGGCCTTCACATGGCTGTATGCCTGTTTGACTCTGTCATTAGGGAAATGTGCATCTCCTTCAGTGCTTGTTCCACCTGAAATCTTTAAGGCAGAAGTAACAGTGGTTCTATCACTCTTCTATCACACTTTCATCAAAACACTTACTGTTCCCACTGTAGAACCCCTGAAATTACTGACATTGGTGGCTCCACTCTTGATAGTCGACATTCTCATCACCAAGGCCCTGATTCCTTCTTATTTGTGATGCAGCTGCTTGATGTCTGACTTTGGGGCTAAGATACCAACATGCTAGTTTACCCACAAGAAATACTTGTTGGACAGATACTTGTGGGTGAGGGAATAGCCTTGTCTTATTTATTTATTGTACCTCAGTCAACTTTAACCCACCAAAAGCATATCTTTTAGGTGCTTTTTCAGGTTTGGGTGGTTTTTACTGTGATGGTTCTTTGGTTAAGCAAATTCTTCTGGTTTATAGAAACAGACTATTAAGAAGAAAACCTTTACTGTCATTATCTATAGCTAGAAGATGCAAAGAACTGATTCTATCTAAAGCATATTAAGAGTGTCATAGTATGGAGTCATCACACTTGATCACTTTACCAAGTTAGGGAAACTCTAAAGAATGAATATGGATATTCTTTCAGGCCTGCAGAGCTATCATGAGGTGCCACAGCTGTGCAGTATATTTGGAAGAAAAGTGTGCCTATCACCAATTTTTATTTTTTAAACAGTGTTCTGAATACCTTAGAGGAAGTCAGGGGCTCTCACAGTGTTTGCATATTTTGTGCTTGTAGGTAATTAAAGAGAGATACTCATAGAGCTGAAAATACTCTTCTAGAACAGTTTTTCTCCCTTTACCTTGAAACCTTGTAACACTTTGAGGGTATGCAAGGAAGAATGGCAGTGCTCCCTCCTTCTAGCTATGTGTAAAACAAGTAGAGGGGGTCTGGCTCCACCAGATATTGCTGCAGGTAATTCTATGATAAAAGTATAGTATGAATACACATACAGTGAGTGCTTTTCAAAAAGAGAAAAATAGGTCAGCTTTTGTGTGCAATGGTTGTAGTCCTTGTTTTGAAAATTATTAATTTTTGCGGTACCTGATGAATTTTTTTGACTACCTGTGGAAGTCAGAATAGAATGGGGCTGGGTTACAGTTGAAAAGAAGCCTAAGGAAGGAAGTTTTATCTTTACTTCCTCCTTTTCTATGCAGTGCAATTTAAGTTTATCTTGCTGTTAACACTGAAAAATCCCAGAGATTCTGTAGTCCACAAAAGCCTTCATGTGAAATAAAGTACTTGAAAATAGCAGTTCAGGCCTGACCATGTGAAGGAGTGAGATACAGGTACTATCAATATCTAATTCTTGTAATTCAAGCCAGTTAGCTTTTTCTCACTGGAAAGGAAGTCAAAGGAGCAAAACTGAAGATTGTTGGTTCAGCATGGTGTAAGAGATGACAACCAGTTGGCTGACACCAAGCTGGGTGTGAGTGTTGATCACTGGAGGATGGGAAGACTCTGTAGAGGGATCTGGACAGGCTGGACCAATGGGCCAAGGCCAATTGTAGGAAGTTCCACAACACCAGGTGCTGAGTCCTGCCCTTGGATCACATTTCTCTCACACTGAATTTGTTTGAAGTCATACCTTTGACCTAAAGTTTCTGACTTATTTTTCCCTTTTGCTTCTCAGGCAAAAGCTTTGCTTCTCCAGTTTTTCAGGTACTGTAGTTTTGTCAGTTTGGGGAAGGGAGATTGAGGAGCGTCCCCTTTTTGGAGAAGTTCACAGATTTTCTTCAAAACCTGTAGTTCTTATATTTTGGACTACTGAGCAAGCATATGAATCTCTGATAAGTAAAGCAACATTTCCGTGAGTTCCCCATATTTAATAAGCTTTGGCTTTTATGCTTTGTATTCTGGTCATGATACTTCTCATAAATTGACTTATAATCTTGTTTACTGTATTAAGACTTCTGGTTCTTCCTCATCTTTACTGTGGTTTTATGCAACAAACTAAGACTAGTCTAATTCACTCTTCTCTCTCATTGCTTTATTGTTACCATATTTATGAGTCAATGTGTCTCTCCTCCAGACTGGGACACTAGGTTAAGAAATCAATTTGCTACTTGAATCTTTGTCTAATAGCTTGTCTAGGTAGGCTTATCCCCAGAGGTGTCCAATATCAAAGAGTTAAAAACACCGTACCCAAGTGTTATCAGTTCAATGACCTCTCCCATGCCACTTTCAACAATAATTAACTGTGCTGTTTCAAGGAAGATTTTAAAAAGTGTGCCCATGTAATTGCATCGAATCGATGCAGCCAGTTAAGTTCGCATTTGAGGTTGTAAAAGTCAAGTATTTTAGGAGTTCTGCAAATTGTTTAAAAGGCCAGTTAGATGTACGCTTCTGAAAACTTTTGCTTACATTTGAATGAAATAAATACTGTCTTTTTACTTTGTGATATGTTTTAGGATTTTGTCTTGACAATGCAACATTGAACAGCACCTTCTAAAATGGCTTTTATTTTCTGCAGTTTTCAGTGCAGTGAGTTCAGGAGCAAAGTTGTAGCTGCAGGCAGTACAACCTGGAGATCACACCCTGGTTCCAGGGCAAGTCTGGCTTTTGATCTTGGGCAAGCTACTGAATTTTTTTTTGCTTGCACTGTAGTGCTGGTCTGTAAGATGAGCTCAAGGACTTCATCCTTTTTTGTAAAGCACTTTCAGAGCTGTGATCAAAGGCACCACGTTTCAGTGGTAAACAACAGCTGCAGCAATAAATGCCTTGACTTCACACACAAAGGGGAGCTCTAACTCAGCCTGGGAACTGAATACACCACAGCTGTACATATTTTTCTTTCACAGCATAGGTTTCTTGCAAGTTAAAGTTTAACTTTGGTAAGGAACAATTCCAGTCACAACTAGTTGCAATGATTTAGCCAGTAACTGCCACATTAGGAAAATAGTTACACAAAGATCAGTGTTTGTTTTTGGTTGGTTTGGTTTGGCTTTTTTTTTTTTTTCCCAAGATTCTCGTGATTGGTCAAAGCTATTGCAGCTTAGGATTGATTTCCTGGTTCATGCAACAAATTCTGTTACATTGTTCTCTCCCACCCTAAATTCGTTAGGATACTAGGTTATTTTTCTTTGAATGAAAGGATCCTGTTTCAATCACTGCTGATTAATACTACTCTTACAAAGCTCTAATACTTGGTTGTTCCCTATTTATGAGTGGGCAGCAAATATGCAAGTATTCCCTGAAGAAGAATAATGTTACATCTTATTGCCTCAAGTGTCAGGATAAGTTCATCTTTTTCACTGAAGTATTATCTCTTGGAGCAGCTTCACCTTTACCTTGGAGAAGGGATTTAAAAAATTAATGTGAAGCATAAGGATGAGGAAGGAGAAGTGTTACTCCATCATCTAGATCTAGGCTATACAGAAATAAGTCCTTGCTGTGAACTGGAAGAGCGAGCTCAGAATGGGTCTCTGGAGGCTCAGTCGATGGCACAGAAAGCCTTGGCTCACAACTGAGCTGTGGAAGTTGGGTGCCTGAAGCTGTGCTGTAAATCTCATCGCCCTAAAGTACAGACCCTGCAGCAGTATGCTGCAGAGGGAGAGACAGCCTGCTACTGCCAGCGTTCATCACCATAGTGTCTGTGTGCTCTAAGGGTATGAATATGAGGTAAGGCAATAAGCTTGAAAGAATGTATGGTTTAAAGCCTCCAGCTTCAAATTCCAGAGGTAAGCAGGTGGTGGAAGAACTGCACAGTAGCACTGTGCCATGCCAAGTTTCGGTTCTTGAAGCAAGCCAAAATGCAGTTCTCTGCCCTTAAAGCTTACCACCTACAGGAGCTGAGGAGGTGTTTTCTGCAAAGTCTCTACTGATTAATAGTTGCCCTTTTGTTTACCTTTACTTTTTTGATTGTGCAGCCACCTGTGTTACTGTGTTACCTGTGTTACTGTGGCTGTAACCCTGCTGCTGTGTTTGTGCACAAATGGTGGGGCAGTCGCAGGCAGTCCCTTTGGTGCCATTGATACATTGCTTGTATTTACAAGCAGAGCAGGTTGGGACTTTTCAATGATACTTTTTTGATAAAAGAAAAGCAAAACTGTCAAAGCCAAAATTTTTGTAAAAATATGTGTTTGATAACCAGTTTATCCTTGGTTCATCTCTGATACCCCAACAATTTCCCATCATGGAGAAACTGCAAGCCTCTTTATTGAGGAAGGGGTACCTTAAAGGGAGGTGTGTTAAGGGGACACCTTGTATTTACCTAAGTTTCATGTATCTTCTTGGATTTTTTACATTAAAAATGATTTTCCTGGTTTTGGAGTATTTGAAGTCAAGTTCATCACACAAAAGCTTGAAATGGATAGATGGCAAAAGTGCTGAGTCTTTTCACCTGGGACAGTGTAATTCCAAAGAGGAATTTGAAGAGAACATACTTAAGAGTAGAATGCTGAAAAACAATTTCTAAACCTCACCCTTTTCTTAAGGCTAGAAACACAGCACTCAAATCATGGTTTCCATAACACCTACTGTAATCAACTTTCAGATGCAATTTGAACCGTGTGATGAGTGGATGAGACATAGTAAGTGAAAAGTGATATCTTACAAACCCATGACCTTAAAAGCAGCTACTAACAGAGATGAAGGTTGCTCACTGGCACTTCATGCAATAGATTAACTTGCTGGGAGACCAAAGAGGATATCAAGATGAAGCTGCTCTATGTGGTGAACCTTGGAGACTGTCCAAATTATGACAACTGCAGTTGCTGAGATGTGGGAATGCTGGGGTTTTGCTGTGGGGAAGAAAATCAACAGTCATCTTTTGGTACCCAAGGTAACAAATAGAAGTAATTTCTGCCTCCTCTCTCCCTGCCCCGTAGTGATAGAGAGAATAGCAACAGAATTTGCTTTCTATTCAAATATAAATATTCAACACCTGTTTGAGCCCTGCTGATTAGAGGGAAGATTGAACTTCAACCCATTCAATTCTCAACCCAGTTAGGCTCCTTTTTCTTCCAGTGATCATGGAATGTGCCCAATGCCTAATTCCTCTGCTGGTCACAGTGATGAATTTGGAAACAGCATTTCCATCAGCTGAGGAAAAAAGTTGTCTTTGCACTTGGAAAAGTAAGGATGGTAGAACACTGAACCTTATGTTCCAGTTAATTAACTGGAGCATTGAAGTCTCAGGTAGAAATCCTAACAAGAAAGTAGTCTGTTAAGAATTGTGTGCAATGATGTAGCAAAACCAAAAGCAGATAAAAGAAAATCAGTGTTCCTCCACCCAGCATAATTAGCAGGTATGATGGGGTGTATGTAGCAATGCAGCAGAATTATTAATTAACTCACATTTACAAGTGGCATAATTAAGGAGGATAGAATTCTATTACAAACCTAGGAGAACTAATTGATTCAAACATTTTTTTTCAGAGGTGTCTTCCTGCTCCTTCAGTGTGGTGTCATAGGATTACCTGTGGGGAACTATATTTGAGCTTCCTTCACTGCAGTAGCAGCTGACTGAACGAGTGAACTTGTGGTTTGAGGGGAGGTTGTAGGATGACTGTAGAAGAAAAATACTGCAGCATTAACTGAAGGTCTCTTCCCTGGAATTATACAGGGTGGGGAGGTGTTGCAGACAAAATTGGCTGGGCAAGAAATGAAGGTTGACTGGACAGAGCTTCCATATGAGGGGGTGAAGCCCTAACAATCCAGACCAGAAGCTGTAAGGCCACGAGCTGTCTGTACAGAAAGGGATGGCTCATGGGGCAGTGCTGCCTCAAGGGACCTGGGAGTCTGACTCTGGAGCAGAAGGAAAAAGGAGTCACACATGAGCCGGGGTGAAAAGTCCAGCTTCTTTCCCTGGATCATGACTAAGATGTGTTTGATCTAATATTTCCCTGGATCATGACTAAGAACTGTGTTGTATCAGTATGGTGAATGTATATTACTACTGACTTTGTTTTTGGACTGAGGCTCCAGGAAGGAGGAGAGGCCAAATTTTTCTCACATGCTGCTTCAATTCCCTTTTTAAGCTTTGTCAAAGTGCCTCTGTACAAATAATTCTCTTGAGAAGCTCACTGAAGTGTATGATACCAGACCCTATTAACGCATGTTGCATAAATGCTTCTGGGGATGAATTAGCGTGGAAGTTCTTATTTAGAATAGCTTTAACCTCTATCTCAAGGAATTAAAGATTTTTTTCTAAAATTTAAAAAAAAATATAAAAGAAGCATAGAATTGCTACAAATGTAGGCTTGCAGCTCTAATTCTAAAGTGCCTTTAAGTGGCTTTTGTAGCTGCATAAAAATGTTTAGCTTTCTAGAAGCTTCAGTCCTGTGCTTGAGCTCTGGGAAGATGAGACAAATAATTAAGTTTAAGAGCTTGACAGTTTTGGTAGAGCTGTGTAGTTGTAAAAGAAGTTGAGACTTGAATCCTGAGAAGTGATATAAACCATTTACTCTACCAGCCTTCCGTGTCTCCTGTCAAAGCTAAGTGAGATAATTTTCCTTGCAGCGTCTGGCAGTTTTGTCTTAGTCTGCCAGTTTGGTTTAGAAGTCCTTTCTTCTCTGAAAAGAAACAAGTGGGGAGAGACTGAAGGACAAAGGACTAGAAGAAATAAACTGTGTAGATTCTGTCCTCAAAT
>VXAC01006177.1:285739-443558 GCA_013399225.1 Rhipidura dahli | reverse complement strand
AAAAAAAAAAAAAAAAAACCCCAAACGAAAAACCCCCCCCCCCCCCCCCCCAGAAGTCCCCTGGGACCCGTTCATATTATGAGTTTAATAGCTTACACTTACTATTTTTCATCAAAAGAGGCTTGGCTCACTTAAATCTTTTTCTGTGGGCAAAAGCTGGAAGTACCTGCAAGTAGCATAAATTCATGGGGGGAAAAAATGCCTTTTGACAACACTGCAGACTATTTTTATCTGTTTTAATAACTCTTGTGATATAATAGATTACTCATCTTTTTAAAAGTAGCAAGCAAGTCCTGGTATGGTAGCAAAGGGGAGAAAACAAGGAATTTAAGTCTTTTGCTGTCTGGAGGAACTTAACGCTGCGCGATGTTAGGTTTGGGTTAGAGCCTGTGATATTTGATCTCGTGCCAATGCAGAAGTTGAGCTCCAGAGAACGACGGCGAGTTGGTATTTAGGCGGCAAGGCGGACGCTGCTTTCAGGAGCCGGCTCGCCGGGAGCTGCTGTGGCTGCGGCCACCAGATGTCACCAGCGCGCGTGGCTCCGGGGGCTCGGCGCGGCTGGGAAACGTGTCCAGATGTGCGGGCTCCGGGAGCTCGGCGCGGCTGGGAAACGTGTCCAGATGTGCGGGCTCCGGGGGCTCGGCGCGGCTGGGAAACGTGTCCAGATGTGCGGGCTCCGGGGGCTCGGCGTTTATCCACACGTGGGCAGGGAACGATGCGAACCGCGGCACTGCTCGGGGTGAAAGCAGCGCGCTGCTGTTTCGAGCGCTGTTCTCCGGTCAGCCCCTGCCGCGTGCTTTGTACGCTCTTACATCTCTTCCCTAATTCGTCCCCAGGACATTCGCCAGTTAAAAGCGTGATTTCCTGCACGCTTCTGATCATCCTGAATTGCACAGGTTAACGAAAAGCATTCACGCAGGTCACTCTTGCTGGGTTTAACCACTGCTGTGTGCGTGGGTAATGGTGGTAACTGGCACGGCAATTGCAGAGAGCAAGAGTCAAAGCTTAACAAGAGAGGGGTGTGGTACAGGGGGGTCTCCGAACCAGCAGAGCTCTGGTCTTGGGCGAGTTCCTTTAGCCTTAGGTCCAGAGATTAACAATGACTTGAGGAGATGCCATGAGGTGTAATTAGCTCAGGTTTTCAATTAGCTTCCCTTTGATTTAAAGAGAAGCAGCCTTAGGCTTAAGGGTAGCAAAGGGATTTTAAATATCGACAGGAATATGAAATCAAAAGTATTTTTATTTGATCTGCCAAAAAGAGAGGTGAAAATGGCAGAATTATCCTCTTTCAATAATTTCATCATTTTCATAAATTTCTTTTGGTGAAAGTTTTTTTCTTTAGTCAAGGAGAAAGATGTCATTTTGCTGAAGCCCCCATCTGGAACATAAGAGATACATGTTTATTTCAATTTCTTTTATGTGATTTTGTGAGCAAGGTTCAAAGAGGAGACCTAAATACAGTATACAAGAGAGAAGAAACTTAACAAGAGTCTGAGGAAAGTGCTCAGACCCTTTTTCCCTTCCTTTCAACATCTTCATCTCCTGGCCTAACGGGTTTGGATCAGGGTTGTCTTCTAATATTTAGCTTCTCTTGAAGCAACAGTTGCTGTTCTTTACTTCTTTTCCACCCTACCAACAGAAAATTATCCAATATAACTGTAGTGTTGCAAAACTCATTCAGGTGTGAGGGCTGCTTATCAGTGCTTGTTATGCCTTGCAGGTACCCTGTATGTCCTGGCTATTTTCAAAGGGGCATTTTCCCCCTCTCTTTTGATTGTTGTTGCTTTTCAGTCCTTTTCGAAGACTTTCAGAATTGCTTCATTTTGTAGAAATACTGAAAAAAATTGATTTTTCTTCTGTATCCTTGTTTCTAGAGGACAAACAACACAGGTACTTCAGGCAGACCATGATCCTAGCTTGTCTTATATTTTTTTCCGACGCTGAAGTTTCTCATGGGTTGACAGAGAAAATAGAATAGTGACCAGTGCAGTAGACCACACGATTTTCCTTTGTGTTTTGCCTAACACTGTGATCTTCATGTGTTTTTAGAAGCAGGTCAGTCTGTAGTGCCTCTGGCAGCACTTTTCTTTCCCCTTTAAAAAGCAAGCCAGCAATTACAGAAATCCATGGTGATTTGAATTGGTAACATAGCCTTGGTGTATACTACCACAGCCACCCAAGAAAATAAGCTTTAAGGACTTTCTGCTACTGTCTCATCTCTTACTATTGCTTCTGTAAGTACATTTTATGTCATTTCTCACGAGTTAATTTTCATACATGGACATTGCATGCCTTATGTCATTCTTCCTGTGGCTCTCAAGAACAGATTGATCAGGTGCTCTTAGGAGCACATCTGCCAGTAGCAGCTAGTGTTGCAGTTTGTCCAGTGCTGACAAACCACACAGCTCCAGCTGAAAAAGGCCAGTTTTCTCCAAGTGTAGTCCTTCTCTATGCAGCAGTATTGTCACTGCCAGTTTTTGCCAGAACTGGTCTCCACTGATGTGCCTGTGTGCAGTAACTGTTTCAGCAAGAATTTGTTGCTCACACCCAAAGTTCATCATTTTCTTGCACACATACTGTGCCTTATGTTGCCTTCTGAGGTGTTTGTAGAAAACTTGCTCTGTCTTTTGGTGTGAAAGCATCATGTAAGGAAAATAGCTTCATTTTAAGGCTATTAAAGCAGGAAAATCCCATCTGAGGAGGACATACCAGCTCCTTTTATCTGGATAAGGACATGGAGATGAGCAGAGGATGACAAGGCTGATGTGGGTGTTCCTGCAGAGTTCACTGTGCCTGGATGCCTCTGTGTTAGCTGTATTGTTTTCAGTCTTTCTCCTAGTGATATCATTTAGGTGACCTTCCAGGTTATCTCTCAAATTTCAGCTCTGTTCATTGAGCCCTGTGCAATCCTTTCTGTAGCCTTTCATTCTGATCTCCTCTCATCCTTTCAGGATGCTGTCAATAGGTCCTTTGCCCCATATTCCTTCAGGAAGCTGTTTTAGGAAGTTGTGGTACCACGTTCTGGGGGCGGGGGGAAAGGATCAGGAAGAGATTTTTATTCAGAGTACTCTGTAACAGTATTTGCTCCCATGAGGCATATTGGAAGGGCATACTGAGCTCTCCTTATCTGGGGAAATGGGCCAGAACCATTAAAAATTATTTTAAAATATTGAGCTTCAACCAAAATTATAAGCATGTCCTGTTAGTGGGATGCAATTGTATTTACCAAATATTTCATGCCCTAAATATTTACATCAATTGCTTATTACCTCTCCCTGCTACAGCTGGTAAATTCAGTTGGTTTTTAAATTCAGTTAGAAAAACTTTATAAAAACATTTGTAGAGTTATTGACAAAGGATATTTCTGGTAGCATGAATTGCTGGGCAGTGGAACACTAAAAATCTACCATTAAAGGCCTACACATTAAAAATATCTGAGAATTAATTTTAAGTATGAAGTTTTTTATTCCTTTATTATATGCATTCTCTAAATCAAATCCAGAGCCAAGCACCCTTTAAAAAATAAATAGATCTGATCCCAGCTCTTTATTCCCAGATTTTACAGACTAAGAAATTGGATTCTTCATGTCTGTACTTATTTTTTCTGCTTTTGCCTCTGAATTCTGTTTTTCTTAGAACTGGGCTTTTTCTGGGTGTGGTTTGTTTCTTGTGAAAGCGTTAATTGGGACGTTTCAGCTCTTGCAGACAGGGTCCCCTCACAGAAGTCTGCACTGCCACCTGTGCTGCCTCCTGCTGTACAGCATTACAGCATTTGCTGGATGGTCCTCACTGCACGTAGCTCAAAAATGTGAAAAGTTATTAATCTCCTTCCATTATTTTCCAAATGCTGCAGGTAGTCATTCTCCCATGTCTTCCACGCATTTTTATTTCCCAAATCCAAGCAATTGTCCTTGTGAAGTTCTGAAGTTCTTTGCTCTGTGGTAACTCTGTTTTTCAGTTTCCTTCCTCACAGGTGCTTTTCATCGAGTGTTTTCATTCTCTGCTGAAGGAGCCAACAGCTTGACAACCTTTCCCATTAAAAAGCTTATCTCTTTAGCCATCTGCTCTCACTGTGACTCTCTGATCCCCGGCTAAGGAACCTGTCACATCTGACTTAACTTACTCACAAATACATAGCCGTGAAACATTAAAAGAGCTTTTCTGTTATTGGACTCGCAGCCGATCCTTTTCTTTTGGACGAGAGCATTTCTGAGCCGTGGTTCCGCAGGAGCCGCGGTGCTGCTGGCGCCGGCTGGCGAGGCCGGCAGGGATGCGCCTGCAGCCTGGATGAGCCGCTCGGCGCTCCCGGTCAGCCCCGCTCCTCCTGCGGCTCCCGGTGAGCCCCGCTCCTCCCGCGGCTCCCGGTCAGCCCCGCTCCTCCCGGTCAGCCCCGCTCCTCCTGCAGCTCGGCCGGCAGCAGCCTCAGCGTGTCCCCCCCTGCTGATGCCTTAAGGGGCCACCTAAAAACAGAGACTAGGCAGGAGTAAGAAAATAAAGATGGGTATTTATTTGAAAGGCCTTCAAGGTACACCCCAGGAGCCAGAGGCTGCTGCCAAAATGGACACCAAGGTGGGTGACAGGTCACGAGTTCTTTACACCTTTATAGGTTTGGCTCATTTGCATACCAGGGTTAATTCTCCAATTAAAGCTTCAGTTTAATGATGTAATTCCCCTCAGCTTGCCCCCCTTTTCAGAGGCTTTTGGTTTACACTTTTTGGGCCTAGGACGGTCTGGGTGTCCTTGAAGAGCAGGCCCGGAGAGGCTTTGTTGTGACTGCTCAGCACGAGAGAGCAGAAATTACCAGGCTACAAGAAACCTCAGAGTTACACACTAAGCAGTACAGGATTTTGAAAAATATACAAGTTAAAACCTAAGGCATCACTGCAGCACAGCTCCAGCCCTTCAGGTCACTTTGGGCTGTCCCTTAGTGCTGGGGAAAGCCAAGTGAGAAATCAGACGTGGCCTTTTCACGCTCACAGTGTGCAGATGCCAGTCACTTTCCCAGCCCTGAGACTTGCTGGGTTTTTTAAGTGGCTCACTGATGAGTGTAAAAATTATTCTTACATTGTTTAGTTAAAAGTCAGTGGTGTGCAGAATAGTTATGAGTGCAGTGCATGTGCACCAGAGGAAAATGTTTTAATAGGGTGCAGAGCTGTACAATGGGGAGAATGAGTTCACCAGCATTTAATTAACTGCGTAAGTTGAAGGCCATAAAAAGAAATACAGCTTGCCTACAAGGCTTCTTTGTAAGTTACAGCACTTCACATGTTGTAATAGAGAAATCTTTTAGAAAGCTAAGTAAAAATGAATCTGTAACAATAATTTTTGGAAGGGAAATGTCTGAGTGCTAAGATTATTGAAGATGTGCTGGAAGAAGAAAGTTGTTTTAAGGAAGTGATTTCTTTCAGGCATTCCTCAGGGACTGCTTTGCTGAAATGTTGAAACCCTGTAGTCTGCTTTCCTGAGCATGGTGTAACAGCTTTACATGGCATTACAGCACAGCCTTAATCTGAGAAATTAAAATGCACAGTCAAAAAGTGAAAAATATTTATTGTGTAACTCTTACATTGGTTATGCTGATGCAACACTTTGAATTTTTTTTTCTCTGAGGACATTTTTCTTCCCACTTCCATCACTACTGATATTCTCTGTGAATACAGTGAGATACACTGAGCTGGAGCTGTCGGAGACACACAGAGGAATAGAAGTGTGTTGTCTTCCCTATTTGCAGAGGAACATACAGTCCCTGATAAGAACTCTCTGCCAGAGTGAGATAATTAGCTGCAGCAAAGGTGAAGGTTTGATGGAGCACTTGCTGGGGATTTGCAGAATAGTCTGACTCTCTCTGTCCCTGATAAAAGACAAAACATTTCTCAAGGAGAGCAAACTAAGGGAAAAGGTTAGTGGGGTTTTTTTCAATCAGATAATTGCCAGTCTCTTTTCTGAGCCCAGCTGTTCTTTTGGTCTCCACAATATTCTGGGAATTTTAAGTTATATAAACATGTATCACTCTCTAGTAATTTAAAACCTGAAGTCTGACACCATGTTTTGCCAGTGGATAGGGTCAGAGACACAGACCCAGACACCAACCTAAGGAATAACATAATTTACTATAATGTAAAAGTGCGAAGAATCACAGAAGGATAAGCTAAGCAATACACCCAATCATTGCTACAAAAGAATGCCTATAATTATTAAGGAAGACACATCACCAGTTACCCTGATACTTTACCATCATCCAAATCCACACATCAGCTGTAGGGGGAAGCTGTCACAGCTAAGGACTGGAGAACCACACCCAGTAACTGGGAAATCCTATGGTGCATTTACCTTGCAGGAGACAGGGCTCCCCAACTTGGCTGTGACAGTAGCCCATCCTTTACTGTAAAACAAACAAGCTGACATAATTTCTAATTTCATTCTCCTCTTGGCATTCTTGCAAAGCCTGGCCAGGGGTCAAGGAAGAATCGAGGGAGCTGTATTTGATTCCATACTCTCCTAATGACTGGTCTTTCCTGGTTTCTACATACAGAGTGGGAAATACATGTTTTGCCAATGAACAAACACGTAACGACACCTTGTTAGTAAGTGAATATATATTTATATATATTCATATATATATATATATATGTAAATATAACATTTGGTTGGAATGTTCACCTAGTGGTCAGCTATTGCTCAGGGCCTGTTGTTCAGGCCTCAGTACTTCACGCCATGCCTGGGTTTTCCATAATTTCTCACTCTGATAATAGCAAAGCAGTCCTTCCTCACTTTCCATGACCATCAGGAAGTTCAGGCCACTCTACAGTCCACCTCTACCATGCATTCTCAAAATAAACAGCTGCAGAGGGTAGATGATGTGGAGTCAAATGCAGCTGGGTAACAGCAATAGCACAGCTTTTTGGTATTTGTCAAGCTGTGTGGCCACAAAACCAGCCACTGAAAGATGAACCAGCCACTGAAAGATGACCTAGCCACCTCTGCCTTCCAGCAGTGGGCTGTAGGAGCCACAGCAGGGACTGCCCATGCCGTGCAGCAGCTGCACATCTGTCTTCTCCTGCATCCAAACCCAGTGCAGAGGGACAGTGATCTGGATGTACTGTGAAACTCCAGCAGTGGACAGGGCTGGATGGATCCTCAGTGTTGACCTTTGGAGGGCAGCAGGCAGCTTAGCATGGGAAGATGTGGAAAGATGGGCTGTCACCACGGGTATGGCAGGAGGAAAAAACTGACATGAAGGGGGAATGCTCATTACCTGAGAAATGCTGTTTGCTTGTCAAATGGATGAAATCAATACTGTAGGGGTTTTATTAAGTTTGTTTTTGATGAGAACGTTTTCTCAGATGAAACTGGCATTCCCACTGGCTGCTTCACAATAATATTCATGACTGCTTCAAAAGCCGGTGTCTGGAGATTTGTGGAATCTAAATATTAGTGGTGCATTTTCACAACAGCAAATCATTAGATCTTTATGGAATTAATTTGTTTACGGACTAGTAGGGCTGGCACCTGTCACTGTGATCAACATTTGATTGTCATCTCTGGGAAAAATACAGTTTATTCATCTCAGAGCAGGTGAGAAAATTATAGAATTGAATTTTCTTCAGGTGCAAATAAATAAAGAGATCAAATTAAACTCCATGGCTGACAGGAGCATTATAGAGTCCTGTAGCACCTTGTCTTGCCTCCCTTTATCTCTGTGGCTGTCAGCATGATGGGAAATGTTATTTAAATGAACATGAGATTTGGATTATCTTTGCAGTGAGTCTACAGCGTGTTTATTGCTATCTTCAAAGCTGTTGTCCTTTCTCTATAGAATTATTTCAGACATGGTGCTTTTTTACTGACTACCCAACAGCTTTAAGGAATCACCACTTATTGCTCACAGGTTTAAAGGTGAAGATTCCCAAAACAAGTTAGTCTAGCTGTCCTCAATAGACCTCTCTTCTGTTCTCTTGATAAAAGACCTGGCACTGAACAAACTAAGAACAGTTCTTGCCAAGCCTTCTCTGCCAGAGGCCATCTGGAGCTCCACAGGGAGAAAGTGAGTGTTACTAAAAGGAATAGGCTGACTCTCTAATGCAAATATGGTGACTAATGTATTGATGGTTTTATTTGTTAAAATGGGTATCTCATGTCTAATGATATAAAGTGTGACTTCTGCCACCCAAAGCTAATTTAAGTGAGGCCAAGAAGCACAATTATCATTTTCTCTGCTCAAAGTAAAACTCTAACCTTAAAAAGAATTCTAAGAAGCAGCAGATATTTCACTGAATCCCATGGTGTGTGATGAGGGTGTTTTCCTACAGAAAAAAAACCCCAACCAAATCTGTATGCATTTTATTTTCTAAACTAGTTCATTTTCTAAACCACTTGCTAGTATTATTTTAACATGAAGAGTCAGAAGAGTGTTAAAGGTACCCCTTTATTTTAAGGAAAGTGATTTTAAGAACTCAGTGAGAGGTGAGAGGTATTGTTAGAAATGCTGCATTCAAGCTTAAGGAGGAGAGACTGACTTCACTCATTTTTTTAAGTCTCTAGATAAAACAAACATCTAGACTTGTGGGTTTATGCCACATCAAGCCTGCAGGAGCCTGTACAAGTCTCAGAGAAGGCAGGTGGTGGCCTCGCTGCCAACACTGACTGCTGTGCTGAGCTTGCCACTGATGGATCAGTGGGTGGGGAAATTGGGAACGGGACTGACAAGGGGGTTGTCATTCCAGGTACTAAGAGGAGAGCTGAGCTGCTCCCAGCTGCCCCTGACTGGCACTTTGCAGAGAAGGGAGGAGAGATTTTGAGGCTCAGATGTTTGGATGCTTGGCTCCACTTCACCCCTTGCAAACCCATCCAAACTCCTACATCACCAAACCCTCCTCAGAGCCAGGGCAGGCTCAGGTCTGGGCTGATGGAGAGCAATCTGGCCCTCTTTACACCAGAGACAAAAGCAGTCTCCACTTTTACACCAGTGCAAAAGCACTGTTGCCACTGCTCACAGCGCATCTCAGCTAATAAAAGTGAGTTTTCCAAGGCTCAGATTTTGCCACTAGCTGAAGCATGAAAGGTCTTGCTGAATATGGCAGGAACTATATAAGCATTAAATGCAGAGGAAATTTGTGGTCCCTGAAACAGGCCGGTGTTTTTCTCCTGTGATTCCAGCTGAGCCAAATGGCACAAGAGAACAGCTATATAATGCTATGCAGTTCTTCAGCTGTCAGAAAGGTGACCTTTTGTTTGTTTGTTTTTCTACTGCTATTCTGTGTAAATACAAATGCTTGCTAGAAGGTGTCTTCACAGCACAAAATTTCTTTCTAGTCAGTGTCAAGTAATCTGGCAACAGTAGGATCCAGCTAAGAGGAAGGTGCTGCAAAGTAGCAATTAATTAGTCTAATTGAAACAACCTGGGGCTTAATGACTTGCAGAGCTGGTAGTGGTGGGCAGGGTTGATACAGGTAATGACTATCTTACTTGAGAGTCAAGGTACCGGTGCCAGTCTTGCTGTCCTGTGCCTTGGGGAGCTTGTCTTTACTACATTAATAGTCCTTGGGACTAAATGTTGAGAGGTCTCTGGATGTGCTTTACTGAAGCTGCTGGGATTTACTGAGATGTAGAAGTTTTGGTCCATCCAGGGCTATGCTATGCTTCCCAGGAGAAGGTATGAGGCTATTTGGGTAAGTCCCCCAT
Organism: Rhipidura dahli; assembly: GCA_013399225.1. Lineage (NCBI taxonomy): Eukaryota > Metazoa > Chordata > Aves > Passeriformes > Rhipiduridae > Rhipidura > Rhipidura dahli. The sequence goes on along the minus strand of VXAC01006177.1, from coordinate 433,877 downwards.
TGTTCCCTGTCTGAGGATTTTTGTGACTCTTTTTCTGCTGTTTGTTTTAAGCTGTCAAAGCTTAAATTTGATTCTCTGGGTATAGGAGGGTATCAAGGGTGTGTGTGTGTTTGTGTGCACACAGAGGCATGTATTTATGCATGCACCCAAAGCTGTGTGTAAATGCACCCAGTGTCTGCAGATTTTGAATCACCTGAATTTCTGAAAGGTCTTCTGGCACAACACTGCAGTGAATGAAATATTCTGTTTTGCATGAGAGCTATCTAGCTCACTTATGAGCACAGGGGTAGGTGGTGTGCTTAGCCAAAATGATGGTGCTTGTATCCTCTTGAGTGGGTTTTGGGAACATCCCTGGATCAATGTGTGCTCCATACTGAACAACGTTTACTTCAGCTGGTGGCTGCAGAGTCTGCATTGTGAGTGAGCATAATAGAAAACCCTGATAAAGCTCCTGTTCCTGTCCATTTCACATTTCCTAGCTCAGGGGCTTGTGCTAGCAGCAAATGTACAAGTCTTGTCAAAAACACTGCTGTAGACTTAGCCTTTAAATCGTGTGTGCCTGCAAGGTGGGGCTGGCATCCAGCCCTTTTGGGGGTCATGTCAACATGTTTGTACATTGCACAGAGGAGAATGAGTCTCAGGGGGATTGCTTAGGCATTATTGCAATAAAAATATTGAAGTATGACTGCACTAACAAGCATAAAAATGCATAGATAGTCTTTCATTTGAAATTAGAGCTCAGTAGAGCTCCTGTCTTCAGTATGTACATCATGCAACTGCTACAGCAGTACCAGTCTTTCAGTGGAGATGAGAGGGAAAATGAATATTCAACAGTTGTTTTAATTAAGTTGATGCTGCTGTGGAATCTCTTTTTTCTCTTTGGCTTATTCTTTGAAATGCAAATTTTTAAAAAATAGAGAAATCAAGTGATGACAGTCAATCTTTTTCTCTCGGATAGGAGAACTTCTTAAAAAATAACTTTTAAACCCCTATTCCCTTTATAGTTTTTCTTTTCTGTGGAAATGCTGATAATATTTGTGGGGGGATGGTGTACACAAGTGTGCATGTGTCTGGAAATAAAGCTGTCAAAACTGGATTGGAGTAACACCAACCACAGGAAGACATCTAATCTTTCTTCTGTCACCTCACTGAATGCTTAAAGTTACTTTTCTTCTGAGGACCTCCAACTAGCCACCCAAACACTCCACCTTATTGTCAGCCTCAATAAGTGCACTTGCAGTCTTGAGTTTAGTCCCTCTGCTATTTTCTCCCTCTGGAGAGGGGGACAAATCCCAAGCAGCACGTGGGGCTTTCTGCTCGGTGCCACCTTTCCCTGCTGGGCCTGTAAAGAGTGGCAGGGAAGCCCAGATAAAAGGGAAACCAGCAGATGTCTAAAAAGGAATATTTGCTGAACTCTAACTTGTCTTTCATACTAAAAAGAAATGGATATAAAAAGCCAGTCCTTTGTTTCTTTCTTTCTGATTAGTTTACCCTTACCAGTGAATGTTGTTTAAAACTGCATTATAACTGTTCTTACCTATAAACTTATATTAGAGGACTAAGTCTATTTTCTTGCCATCCCATGTCCCATCAGGACATGTCCATACAGTAGATAAACATAATTGCAGTTACTAATACTGAACTAATCAGTATTTGAACTAATCAATCAGCTTTCACTAATGTGTTATACAAAGGGACTCTAATTTGCCACATTCTGCCTTCCTGAAAGACAGAAAAATGTATGAGACTCTTTTTTTACAACATATATAGAAAATATGGTCCAAAATGGCACTCAAAAGGGTCTTCTTTTGTCGTCATACTATCATTGCCTAGAGTATTGTGATAGAGAATAAAGATTCATATCCCACTAACAGTGCCTTGAGAAGGGGCTCTCTGTTTATGAGGGAAAAGTGGCCATTTTGGATGGTTCATATGTGGAGGTTGTGTTTGTAAGTTATTACTGGATCTAGGTATGGGGGAACAAGTTACCTTTTTACCCAAGGCCAGCCTGATGTAAAGCAAAGTGTTCCTTAAAAAGTACTTTGCAGTACCTACTCGGTGTGATAGCGTTGGTACTGGAAAACAGTTTTATGGGTGTTGCATAGCCAGCTGTCAGAGTAAAGGAGAGAGCAGGAATGTGAGGAGAGATGTGCATTTTCAGGTAGTGCTGTGGTTTAAGCCCTGGAGATCCAGGGGAATATCATGAGTGGTGTTAGCAACTTGGATTAGAAACTTCTTGAGACAGCCACACTTCATTGTAGGAGAATACAAACCCTCTGGGCTCTACATCTTTTCACAAAAATACATTAGTGAGGAGGGAGAAAGGAGGGTAGGGAATTAGATGGCTATTTTCTGGTGTGCATATAAATCCATAACTTTTGTTTGTCCAGTGTGAACTGAACCATACAGTTCTGCTAGGACATAAAGCCTTGTAACTCTGGTCAGGTTGGATACTGCTTACTGTTCCTTCAAAGCACAGGTTTATGGAAAGGATTTGGAAAGGAAAATGGAGGCTTTGCTCTTGTGAGGAAGTCTTCTGTTTCCAAAATATTCCTTTCCACAGCAGCCAGAAGAAGCCCTCTAACAGACAGCTGGAGTGCCCATCCTTCTGCTGTATGTGCAGACATGGTGAGTTAAGGCAAAGTACTGAGGGGATTTAGCTGCAAGTACTGTGCTGGCTGTAGCTGCAATGACCCCTCCACTCAGCCACCAAAAGGACACTCTTGCTTCTGGATTTGACTGACCCTGTATCTGTCTCTTGCTCCCCAAGAGCAGGAGCTTCCCTCCCTCCACTTTCACTGGACAGGAGGATTTTCTGGAACATCACAAAAATAACATGAAATTTCCTTCTTCTCTCTATGTTTTTGTTGTGTTTATGACTTTTCCACCTTTCCTAGTGGCAGGGACCATTTAGGCACAAATAAGCACCTAAGCTATAAGCATGACCTAGGTATTGCACCACAGAACTCAAACCAAGAGCCACCTCCAATCCTTGTAGGCAAAAGTTGGCACAGAACTGGTGACCCAATAATGGCAGAAGGCAGAATTCTTCTTGTGCCATTAAAATGGTGGTTAAAGATTTCAGTCCAAATCTCTTTGGGCAATTACACAGAAATTTGCTTCATTCAGTCTATCACCCAGGACCTCCAGGCACACACCAGCAGCCAATTTGTACTCCGTGACAATTAGCAAGCTGAAGTTTATCCTGTTAGAGATGCAGCCTGCCACCACTGTGCCTCTCCAAATCTGTTTAACAGTTACACAAATATTGGGTTCATCTGCTATCCATCACTCATCTTAAATTGCTTGACAGATTAATATGTTTCATTACCCATGCTGTGGGGGGACTAGAGTGATCTAAGCCTCTTAAAGGTAAACTTACAAAAAAAAAAAAAAAAAAGGAAATAATACTAGGAATCACAGAATCAGGCTGGAAAAGAGGTCTGAAATTGAGTCCAACCTAGGACCTAACCAGAACATGTCACTAAGTGCTGTCGGGAAGCAAGCAGGGAGACAACTATTTCTGCATAAAAGCAAAGAGGTGTAGGAGTGGATTTCAAGCTAGGAGTGTGTGATCTCAGGCAGTCTGCCATGGATTATAGGTTCTCTCAGCTACAGCTGCTGCATTGCTGTTCATGGCTGTTGGGGCTTGCAGCAGAGGGGGCCATCTCTGGGCCTCCAGAGCCAATTCCTGCAAGCATCCATTTTGTGTCTGGGCAGGGGGAAATTTAATAAATGGCTGAACTAATTAAACCTACTCCTTGAAGTTATTGGAGCTTTGAGATGAGGGTTTTGTTTTGCATATTGCTTTGTTACACTGGGAGACTGGGTGTCCTGCATTACAGCCAGCATCTTTCTACCAGCATTGGAAAGGTGGGAGCTCCCTTACATGAGAAAACTCTATTGCTCTTTATATGGTAACAATCTAGAAGAAAGACACTTTTTCTAAAAATTCATTTCTGCCTTGGCAAACACAGTGCAAGTCGGAACATTTTTTTCCCCAGAAAGCAAGTGTGTTCAGTCTCAACAGGACTGTGTTCTGACAAGCTCTGAAGGCTGTTGTGGTACTGTACCACTGTGATTATACCAATGCAGCTGCTACAGAGCTGTATTTAATGCCCAATCATGTAAGGTATAACTAAACATTTCAAACCCCTGTGAAGTGCCTACAGCACTTCTAAACTCACAAAAATATGCAACTGCTTTTAAAAGTTTCGAGAGCTAGCATTCTGGGATTTGCTGTGCATTGGTTTTTTTGGTTGGTGGGTTTTGTTGTGGCTTTTTAAAATGAGCTATAGAATGGCTGCAGCTAGTTTAATGGGAGTTAGCCTCCTGTGAATTTCTACTCGTGTAACAGGAGAGAAGGACTCCCAAGTCTCTCATTAGTACTTTGAAGTGCCCTTGGTTTCCCTTCCAGACTTCAGGGAACCATCTAAAGCCTACAGACATTGTAGCATCAGTTGTACAAAGCTGGTAGCAAAAGTCACCTGAGACTTGAGCACCCCAGTGAGTGGCATCCAGAAAGGCATTGTTCTTTCCATTTGTGTTGGTAAGCCTGAAAATGTGTCCTGAATTATTTTGCTCTTGTTGCTTGTAATCCATTTGCCATGATTTTTTCTGTGATGCAAGACAGAAATGCTTCTCCTGAGCCTTTCAAATTCAGCTGTGCAGAGAATAAAGGCTTGCCCAGGGTTTGACCCAGAATTCAGGTTCAGCTCAGTGTTCACCCATTCTTTCAAAGTCTGTCTGGTGCTATGGCTGCAATACAAGGACTCCAGGGAAAAAATCCAGCACTAAATGGCTTCTTATGTAAATTCATTGAATTTCTCCAGATATTTGGACAATGTTCGGGTTTCTAAAATTTGTTTCAGAACCTAAATTATATAAGTGCTCAAGAAGCCTTTTTAATGACATTGGAGCAAATTTATTTATTCTTGTGAAAGTTTCCAAGATATTTTCTTTTTAGTCTCTTTGGATTGAAAACACACTTTGAAGTCCATGGGTTTCCTCGGGGAGAGGGAAGCTGCTTTTCAATCAGTTCTATGGAGAATGATCCTCTTGGAGCTTTGGATCCAGCTTCTACTTGTCACAGATGCAGACATAAAAGCAAAATTGGTAGAGATAAATTAATTTCTTTGGGCTCCTCTAACTCTTAAAGGAAATCTCTGTCCCTTCCATCCTCTTCCCCAACCTTACTGGAATTAAAGATCTTTGTAAGTAGAGTCTTGGACATGAAGTCTTTAGCTTGTTGACCTTTTCCCTCTGTGCTGGAGGGAAAGAGAAAACTTGTTCAACCCTCTTTAGGCTGCAGCTCTGAATTCTGCTCCCTTGTTTCTGTCTGGAAAGCTTTTTGCAGGTTTGTGAGTGACCAGTCACGAGCCAAAAGCACAAATATACTTAACCAAGATAGAGAGGGTCTTGAGAGTAATGTTGTGAAAAGCAATTATTCACTGCACTCCTAACACCCATCATATCCCAAGTAATAGTAAGCCATCACGATTTCCCCTTCTTAACTCCTTTTCAAAAGAATCCCCAGGCTAATCCTTCAGACATAATGAGCAGAATGAGGGTAGTCATAGAAACCGTGCTTAAATATCTGTGTTTTGCACAAACTCCAGGGTATGTCTAATTACACAAGTGATAGAAATCTGTTTCTGCCCCTTGTGAAGCACTGCCATTTCATTATCTTTAAGCAAGTCTGTCCTTTATCTGTGCTTATTGGTAATGAAACTGAGGGGAAATTCTGAACACAGTGCTTGCTGTCTGTTGGTAAAGGGCCCCTTGAATAAAGCAAGACTTTTGTCAAAGTTAGACCAGGTTTTCCAGACCTTGGTGTAGTCGAGTTTTGAAGCTTCCTGGTGAGAATTCCTGAGAGCCGTCTGAGCACTTCTTCCTGTGCTCAAGAAGTTCATCACAACAGAAGTGGTTACTTTGAGGTTTTCACGTCTGCAATTTGTGACAATTCCTTCTTGTCCTTTTGTACTGCACCTTGAGCAATTGAAACTAGACTTGCTCTGAGTAGGAGGTTGAACTGCAAGATATCCATAGGACTAACATGTATTTTTCTGTGATTCTGTAAAAATGAGGCAAGGAACACATGACTTCAGGTCATGCAACATACCTGTGCTCAGGTCAGGAACACACATCCTCTAATTTCAAACCATTGTTGCACTGAGTACCCTGTACTGCTCTTCTGGCAGAACAATATTTCCCTGGTAAGCCTTGTTTGAGAGCATTCATGATCTAATAATAAACATCTTTTTGTTCTCACTTGTAAAAACCATAAGGGATAGGGAAGAATATTTGAACCTTAATATTTCCAGAGTATCCTAAAGAAGTGATGCTTTTAAGCCCTGTGATTTGCTGTGTGGCTTTTGTTGTGGAACTGTGTCTGTTTGGAGTAGGAGCCCTCACACTGTGTTCTAAGAGGGGTTTTGCTTTCTCCAAAGGTATTTTTCTTCAGAAGGAGTAATGGTTAAGGTGCATCTGCATTCCTAGAAGTTCTATTTCAAAAGAGAAACAATAAGTGTATTCAAATGCTAATGTTTTCTGACATTATCCATATCTTCATTACTTCTCATAATTCCATGGAAGTTTTTATTAGCAGGTGTCATGATCCGCTAGAATAAAGTGGGTGTTGTGATGGTTCATTAACCGAATCTCAGAGTGCAAAAGAAACAGGGAAAAGTTTTTAGTTGCAATCAACTCAATGCAATTTATTGTGTATCAACATAGTGTATTTGCAATAGAGAGGGAGAGATATAGGAAACAAAGGATAGTGAGAAAAAGAGGTGGAGGGTGTAGCTACCATGGCCGGTGAGTCTTCTGTAGCTCCGTCTTCTTCTGTGGGGGGATCTCGTAGGGGTCTTCTCAGAGAGTCCCTTTATAGTCTTTTCGAAAGCGAGGGGCAGATAGCCAACAGGTGAGGGAACTAAGCCCATTGCTTTAGCACTAGCATAGCTCATTGTTGTAAGCCAGTAGCACAGAACCGGTACACAGACAGTGTGTCCCGCGCCTCTCCCACCGCTGTGGCAGCAGGACCGACATGGCCCACTGCAAACCGCACACAGGACCAGTTCGGGCATGAAGTGCTGGGCAGGGTTCCCACCTAGGCCAGGCTGCCTCGCTGCTTGCAGATGATTGTGAGACATATGAAGGGTCTTAGGACCGTCTCTTAGAGCAGGCAGGAAATATTTTTTTTTCCTGTAGTTGCCGATATAGCTGTTGTCTCAACTGTTGTTGCTGAATTTTAGTTTGAATGGGTTCTTCCTGCTGTCGATGCAAATGCCACAAAGCGCTGGGGGTGTGTGCAGGGTTATTTTTTGCTGTATAAGGACATTTCATGAAACATAGCTTCATGGATCTGGCTTAGTAATTATGGATATTATTAAAATTTATTAAGACATCTGTTAATAAAGCTGCAACATCTCCAACACTTGGAGGGGTGGAGAGGAACACAACAAAACCCCACCTGCATTGACTTAATTAATGAATTCTTATTATCAGGTTCCTGCAGATGTTTCTCATAAACAGCATTTGCTGATTCCCCTTTCCTCTACAGTACAGTACAGTGTTTACACTGCCCAGCCCCTTTTAGATGGTATAATAATTCCTTACCCAGCCATCTGTGCTGTGCTGGTCGGGCTCAAGAAATATAAAACAGGTTTGCTTTTTCCATCTTGGCAGAGCCCTTGGCTGCACTACCATGTACCCTAAAATAAAATTAAAATAAATCAGCAGTTCTACAGATTAAAATAAACTAAAAGAAGAAACAAGTTACTTATTGGCTACAGCTCTGTGATTAGGCTGGAATCCTTGCAGCATTTCCTTGCCTCTAGCAAAGGTCTTTGTCCTGGAAAGAGAGGGATACCCTGCACCGGAGTCAGGCTGCTGGCAAGGGAGGTGGTGGCAAATCTGGCTCTCATCTCTTGTGCAAGACCAGGGACAGGCCAGGGACTGCTCTGTGCCTTAGCACGCCCTCCCCACCCCAGCTCTGGACATGGCAGCACACTTGCCTTGCTGCAGGGTTTTGAGCTTGCTGCTGCATTTATAAATCTAACAGCTTGGATCAGGCTCTCTGGAGGGACCCCTTGCATCTTCAGCCACATCCTCCTGCAAGCACTTCTGCACCTGATTAGCTCTTTAGGTAAGAATATCAATTCCTTAAAATCTCTGAACAGTTGTAGCTTGCAAGAATGCTAAATTTCTCCCCTGGGCCACCATACTGACAGCTGGAAGGCGCTGAAACACCTCCAAGCAGGAAGGGTATATTCTGCTGGGAGCATAAGCTTTTGGGCTGAGACATAGACAGCTAGCCTGGATGCAATCACGGAGTGTGAACAATTTAAAAGTTATTCAAGAACTTTTTTTTATTGCTCCATCTTGTCTGAAATTGTTTAGGTTAAAGACTTCTGTGGATCTAAGCTCTGTGAAGTGACTTGGACCATAATGACCTCATGGTTTTACTGTAGGGTAAATATTGGGAAGTGGCAGGTATAAGCTGTGAAGCTGAAAAAGCCAGACACAACTGCACAGTGCCTAAAGTAAGCCTCACTCTTGGTGTCAAGATGGAGAGCAAGGCTTGAGGTTTTGTTATTTCTTTCTTTTCTTTTTTCCTTTTTTTAAAAATGCCCTACAAATCACCTCAGCAGAATTGAATCCTGAAGGGGACAGAGGAAGAAAGTAGGGAGTTAGTGTTGGTGGTGGTGGTTTGTGGGGTTTTCCATTATGTTTATTGCTTGAAAGTTTGATGAGTGTGTGTTTTCAGTTATCCCAATTTACTGTGGAGTGCTAAACTGTCCCCATGGCATCTATGAAATCCTAATGCTGAGTTATTTTAATGATGTTTCTAAGCATCAAAGTGATTATGCAAATGTGATTTAGGGGGAACAGATTTAAGTCTGCTCTTTCATGGGGAATAACCCTTCATTATGGAACAAACTTCTTCAGGATCCACTTGATGAAACTTAGGTAAGTTACATGGGAACAGCCATAATGGAAAAATAACTTTCCAATGGACTTCATTCACTGCTGAAGTCTCATTAAGATACAGCCTTTTTCCCCTGAGAGGGCAGGGAATGGGGGAGGAAACCACAGTGCTCCTCTGCTGATGGTCAGGACTCTCAGCTCAGTGTGGGTGCTGACTCTCATCTCTTCTGCAGAGCTGTGGGCTACAAGAGCTGTTTGGATTTGGCCTGAAGGTGTCTGTAAAATAAACTTGTGTTCTCAATTGGTGATAGTAGCCCCATTCAGCACAACCCACTCTGCTGGTGACAATGGTCCTTCTCTCATTGCTTCAGGCTCTGGAGAGAAGTCCTCTGGAGTTACCCATATCTGTGCCTTGGTTCTGTTGTTGGCTGCACTGCATGTCTCTGCCTGTCCTCTCTTGCTAGAGGTTACTGACTGCTTTGCTTCCCTGCACTGGCTGATAATGTGAAATGCCATCTGGCAAAATCACCTGGGTTAGTCTTAGCTCCCCTGAGAGGGTGCTCAGATGCCTTGGATGCCCAACTATTTCATTTAGCATTTGCTATCCATCAACGAGCTCCCTTGCTTCCAGCTAATCTGCTGCTGCTGAGCACCCACAGAGCCACCTATGCCGTGGTTATCAGCAGTTTTAGCAACAGCACAACCTCTGAATGCCTCAGATGGGGTTTTAAAACCACCCCACTGCCACCCACCAGATTATCTCAAGGGTGTCCCCAGAGAAAATTGAAACACAAGGTGCTCAGCCAAACCCCAAGCTTCTCTCGGGAGCTTTATAGGAAGGCTAATGTCCAAACCATCATGCTGAGATGCTTCTGCTGTATGCCCCTGGGTACTGCAAGTGGATGCCCTAATCCCAAGTCTACCAGTGATCTGCCTTTTCTCTGACTGCACAAACCAGTTTTTGACTAGCACTCAAACATCTTTCTCTGTTCATCAGAGGAATCAAAGTTAGGTTTAGGCTGTTTGCTGTACACTGATGGCCCTGATGGAGGAAAAGATCAAAATAATGTTGTTGCCTTATCTGTAAAGTTTGCTTGAAAGCACAGTGTGTGGCTCACATCCGTTGGAAAACAAAATTTTTTAATGATCCAGTTCCATTGATGAAGCTCATGAGAGGAGTTCAGGTACAAAACTTAATACTTTGAATCCTTGTCATCTCTTCTTAAATGTTTTGATAAGAGATATGAGGTTGTGGAAGGGAACAAAAGAGAGACAGAATTTTTGAAGTCTCTCTGGCTACTGTCTATTATTTGATGCACAACTGACAAGTGAGGTAACTTTTGACCTTCACTTCATTAGTTACGTTACAGGAAACTTAGTAATTCCTAACTTGCCTCTTTAATAAAACATTTCCCAATGTTGGAAGGAAGCACACATTTTTTTCCCCAAGATTTTTATTCTAAACCTTTCCTCATCCTATATGTGACAACCCAGCAATGGAATAAGCCTCAATTACAATACACAGAACTTTTTTTGTAATTAACCTCACTGGTTGGAAGGGGGGTTTTGGTTGGGAATTTGTTTACTTTTAGTCAGTTCTAGGGATACAACACTAAACTTACTTTTCCTCTAAGAAAACCAAACCAAACACGAGATTGGACTGGAATAATTCACTTTAATGATGGTCTTTTTCCTTCAGTAAGTTAATAGTGCATAGTATCTGGAATATATTATTGAGCACCTGCTGTTACTACGGACCTGTCTGATGATGTAGCAGTAGCCTTGTAATTTCCTAGACATTCTGTACTGGGGATTAATCTAAAAATAGGCACAGCTCAGAGAATATTGGGAAACCCAAATCATGAGCCTTGAACCGGCTTTTGCTGAGGATTGTTTCCCCATGCAGCCCAGGGGGTATTTAGGATTGCAGTATGTTTGTAAAGAAAATTGGCCAGCTGTAAGTAGCACTGTCTATACCATTAAAAAGGAAAAAAAAAAACCACCTCCTTTACCCACAGCTCAACAATGAGGGCAGAACTCTGCATCCAGGAACGTCCAAAGTCTGAGAGGGAACACCAAGACATTTGAACCCTTTGCAGCTTGGCTTGATTGCAAGATGTATGCAAGATTGTGGGTCTTCACTGTATTTAATGAGCTTTGGAAAATCAGACTGTGTGTAAGAGCAGCCTGCAAAGGTTAGGCAGCTGACATTTTGGGAGGCAGCAAATAACACAGATTGGTAATGTCAAGGAGCTGGTGCAAATGGTCTTTTGAGAGCTACAGGTGGGTCCCAGATAATGCTGCAAGAACTGGCACCTTCGATTTAAAAATTATGTTTTGGGTAACAGCATCATTTTGTGTTTGCCTGTGAGACTCACCTGAAATGTCAGACAGGGATGGTGATATTTCACATGACATTTTTCTTCCTAGCTCTTTTCAGGGGCTGTAGAGATCTTCCCCAAGGTCAGCCTATATTCCCTTCCTCCCCGTGTTTGTGAGCAGGAGTTGCTGGCAGAACACAGACTGGGTCTTTGGGCTCCTAAGCTACCCTCCTACACTTGTGCTGACCCCGTGCTGATCCTTGCTTGTGCTGTGAAATGAACGAGGAGCCGTGGCACCCGAAATGCCCCGGCTCACTGAATGTTTGTGCTGCAGTGCAGAGCAGCCAGCTCATAAAATTGAACGTGGTCAGCAGCTGTACCTCAAACCGGCTCAAAAAGATAGCTTTGATAAGGATCCCGTGCTATCAGACACCACTTTCTTAAGCTATACCATACAGTTCTGTAATGTAACTTTGGTCTTGGAAAGTGGTAGCTGAAAACTTGAAGCCCTTGATGTAACTGAATTCAAATATTTGGGGATAATTCTGTTAGTGAGTAGCGAATCCCTGTCTGCCAATCCAAATATTTTTCCTAGAAGCTGCTAGGGACAGGGTGGGGCAGGAGACTAAGTCAAACAATATTAAGTGATGGATGGAAGATGTGTTTAAAAAAAGTGATCTCATTGTAGTGAGTCAGATTCACACCCCTTGGAGCCAGACAAGAGTACTTCTGAATGCCTACAGCATGGAGGCAATACTGCTGCACCTCCTGGGGCACCCACTGAGGGCTGGTTTTGATTGCAGACCTCCAAAGACCTGCAGGCATGGGGTTCTTGTGGCAAATGTCATGTGAGTTTTAATCAGAAAAGACCCTTGTGCTTTCAGATCCCAGGGGTGCTGATTTTTCTCAAAGCTGCGGTTGATATGGCCTATCTGACCAGTACCTCACTTTGCTTCTGGGGTTCAAGCTGCTGTTGAGTTTTAGAGATTGATGGCTTCAGTTACTGAGTCATAGTTTTTGTAATTGACTCAAAGTGCAGAAGATGACAGAGATTACTCTTCATGTGTGTCAGTGCTTGTAATTGCAAATTTTGCCATTTACTGAATGTAAATGGTTGTGGCCAAATGCACTTCCATAGCAGAGACAAGTTGCTGGGCTTGCACTTTTAAACCACCTTGTCAGCTAAGCTGGCTGGATCATATGGGCTACATGCACACGTGAATGCCAGAAATGTGGGCACAGCATCTTTTTGTATTAAGGAAAAAAGTATATAAATTTATTTTTGTGTCTTTATAAACAACATTCCCTCTGATAGCTGCATACCTATGTAACTACCATGTAAATGCTGTTACATGCGGCTGCAATGACAGTAGTACTCATAAATTAGATTTTCTCCTGGCATTTTGTGGGAAAGCATCCTGGGTTTGTGAAAAAACTGAGCTTTGATTATGAATTTAAAAAAGGAGGAGTTAAATTTCTGCTAGTGCAGTGGCATTGTGAAAAGATTACTTTTGGTTTTAGATGGCAATTATTTTGTTTATCAGGCAATATAGACTTGTGACTCTTTGAATATCAGTTAAAAATACAGTGGAAAGACTTAAAGCTCTCCAGGGGGTGTTTTAATCAGATTCGTTAATTCTCTTCTCTGAAAAAGAACAGAAATCCTGTATGTATCTGACATTTGTATCCCATGGTATTTGCTATAGCTGGTGGAGGGGAGGAAAGACCAGGAGCAGAGCCCCAGACATACCAAGCTGGGTATCAGGTAGCAGAGAGTGTCATCTCATAACTGGACAACAGCACACAACAACAAGTGGGGAAAACCCAAGGTCTGTCCCTGACACTGGCAGATTCATGTATTAGTGCAGGATCTTTATAAATTCTATATGTTTGTTAGCTCCTTTGGAAAGTATTTCCTTGGCTCTGTGAGTGATGTGTGAAACCCCAACAAGGTATTTTCACAGCAAGCAGGCAGGCTAAGCAGGAGGCTCCACATCAGGAGGAGATCCTTGGCTCATGCTAATGGACCCACGAGTGATTAAATAACATCACAGAAGGACCTTGTCCCAGACGTGTCCTTCTCCATTTCTTGGTATGCAGTCAGTCCCTTCCACCTGAGCCATATCAATACATCACCTTAATGGTGATTTTGGAAACTCCTTTTGACCTGGCACTACAGGGTTTTAGGCACTTAGACAAAGTATATCAAGGTATGTAGTATATGAGCTACTTTTCATTTGCTGAAGCTCAAAAACTTTTTCCCATTGAAAACCTTTTCTGTCATGTAAGAATTCTATTACTGCTTTTGAAAGAAAAAACTCCTTGATCCTGGCTCATACGAGGAGATAGTTTGATGTTCTTGTAAACAACCTCTTTTTGCTTATTATAGGCAAGACATGGTGGTGACTCCACCTAGCACATAGGCTGAAACATGGAATTGTAATGAGTTAAACAGATTGTCAAACAAAATAATTTAATTTTTGTCACAAGACAAAAGGGCTTTTTTTGTTTGTTCTTGCTATCCTAAGTGCCTAGAATACTGAGAAATAGTGTCTTTGTATGCTCTTTATCTGCTCTGGGATTGAAGCTAGGTTATTGGTTAACACTCTATGATGCTCTGCAACTCCTTAGCAAAGGCCACTGTACCAGCTTCTCCTGAAGGTCGGATTGTTTGCTTGTGTCCTGGTTTCAGCCAGGACAGGGTTGATATTTTACAGTAGCTGGGAAGGGGGTGTGGCCAGACGTCAACATTATTTGATCCTATCATTTGCAAGGGGCAGGAGTCAGGACCTAACTCCCCTTTTCCTGCATGGGAAAACATGGTGTAGTGGGGAAGAGCTGGTCAGTATTTTGTTGAGATTTTTTTACCTTCTGGTTGGCTTTGGTGAAAATTAGTTCTTCTCTATCAAGTAATGTTTTGAGTCAGGATAATGGAATACTAGATGTGCTCATTCATCTCTTTTTACTTAATAAAATTTTATGGTAGCATTTTCTTTTTTACTGTGAGAAAGTGAAAAACCCTCTTTTACAGCTTCCCTTTTATAAAAAGTTCCCATACACACACCCATGCCATACAAGATATTTTTGACTCTTCTGTGACAAAATAAAATTGCAAGAGATAAAGAGAAAACAAAGTTGTAAATGTAGGAGCCAGCATTTGAAAGAGTCCATTGCTGACTTTGACAAGTGTAAGGGGACATTGACATCTAAGGTTTCAGAGCAGCTCTTGTTAGGTTTCCCAAATCCCATCTACCCTTACCTGCCTTGCAAAAGAGGCACATGACACAGACATGAACTGCAGCATTTTGATCCAAACAATCACACTGTCTATTTCAGCATCAAGCTGAAAAAAGCAACTTTTAATTCCACAATCCTGGTATTTGGGAACCTGCCACATTCACACAATGTAATTCAAGCCACTGTTCTGCCCTGTAATCACTCAGGAGAGCCCTCAGCTGAGAAATGATGTTGCTCCTGTGGGTGCTCAGAGAAGCCACACCTGCCTCCAAGTCAAGGGTGCTGAAGTGCTCCTGGTAGTGGATCAGTGTCAGCAGCCAATGCAGAGCTGTACTGGGAGCACTTCACAGAGAAGCATCACAAGGCACTTGATTTCTGGCCACTGACAGATGCCTCTGTATCCTGACCTTCATGCCAAAAATGATGGTGTCCCTTGGTTTATGTCATCTGGGTCAGATTTGGGATGGCAGTAGGATGGGACTAAAGGTCAATGCCTATTACTCTACAGCATCATTCACAGCACAAAATTAGACTCCTGTTTTTGCAGGCTCCATAGTAAATCCACTGCAATTTATTCTTAATGTGAGGTGCCTGGTGAGATTGGTGAGGGGCAAAGCCAGCTCTCTTTCCCACCCTGACCTCCTCACTCCATCTGTCAAGGAAAACAGGATGTTTATAGGGGGATAAACTGAGACAGTCTGCTACCCACCAGTAACCCCTCACTGCTTGGTACCAGAATACCCGGCAGAGTGGGAGTCAGTCCTGCTGACCTACTCTGCTCTCACTTGGCTCACCATCTTCCTAGTAGCTCCCTTCCTCCTTCCAGTCCATCTTTCTGTCTTTAAATCCTTTCACAACCTTTTCCAAACCTCGTCCAAACCACTCTCAACTCAACAATGTCCTTTTGCTTCAATAGCAGAGCATCACTAAGCCTGTTCTTTCACAGCTCAGAACAGCCTAGGATTGGTGTTTCCCTACTTTGCCCCAAGCACATGAGGTTTCCTCTATTCAAGGGCAAAAAGTCACAAATTTTCAGAGAGGAGGAAATAGTTTCGTGTTTAGAGGGTATCCATTGCTGAGAGAGGGTGGAGGAAGTGCAAAAATTGTGCAGGATTCTCTGAGCTGCAGAAACTGGTGACAGATTGTTCTGTGTTATATTCACCATAACTTCATTACATTAAATAGTTTTGACATAGGTCCACAAATACCTCAATTCATGGAGGAATCAAGAAAATGTGAATGTGCATTTAATGTGAAGAAGCTAAAAGAACTAACTGTTAAGCATGGATAGACAGTACCATAAATTTCAGTGAAACAAATGTCTCTTGGTGAGATACTGTATGCCTCTGTAGTGGTTGTCACTCTGGGTTGCTAAGGAACTTTAGTTTTCTACATTTCTGCCTTTAACATTCGCTTTTATCCTCACACTTCATGTGGAGCATGTTCCTTCTGTATTGATGCTGACCTTTTTCTTTTCCCTCATTAGCAGAAGCAACAGTTATGCTGCATTTATCCTCTCTAACTCTGGTTCTTCAATGCTTGGAAACTAAAATACAGAGAACCTTTAGTCCTGCTGACTCTTAATGATATGGTCATTATGCACAATAACACAGTGGAGAAAAGTGGTTTCAAAAGGAAGGGAGCTCTGCTTCTGTTATTAGCAGTTACAATGCGGGCACTTAAAAGAAATTACGGAGGACAGATAAAATAATGTAATCAAAAGAAATCAATCTCCGAAAGAGATGTCAAGAGGTCTGCTGCCCTGCTTTGACATGCCATTAGCTTTACCTGTATAATCCCTGACAGATGTCCATCATTTTTACAGAAATAGTGGTGTTTTATAAGGAGAAATTCAACTAGATTTTTTTCTTTCCCATGTGGACATAGAGTATAATCTGTTGATTACTGTCTCTCTTGATGAAATCCCTTTTTGTGTTTGGAGACTCTTGTTCTGTTCCCCTCTGCTTTTCCTCTGGACATTAAACAATTCCAGCTCTTTCATCTTTTCCTTACAAATCATACTTCTGAACCTTTGATCATTTGTGTAGCTCCAATTTGGACTGTGACTTTTCCCTACATTTTTTTTAAGTGCAATTTCTCCAAGAGTGAACATGTTATTGATGGTGACCCTCCGGTGCTGAGCAGAGGAATAATTGCCTCCCTTATTTTGTAAATTACTTTTCACTCCCATGTACCTAAAGCAAATCTAACACTGCAGACCAGGGGAGCCCTCCCCTTCCATCTGAGCACAGATCATCCCCTTTCCCTCCCACCCTGGTGTGCCACTGCACTTCTCGAAATCAGTTCCAGCTTGTTGCCTTGAGACTGAGCTTGATAAATGGGAGAAGCACTCTGAATTTTACTTCTGTCCCAAAGCAGGATTAAGTTTTGGGTTGGACCTTTGGAAGGTGATTTGCTAGTCCATCACTCAAGTCAGTAGCTTTTAGTTTCAATACATTTGAACTTGGCCTTTCTCCTGTCACAATTAAGGTGAATAATGTATAATTTTACAGGAGCTTTTATTTTCCCATTTATTTACTATATCTTGGTGGGAAGAGCAAGCATAATAGCCATTGCTGTGGGACCATTCCCATCCTCCAAGTTTCTTCAAGACTGTTCAGTGTGTTAGCTGTCTTCACTCCTGGATGAATGCCATCCAGCACCTCAGATGAGGTTAGAGAAGGGAACACAAGCCAGGTGGAGAAAAGAGATGTTAAACAGTGCATAGGTCTCTAGCTGGTATTCCCCTTCCTTGCAAAGAATGAAGCCAAGAAAGTACAATAAATTCAGCCTTTTCTGGACATAATTCCACTTCTTCCTTCTTCCACTCACTAGCCATGCCAGTGGCTCCTTACAGAAAACTTCACCATTAGAGAAGAGATGCCCAAATCTTTCCTATTCTAGCAAAAAAGCAGTGCTTTTACACTCCCTAAACTTTCTTTTCTGAATTAGTATAAACAAAACATAGTCATGAAACTGCGAAAATGAACATCCAGAACTGAAGCTGGCTGAAGAAAAGACCTTGTTCTGATTCATCCCAAATAATAATAAAAAAAAAAGTATTAATTCTTGCCAGGTGCTTCTTTCTTGAACATTTGTGGAAAATGGCCCTTTGGAATGGACAAATAAAGCAGCCCAAGAAACTGCCAGATTCATTTAGATGTAAGGTGTGCATCTTCTCTTTCTCCTCAAGACACAGGAGTGCTTGGAAGCCCTCACAAGAGATTTCACATTGTCTGTGCTTCACCAGGTTGGAGCTGGACACAGTGACTGAAAGTACTGCTACAGACCTGGGAGCTGAAGGTGTTGTTGATCTTGTGACTTTCTTGGTCCCAACTCTGCCTTAAGAAGCTTTGGCATAGCTTTTTGCTCCTGAATCATTCAAAATCTGACATTCCCTTGTGAGGATTCAAGTACCTTAAATCCCAGTTCTGAAGCCTGGAAGCCTGAAGGATCTGTAGCCTTTGGGGAGCAATGAAGTACAAGCTGTATGTGCAGAGGTTAAAGTCGCTTTTTAAAGCTGTTGTTTTGCCATGAAAAATAGATCAAGCCACTGGAGCTGTCAAAAATGTATCTTGGAATTATGTTATCAGTGCTAACTTGCTCCTTCTGGAATTAATGCTACTCTCGGTGGAGAATTTTTCAGAAAGCATGTTCCTGTGGCTTGTAATGTTTGATACTTTTTTAAAAGGCTCCTGGAAAACCTTTTTCCTTGGAGATGGAAGGAGAACCTGAAAGAGTTTATCAAAGCAGAACAGTAGCACTGTTTCAAGGAGTATGACTGGAACACAGTTCAGCTGTATATAATGTTATTTCTTTTAAACTGCTCTTTCTTGCTGAGTAGAAATTATAATTTATCATACATCTTCAAGTGGAAAACCACTCTTTCCAGTTTGAATGGGGGAGAGATGGATTTACAGATTGAAATCAAAGTCCCATTGAAATTTGTGGGAATTTTCATTGACTTCAGAAGGGGTGAGGTTTGCTATGTAGCTGAAAGCAGAGGTCCTCCTAAACATTTATGAGTAATGTGCTCTGGATATGCCTGTGTCCATCTGAGGGGCACAGCAGCAGCCAGATGCCCACTGAGAGGTTATGGAGCTCAAGGCAATCTCCAGGGTGGAGGGAAAGAGCAATGGTTCTGCTGCAGGCTCCATCTGACCCTGGGCACAGCATCGGTTTCTCTGTAGCACTGGGCTTTGAGGAGAATAGAAGCCTCTCTTGTGCATGATTCCTTGTTCCAGATCAGTCATAAGGAGAACTTGTCCCTGTCACTTTGGTGTCGGTCTTCATACCCTCTTCTCCCACTGCTAAGTTACTGCCACAGAGTTGGTCAGGGATGCAGCTGCTGTGCATCTCTGCCGCCCCTGGCATTCATGTTGCAGCTGTGCCTTTGCCCTTTGCTAGCTCTTGGATAGAGATGTCTGCTTGGTCCCTTGGCAGGAAAACCCTGTTTGTAACTGGCTATGCCACAATTTGGCTGAATTTTCAAAAAAGAGCATTTTTCAAGATGTCTGTCATTGAAGTTATTTTCACGGTAGGTCAGAACATTTCATTCAATGACATAAAAGCTGTTTTCTAAACAAAACAAGCAATTTTTGAAGATTTTAATACTGTGTGCTTTGTCCTCTGCCCAGGCTCCTTGTACTTACACTTAAAATTAGCTGCTCCAAATGTATCTTCAATAAGTAAATAAACACCCAGACTTGCCTTCTACTTTCTTCTCTCAGAAAGTGGAAGTTTCTGGGGAGCTGGATAAGCCAGTAAGAAACTGAAATAACAGCGGGATGGAAACAGATTTAGTTTAAACTCCAGGAGCTGCTGTATCTGATGGAAGTTGAATGCTAAGTGAATCATCGTGACTCAGTAAATAGGATAATGGTCTCCCCCTCTGGGATTTCTGTTCCTGCCTGAGGAAAGAGAAGCCTTGCTAAGCCTGCAGACAAGTGAAGCCCAGCTTGCTCAAGCCTGCTTTGCAGGAGGGCAGAACATGCACCTTTTCACTGCTGCCATGTACAGTAAATCTATCCTGATCTAATACCATCCCAGTATGATCTGAACAGGTCAAGCATGTACTGCACAACCACCTCACCTACGGCATTCTTTGTCTTAATGTATGACGAGCCTGAAATCCCTGGTCCTGAAGGAGCAGGAGCACCATGTGTCACATACATGATGATAGGGATCCTGTGGTCTTGGGGTTTCCTTAGAGTAAACAGTTTTACTTGGAAGCATATATTCTGCTCCCCACTGTCTCATTTTCTAGACACTAAATCTCCCTGGTGAAAACTGCAGAAAATAGCAACCTGCTTCTGTACATATTTGTGTTGTACTTTTTTAGAGCATGTAGAATCACAGGTTTGGAAGAGAGGCAGAAAGTGGAGTAGGTGAGACATGGGCTGGCTTGAGACTGAGAGACAGAGAGAGTACCCATGCAATGGGGAGAAACCAAAAATCCATTTTGGTTAGCCAGAGCTGCAAAAAGACAGTTCACAGCATGCTCAGTGCTGCAGAGAAAAGAGCAGGGGATGTTCACATGGAGAAGTGGTGACAAGTCTGCATGGACCAGTAACACTGCTTGAGGCACCTCAGAAGGCTGGGACTACTCCAGAGTGGACCCAGTTTGTGAGGTGCTGCACCTCATGTGCGCTCCTGTTCCATTTGCTGTGGAAAGATGCATCTTCATTTGCCCTACAAGAGGAGGGTTATGTCAGTTGTTTATGTCTAAGAAGTGTTCCCTATCCCTTGCTTTCCCTGGGTGGTCAGGTACATAGATAAAGCAGCACCTGTGGGATGTGAGAAGCCTACCATCAAGTGGGCTTGAAAACCTGCTCCAGTGGTGTTGGTGTTTATTTTCTTATTTCTATTTGGTAAATTTTTCCCTTGCTGGTCTCTGCCCTCTGGATGTCACTGTTGTGCTCAGATTACTCTTAGTCACAGGCCTGGCTCATCTTTCCTCCAGTATGTGACTAAAAAAGCTTCTAAGAATGTAGTTTCTCTTCTTCATTGGCCTATCAGGGTGTCTTGGCTGGAAAATGGGAAAAAGTATTTGTCTATATCATACCATGCAAATCATTTGAAAGGGTGATTGCCCTAAGAGGATTGGCATAAAGGCACCAAAGGCAAGCACAGCACCATCTGCTCCAGTCAGAACACCCTTGTGTTGTCAGAGTCATGTTGTAAATGTTTCCCCAAGGTTTCCTGCTTTAGGTCTTCTCTGAACAACTCATTGCTCCTTCCAGACAAAGAGATGCTATTATGAGAGAGAGCAGTGGTTGCAGTATCTCTCTATGGCTTTAATTTTATTTTATTTTTGTCCACTCCTCAGAAGTGTCCAAGCTGCACAGCTACAGAACTGTGTGCAGTGGCAAAGCCTTGGGCTGCAGTAGTTTCTACAGTGGGCAGTAGAAATCTCACCTTGAGGCAAGTCTCTAAGAGCAGGTAAGGTAGGGAAAAAGATCAAAATCTTGCTTTTCTGAGAGACCTAAGCTTACTGCAGCACAGCCCTCCACAGTTTGCTTTTGTGCTGAACAAACCAAGCCCCAAGGACAGGTATGATGTTGCAGCTGGGGAGGCAACTTATAGATGAGGCAAAGTGGGAGACAGTGCTGGCTGACACTTTGATGGGACAGTGACTGATACAAAGGGAGATTTAGTGTCTAGAAAACTAGACAGCAGGGGAGCAGAAAACACATTTCAAATCTGTGATTTGAAGTCAAGACCTGTCAGGGCAGGGGACTCATTCAATTTCTTTTTTCTTTCTCTCTCTTTATAAAGAACTTCGTAACTGAAATTCTTTCCCTGGCCAGGTTTTCTGCACTGTTGGAGAAGGCTGTGTTTGTAGGAGCCTTTAGTTTGATAACTGCTTTTCTATTTGTGATTTACCATTTTAT
Source organism: Rhipidura dahli (assembly GCA_013399225.1). Classification (NCBI taxonomy): domain Eukaryota; kingdom Metazoa; phylum Chordata; class Aves; order Passeriformes; family Rhipiduridae; genus Rhipidura; species Rhipidura dahli. The sequence goes on along the minus strand of VXAC01006177.1, from coordinate 412,498 downwards.
CCACAGACCATTGTGGTTTCTTTAAGGTTTTTCTTATTGATCCACATCTTTCCTTTCTTACTCTTCCTGATAAAACTTTCAAAACTTATGCTCACAGGAGCATAAGGAATAAGAATCCTCTGGTCTTCATATGTACAAATGGGCATTTTGAGGTTATGAAGCACAATGAAAACTTTTAGGAAAGTAGAAGGTTCTCACAGAATGTGCAGATTCTCATCACTTCTTTTTGTTGTTATTTTTAAGTGTGTGAAGTACAGTGTTGTGAAAGGAGACTATAATCAAGTGCTCTTTAAATGTACTTTGTAGGAAAGCTGTCTCTTTCCCTAGGCAGCTGCTTTGCATGGCAGCCTGCAAGGGATGTGCCTGCATCCTGAGGGAAAACATGCCAAAGAATGATTCTCCTGCCAGGGCATGGCTTGGTGGCTCCATGGGGGCTGGAAAGGACAGTTGCCATGATAGCTGCAGCCAGTAATTACTTTTCCCATGCTTTCCACCTGGCCTTGTCCTAGCTTTGGGCCTCCTTTCACAGTAGAACCAAGCCATGGTCCTAGTTCTGGAGGTGGGAGAAGCCTCAAAGACAGATGAGGGCAGCTGCTAATGGCAGATGGATATATGTTGCCTTTCAAGGAGAAAAAAACAGAGGTTCATCCATCCTCAGTCTCAGAGGTTATTCCTTCATTGAAGCATTTACTATCAGGCTCTGTACAAAATGATGTTATGTTTTGCTTTTGAGTGCCTGGAAGAAGCACTCAAAGTGAAGAGTGTTGTTTAACTTGCCAGTGTAGAGCTGCTGCCTACCTACAGACACAGCCTCAAGCAGTGGCAGTGTGGAAGCAAAGTCCTGCCCCCAGACAGACCCTGCTGCTCTCTCCTGGAGTAGTCTTTACAGCTGACTCTTAAAATGCACTCCTGGGATTCAAGGTGCCATACTAATGTGAAAGAAAACATATCTGGGAAGTATGATGGATAATCAACCAAGGCCATATAAGGACTACCATAATTTAGAATAGACACCTATCAATAAATCCATTGTGTTCTAACTTTGTCCCATATGCAGAGACAATTACCACTGTGAGCAGCCCAGGTTAGGTGGGGTTTGTTTATTCTCTCTTGAGTATTTAACATGCTTGCAGTTATCTCAGATTTGCACTATTTCTGTTGCTCGTACACAGTAACATTTCATTCTCTAGTGTATCACTGTGTTGTATTTTTGTTTTACTGGGCTTTAAACTTCTCTATCCCTCAGAGCTTATACCTCCAATTTCTTCTGCTCTGTCACACTGTCCTTGACCTGTTGCCTCCTTTCTCTCAATATATCTGAAACATTTCAATTTTACATTCTCCAAATCCTCACTGGGAGGCTCAAAGGAAGTATCAGCCAATTGGCTCTTCCCACCAAGCAACTACCCGATCAATAAATGCATGAGACTGTCTTGGAGCTGTGTTTGTTGTACTCAGGTCCTTTTATGTTGAGACCAAGAGGTCTCAGGTTTCTGTGTGTTGCTTTGCATCCTCCTCTTCTCCTGGTTTTGTTTTCTTTCTTGACTCAATGTCAGCATGACATGTACTTTTTTTGTCTGCTCAGAGGCATATTTAAAGATTATTTAAGGGCTCAAAAGAACACAGGCAACAGAACAAGAACATATTGCAAATAAAGGCCACAGGTGTAATTCTCTTCCTTTGCAACTACATATTCATTTTATGCAGGGGGTAGGATCTCTCAGATTCACTAACTGAAATGATGATGAGTTACCTATCATGGTTGTGACCATTTTATACTTTGTATCCAAGTGGATTCTCATTAAAAGTTTTCTGAAGCCCAAAACTTGGCTTTTCTTTGTCCAGCCTTTTTTCACAGACATAATAACAGGATTAGAAATCCTATAAAGGTCAGAAATTCTAGTTTCCAAATGACTAGCAGGTGCTCATAAAATTATTAATTACACTGTATGATATTCTGGTCATTAGCTGCAATGATCAATGATTTCCTCAGAGACAGTTGCTCTATTAAAAATACATCAGTAATAAATGACCTTCTCTGAGGTTCCTGCTGTAGGAGGCACCTGGCAGCTCTGAAAAGAACCATTTTGATAACAAGTGTGAGAAGAGGACTTTATGTAAATACCAGGGCTGGTGATGAGCTGCTGCCACTGACTTTGAGAGTGTACCTTGAGCCCCGTGCTCTGCTCCACGATCACCTCCTGTTCACAAGGATGTCCTTCATGGCAAGGCCCATTTGCCATTCTCCATCTCTCTGTGAATGTTCTGTCTGGAGTCCGAGCACAATCCAAGCAGTAAATGCACATCCTACAGTCAGGTGGCCAATGTGCAAGATGGGTGAAGATGAGCATCCTTCCTGCCAAAAAGGCTGTAGTCTTCACCTCTCTCTCCAAAAATAGTGATGTGATACCAGGGTTTTGACTAGCATGAAGCACCACTGGCTGCAGCATCATTCAGCATTTTCCTTCCCTCCTCTCTGACCAGTTGCTTATTCTTGATAGACTCTTCCCAAGAAGAAGAAGGGGAAAAAGGAAGCTCTGTGACTGGATGATACATGGATTATAAAGTGTTGACAACTCTGACATTCTTTGGCTTGATAATTGTACAAATATTTCCAAAGTTATACTGTATTAAAAAAAAAAAATAGATTTGGGGGTTTTATTTGTTGGAAATTTTTTAGATATTTGGTGATTGCATGAAAGGACCCTAAAGGGAGAACAGTGAAAAAGTTGGGATAACTGGACCTCCAATGCAGATATTTTCAAAATACCTCTATCCTCTTCTGAGTAGCATAAGACTATGCTTCTCACTCCTGGAACTTCAGTACAATGGAATATTAACATCTTTAAAAATATTTCTTGCATAGGAGAAATCACAAATAAAAATTTATAAATATTTTGATCGGTCGGTACATATATGGAGAGAAGGACAGAGAGGATGTTGGTTGTACTTTGAGATATTTACTGGTTTCTTAATGCTAATTTAGCAGTGAGAGATGTAGTTCTCCATGATTAATCAATTCTTAGAACAAAAAAATAGTGAACAGCACACAGAAAATTCAGAAAGCTAGTGGTCAAAGATGGTGCTTTGCTAAGCATACATGTAGTAGAGCAGAGAGAGAGATTCTTTATGGTTGTCCTGTGATTGAAGTGATTTATTTATCAGGACAATGCCCTTGTGATGAGGTTACTGCCTTAAGAGTTCAGGGGAGAGTTTGTGGACCACAACACTGCAATCACTACATTTCATTGTTTACCCTGGGTGCACTAAATACTTTGTGACCAATCCACTCTTATAGTAAACACCTTAGACCTGTATATTTTGCTAGCACTCTGCAGTGAGGCTGAACCTTGCACTTCAGGAATGTGACTTTTCTATAGGCATGACTGGCCTTCCGATCTAATTTTCTAAGTAACAGTTGATTGGTCCCAACAGGATGAATATGGACAAGGTGTGCAGATTTTTTGGCAGAACACTCACCTTTGTTGCATTTCAATGCCCATGGTGGGTAGGAAAAGAGTGGATCGTGCATTAAAATCCTGAGTTATATTGTTTACTGGAAGAAAAGGGAAGGCTTTGAACTAAAATAATTATGTTTGAGGAGCAAGATACAAGAGCTTTTAGATAGATAATGGGTTTCTTACTCATATTCTCACCCACTAAAATGCAATCAGCAATACAAAGCTGTTCCTTTAAAAGACACTCCAGTGCAGTTGTTGCAATAGAAAAATTTGTTCATTTATTCCAACACTTACTGAAGAAGCAATTAGTTATGGTTAAACCTGAATAAAAAAAATCTTCACAGATGAGAGTTTATTTATTTATTGCTAACTCCTTCATAATTAATGGAGTTTCATTTAGTTGAACCAGTGACTCAGTCACCCAGGAGAGCAAGAGCCATCACTCCTGCTGTGTTCTCAGCCTCTGGAAAGCACAAGGCTGAGAGGGGAAAACTCATGCTGGCTAATGCTGAGGCCAGTCTAACGTTGTGGATGAGAATCTATGAATATTTGTGAGTAGAGCTGCCTCTGTGAGGGGGAAGGAAAATCCTTTTAAAATGTGAAATGGAAAAACCCAGTGGCAATCAATCAGAATAGGTAATCGAAAGCAGAGACTTTGTGACTAGGTTCAAATGAGGAAAAGGGAAGTGAAATTCCTTCACCCATTTAAACCTCAGGCCATACTTGTTCAGCAAACAGCTGCCCCCGCCTTAGGTTTTGTAAAGTGTCACACCTTTCCCTTGAAATGAGGTAATGATTCATCTATCATGGGTAGAAGAGAAGGATGTTAAATGCAGTCCATTGCTTGACAATTAATGTGGAGCACAGGACGCTTTTGGAAAGGCTAATTTAGACATTCATCCTAAATGTTCCAACCTCCAAATATTAATCATGGAATAGTTTAGTCTGAAAGGGACATCTGGAGGTCATCTGGTCAAACTGCCTGCACAGAGAAGGCTTTGTCATTAGAGCAAGTTGCCTGGGGTCTTGCCCAGTCAAATAATTGTTATCACCATGGATGGAGATCCCATTTTCCCTACAATGACTCAAGTTTAGTGAGCACAAAGCTCAGGAGAGTGAGGGAAGAAATGAACAAACAAAAGGGAGTAAATTAATTGCATATACCAAGATAAGGACAGGACCAATTTATGACTGATGTGCTAAAGAGAGAGAGGGGATAGAAAGCTCTTTTTCTTTCCCATAACAGCACAGCAGTCAGAATATGTCTTGAACCAGTAACTGGAACTTGAGATGCATGGAAATGGCTGTCAAACACTTCAACAATAGCTGGAATAAAGAGAGGAACAGACTTTCCTGTGGGTGTCATCACACTATGGGTGTAACAGATCAGCACATGAGGAGTATGTTGACTCCTGAGGAAAATCTTTCTGACAGTACAGACAGTAAAACTGGAGTTATCTTAGCGTAGGCTCTCCATCATGGGTATTTTCAAACAAAAAATCTGTCAGGAATGTCTTATGCACAGCTAATGTGGCCTTGCACTAGGAGGACAGATACAGTAATTTGCCATTTCAGCTCCATTTTACCCAAGTTTGTGATAGAAGAGCAGGAACTTTGAACCTCTTCTACGGTCTTCCTGTGAGCCATGACTTGAGGATTGGGAAGCAGTACACCAGTTCAGCCCTACAGATGAAAATGCATAAGATGAATGCTTTTAAACCAAGCCCTGGAGGCATGATATACCTTAGTTAAGTTGGCTGTTTTAAAAATAGAGAAAGCTCCATTTATATATTTAGTAGTGGCTGACACACCAAAAAATAATATGTTTTCAAATGATGTTCCCTTAAAAAAGGTATACTTGATGATACAAGACAGTTTTTGAGGGCTAAAAAGCTCTGATCATTACCCTTTCCTTGTTTTCAAACTTTGTGTCTTGGATCTTATTTATAAAGCTAATATTCTTCAGTGAATGGTGAAACATCTTGGGACTTCACAGTAGTGACTGGTAAAGCAATATAGAACATTGTTATTCAAATATCTGCACCAAACCCTGCTTCTATAATGTATTATAGCCTTTTTTTTTTTTTTTGGTCAATGATGTTATTTGCACTCCAAGTGAAGAAGCACTCAGATAAGAAAGCAGCCCAGTAATCAGTGCCTTTGGCAGTCCCAAGAGGGACCAAGGACTGACTGGCCATATAGCCTGAACAATGTGCTATGATTTCCATATGGATGCATCTGGTGTGGAGCTCTGCAGTCTGTTTTTACCAGAGGATACAACACACAGTATTCTGCAGAAATGGGATTATGAGAGTTCATAATTGCACTGTGTTCCCTGGAGACCGACCCAAATGCTTCAGTCTTTAGCATTAACTATTTTTTCTTAACTATTTTTAGTTTTCTTAAACTACTGTGCTTAAAACAGACCTACTGCAGTCATAATATTGTGCAAGTGTCAGTAGTGACTGGAGAAGTGCAAATTATAGTCCAGTCTCATCCCTGTAGTCAATGAAGCAGGTTCTTGAAAACTGTGATGTTCGCTGCAGGTAGAAAAGATCCTTTGAATACCTTCAACTGTCCAACTAAGGATTAAAAAGAATTTTCTGTGAAAGTGAATATGTGTGAAAGCCAAATTTGTACCCTGTGCTCAAGAAAAAGATCTGCACCAAAACCTGTACATTGTTCAGCAGTGTTTCTGTCCTGCATCTTCACTTAGAAATCAAATGCCATCCATAGGTCCAAGTATTCACATAACAATACAAATCAGACTTACTCAAATTGCCATCTTTCTAAAGCACGTGGGGGATTTGTGTTCTTGCTGTGTCCCCCATCTCACAGGAAAAGGATGGTTGGAAGTTTTCCCCATCTTCCATTTTTGCCTCTTCTTGGCCCCTGAAAATGCTTTACTGTTATTATTGCATTGTGGCATAGGGGCAGCTCAGTCAGAGTTACAGGACATTTTGTAAGCAGAAAGACAGAAGAAAATAGTGATTCCTCTCCCAAAGAGCAGAAACATAAAGACAGAAGGCAGCAGACAGATGCAGACAGATGAGAGGCTAAAATGAAACAGTAAGAAAATGCTGGCTGCTGTGACAACCAGCAATTCTCAGAAGACCTGCATCTTAATTGCTCTTAAATTTCTTAGTTGTTGCTGTTAAACTAGAAAAATAGCAAAGGAAGGCTTTAAAGGTGGCAATCAATTGGCTTTGCCTGCTTTTTGAATTTATTCCCTTTAAGCATAGCAGGGGAACACAAGGGGGTCCTTAGAATGTGACTCCTTCAAAGGTTACAAGGGAATGAAGATGTGGAAATCAGTATTTATTTTACACTGTTTATCAATAAGTCTGCATGCAAGTGAGGTAGAAATGGTGCTTTCTTTTAGCTTTCTCTTGCAGTCTCCTGGTTTGTGCTACCCAGAACCTCTCCTCCTGCACCTGGGACAAGTTTTGGTTCCAGCTGGAGGGTACTTCATCAGCTCTAAGCAGCACAGTGTACCAGCTGTTCTGTAAAAAGCGTTATGTACCTCTGAGAGAATTCTGTAGTTTTCTTCTGAGAGTTAAAGTTTAAAGCAGTTAACCTCAAAGTCTTCCTTTTAAAATTCATATGATCTACAAATTCTTTTCCACTGGCACTTCTAGCAAATGTGGAATGTTTCTACCACACAATTCTCCAACCATTTCTGCAATTTTGCTGTTGTCAGTTTCCTAAGGGGATTTGATTTGTTTGTTTATTTCAAAAGAATCCTATTTTTCTGGCATCTCTTACACCTCCAGCAACCTTTAGAATTTCTTATCTACCTTTGCAGTTTTCCCTCTGCTGGAGACAGTAATCTTATTATAATCTATTCCAGCCTGCAGAGAATTCTAATGAAATCTCTTCAATGTGCCTCAGCACACTTGTTATAGAAGCAGGGTGACTCACAGGCTAAAGTTTTTAAGCCATGTTTGAGGAAGGAGAGAACTGGATAGGTTATCATGACAACTATTTCAGTTTTGAACCTGTTGAGAAGGATTCAAACTGCGGTGGGTTGCTGACTCTTTTGTTGGATAATGTCAGATGCTATCCCTGTATTTGTTGAGTATCTTTCAACCAAGAATTTCAAAACTTTATATATGTGTTCAGCCACAGGGAACAGAAATAAACATGCAGAACTGAGAGGAAAATATACTGAGAAGATCTCTGTAACAGACTGAAACCAAGGACCCTGATGCAGTGTTGTGTCAAGCCTGCAAGAAAGTTGCTTGCATTTCTTGATCTTACACTGCTGACTAATTAGGCTTAATGTGTTCAGTGTGCTTTGAATGAGGTATTAAGTGCACTGCAGAATATATTTCAGCTCTTATAACCAGTAGAAATAATCCTGTTAAGGTGATTTGGCCAATTCCCTAGGTGGCAAGCATAATGCTAGCAGAAATTCCAGTATGCTGAATTATATTTCCTTCATACACAGGCATGGCCATATTTTTGTAAACCTAAGGTGTAACAAAATGAGCAAAGCATCACCTAGAAAAATAATCTGCTTGCTTCGTATTACTATGTTTTCATAATTGAAATCCTATCTACTAAACTATATTAATAAATTAAATCAAGCTTAGCAATGCTCCTAAGGGGGAAAAAACATTTAGCTAATATTCACCAGACATTTATTTAGCCAATTTATTGGTTTATATCCCTGCGTCTTGTAACATTAAGAGTATTAGTAATTTCTTTTGCTGTTTAAATTTTATTAGCTCATGCTACTTAAAATTTCTATAATAAAATAAAGCACCTGTAGCTCAAAACTCTCAAGCTACAGAAAACGCTTATTCCTTTCTCATGGCTCATCAATGCTGAATGAGGAGCATTTGTCCTAACTAATTAAGTGTTTAGGAATCTAAACACAGTGGTTCTATTTTCTAAGACAGAAGTAAAATTACATCCATCTATCTATCTATCTGTCTTCTCTTATTTTACATAAATCTGTATTTAGAGATCCATAGAGATCTTCTGTAGCAGAACAAACTGTGCTCCCCACTCCCCAAAACAGTGAGGACAGTTCAGAAAGGACATCTTCAATAGACATGACACCAAGCAGGTTCTTGCTAAGCTAATAAAAATTTCTTCATGAAATGTTGGAAAGGAATGAGCCAATTTATCTTCAATAACACACTTACCCTAAATTTCTGTTCCATTTCCTGGTCCCATTACTGCATTGATGATACTGGTTCCATGCCAGCACCTTCCCAGTCATCTTCTGGTCTCAGTCACTGTCCCTCCATTGACCTGGGATTGTCTCCAAATAATTTTACATTATTTCTGAAACAACAAGTCTGCATGAATTGAGACATAGACAGCAGAAAATTCTTTTTGGTCATGGTTGAGTAAATGAGAGGCAGCATTTCATTCTTCTAAAGGGAAAAGTCAACTCGCATGAGCCTGAAAGCAAGTTATGTTCTCGGCATCTCAGGATGCTTGTAATGGCTAATCCACACTCATAGGACTTTAAAAAACATAAATAAGGTGTAGGCACTTCCTCCTCCAGCACTCACTTTCCTCTGCTTAAATCTGTGTGGCATAAGCTTATCCTTTAAAAAGCCTCCTAAGCCTATTGCCCACTGGGAATCTGTTAGTAACTTTAGGAATGACTAGGGCACAATCTTACCCCAAGTTGCCATCAAATACTATTAAACGTGAGAGTTTTTCCAGCCAGCCCTTCTCTCCTCACACCATATCTGATTTCATCCCAGGCCAATCAAGTTATCAAATCAATGTCTTTAGTAGACACTTCTAGCACTTTTCTTATTTTCTCTTCATTTACTTTTGTTTCTTTCTGTGGAGGGTAATTTCTAATTTTACTTATTGCTCATCTATAAACATGTCTCACTTTTTACTGATCTGATTTCACACTTGTGAAATGAAGATTGTATCATCACCACAAAAGACTAGAACTGACTGGACTTAACTGGAGATATTAAGATCAGTCTTAGGGGCCTGACTTCAAGCTTGCTTAGACCTAGGGCTATTCAAAATTGCTTCACTGCTGTAAAACATCTTTGTGTTCTAAAATACATTTTGTGCTGATGTAGCTTATGGTTGCATAACATCCTTCACTCTTTTGCCAGTGACATGTGGGCAAAATTGGATCCACTTCCAGATCCAAATCTTGGTAATTTCTAGACTGAACTCCACAATAGTTTCGCCTTCAGATATAGAGTTTGAGGTTTCACCCTAAAACTAAAAACTATTTAGAGTATGGGACAGCTACTCCCAGTTTAACAAAATACTAAGGGCTGCCATGTACAAAAAATTCAGGCTGAAGCAGATATTTGGCATGAAGGACATTACCAGGAATCTAGACAGCAGGTACTAAGCAATTGTTCCTGATGGCACCACTTGCCTTTGTAGTAAAAGGCAAAGTTTTAAGAGTTATAAAATAGAGACATAACATTAGAATCACTTTTTCAGTGCAGAGAAGGGGCTCCAAAAAGTTCTTGGTAGCTCAGTGAGAGACCACATCTTGTAGCTGTGCTCTGCATTCAACCATGCTCACAGATGATTGTATTTTGCCTTTTAAGTCTTGATTGTTATGTGGTTAAGTCCTGTACAAAGCAGAGACTTTGCTGAACAAAAATATTTTTCATTCCAGTCAGAGGATTATGTTCTCTCAAGAAAGGTTCTCACTGCTGGTGATGAGCATTTGAACTTCAATAACTAATTTTGGTACATTTCTTCAGTGGTTTTTGTTTGGTTGGTTTTTTGTTTTTGGTTTTTTTTTTTTTTTTTGGTTTTTTTTTTGGGTTTTTTTTTTGGTTTTTTTTTTTAAAAAGTTTTATTNTTTTTTTGGTTTTTTTTTTACAACAGTTTCATCTCATTATAAAACTCAGTGGAAAAATTCCCTGGTCAGCATTAAGCTCCAGTCCCTGCAGTTCAGATCACAGAAATGGTCAAAGTTCCCGATTTTGCAAGTGGAAGGGCTTGAATTTTGATTGTCCCCACAGCCTATTCTTTTCTGCTCAAGCCATCATGAATCTTCTCTTTAGAAGTATATCACTATGTATTGTGACTGTTGCGCTTTTAGAAACATTTTCAGTCACCTTTACAACCATTCTACAAGCAAGACTGCAGATAGGTTGTTCCCCTTACCTTTTGTTGCACCTTTTCTCCTACCTCAAAAAAAATAGAAATGTTTTCCTGCTACTGTTTGTTTAGATATCTCCTTGGTTACTGTCTTCTTTATTTAATAAACTCTTTCTTGTTCTCTGCTCTATTTTTAGTTTAGTTTAGTTTAGTTAGTCCTGTTTTTAGCTGTCCTTTATAAAACACAGACCAGCCTCTTCATTTTTTTCATTTTTACTACTGAGACTTAAATTGTCTGATAATATTTAAAAATTACATAGCTGGTTTTTTTGACCATTTAGATTTTACTTCCATTGCTGTTATTATCTGTCATTTTTACAAGATTTTTTTAGACTATGGGAGGCTTCCCTGCAATCTGAATCTGGGTCTGAACTGACTTTTCCCTTCGGACAAATACACTCTTCGAAGCTAAAGGCACCACACAGGAGTGCCTGAGGTTCAATGTAGCATGGCCATGTTTTCCTCCTTTCCTTCTTCATTACTGTTTCATACGAGGTAATTTTAGTTTAACTCTGTGCCAAGTTTCTGGTGGGAGAATGAGTGGAAGAGAAGTACTTTGTACACTGATCTGTTCCTTGAAATTTTTAAAATGCAAACTACCCAAGTCTCAAATAGCAGAAGTGACAACATCATGGATCAGAGTTTAAGCAACTGATCATACAAAATTCCATAATAAAAAAAGGGAAACATTTATCCATCATATTTTTACTTTGGGTGGTATCTCTGGAAGTGTCTATACCACAAATCATATGCATGGCATGTTTTTCCACCTGTTGTATTAGATGTAACACTACAGCCTTGCAAACATACCAGGTATGGAGTGTGGGGGTTTTTTCCATTTTGTTCAGATCATCTACTGTAATTTTTTTGGAATTACTTCCTTTTAGGAGATGGTAATTGCAGCAATTTCAGAGCCTTTCAATCTATAGCTCATTACAAAGCTAGATGTGGAATTATACATTATTTTACATTGACTGGTAGTTGTTCTAAATTTCTCTATCAAAAGCAAAAGCTGTTGTTGAAGTCTTAGGTGCTGTAGGCTCTGCTGTACAGAACATGACAGATCTGCAAGGGAAAAAAGAGTGGAAAATAAATAAAGTGCTACAATTGGTAGAAGAAGTTAAATTATAATACATAACATCAACTGAGATGTCTTTGAATATCGCTGGTAATCATCCATCATTAAATACTGTTCCCCAAAGTGTATGGTGTATTTCATGAGGTATTTCTACCAATTCAAGTGCATGTGAATAACCTTCTGTGTTATTTCTCCCTCCAGACTTGTGCTGTTTCATCATTTACCCAGCAGACAAGCACTAAAAATCATTTCAGTCATTCAGCCCTACCAACCTTCCTGCAGCAGCTTTCAAAGAATGAAGGTGACCCAGTCGGAGACTTCCTCAAGTGCACTTAAGATCATGCATGGCAGGTACCAGTAAAGATACCTTCATAAATGTGAATATGGTGTGGCTATGCCAGCAAGCAGACTATTATTTTAGACTAATTAGGCATCACTGGGCCTCATGCTTTGCCTATGAGTGCCAGAAGTTTCTACATGTTTATCCAAGGGTTTAAAGTATTAGAGAAATAGAAATTGTTCACACAAACATATCAGTCTCTGCTAAAACACAAAATGCCCTCATGACCCCAGTAAAAACTTTTTGCTCATGGAAAATCTTCTTTTAATTTGATCCTTCCTTTCTTTTTATGTCTCCTTGCTTATCAAGGTTTTGATATGCTTACTTTTTAGCAACAAAAGCTGGTGTTGGCCGAATTTATTCTTTCAGAGTGTTGGGCCACAAAGCACTGGATCGTGCTGCTCCTGACCATTTGGTCCCTTGAATTGCACCAACTCTTCCAGGGCTGAATTAGGGCATTGTTCAAGTTTTCAGTATTTGAGATAAAGGATGAGAGGATTAATCATTGTCCCAAACATCAAATCCTTACTGCATCCAACAACACTATTTTGTGCCTTTAAGTAAGGTGGTGTTGTTCAAGACAGTTGTCTTAGAGTGCATCTCTTTGTAACTGCTCCATCAGCTGATCCAACTGCAACTGCAACTCTGACTGAAAGATGAGGATCTGATTAAAGCAAGTTAGGTGTTTCCTGGCTCGTAAAGATTTGATCTTAAAGGCACTGAACCCTGTGGTACCAAATGGCACCATTTCCTTCAGTGTCTGACTCAGTAGGTGCAGGAAGGCTTGAACCAGCCTCTGAGTGACCCTGCTCTGAGGCAACACCAGTTTGCTTTCTTCAAGTTGTTCCTTCCAATACCTGAAACTTTTGGAAAGAAAGGGGATTCAGACCCTCCCTTAGTGTCAGGCAAGTCCCATTTCTTCCACAGGCCCTAAACCTGACTTGACTGTCAGTGAAGGGGCCAAGGCAGACTTCTGCTGAGATGTCACTGTCAGAACTAGGGACCACAGCGAGTGGTGATACCAGGCTTTTTGGAGGGAGAGAGTGAAGGGAGAGACCATGTCATGGTGGCTGCTGCCCCCTTGTCCTGGATTTGCTCTCTGGCACACTCCTAAGTAGGAGGTAGTGGTGCATTCACTACTCTGAGCTCCTCCAGTATCTGCTCACAAGAGCTGAGATGTGGTGGGGTCACGTCAGCACCAACAAAGAGCCAGAGCTTCTCCTCATCACAGGCAAAGCTTTGATGAAACATTCTGTGTTTCATGACTCCTGCTCCATTCGCCTCAGCAGGAGCCCCTTCACCTCTAAGAAAAAAAGGGCTTTTTCCTGGGTGAGGCAGCAGCTTCAAGCCTCCAGTTCCTGCTGAGCTTGCTGTTCAAGTGACTCTTCAGTGCTGCTCCTCCTGAGTTCAAAATCATACTGAGAGTTATATAAGAAAATGCATTTTATGAGAAAAAAACCCTTTTGCTATTTTTTCAAGATCAAAACGGTATTGAAAGCATTCAACTATGTTTTTGTTTCTTAGGGAATTTATTTAACTACTACAAAAATATTTAATATTTGATGACTCATTACAGGACTTAGAGATGTATCCAGAGCTTGTTCAGTTTTCACTCTTCAATGGCTTCAGTGCAAGGTGCATCGATCTTTTAGTCCTGGAGCTGCCTGTTCTCCTCAGATTTTTTTTTTTTTTTGTTTATCTCTGCTCTTCAAAATTATTTAGATGGCAATAAAGATGAAAACTGAGTGGATAGCTAGAGTCATGTACTATAGTCCAGGGATTCTCTTTGATGCAAGAAGCTTTCTCTCTGCAAGATCTTTTCTAGCAAAAGATGTGTGTATGGATTGTGACCTTAACATCTGATCTATACTAGAGGAATGGACTTCTTTCCTTACCATTTTCTCTGCATCATCTCTTGGAACTAGTTTCATATACTGTGTCCCATTCACCATTCTCTCTCAGAATGGAGAGTTTTTGAGATCTCCAGAAGTTTCATTTCAGTTTGAAAACACACAAAAATTTGGTTTTTAACATGAAAACACAAAGTATTTATAGAACTTCAAACGAAGTCTCAGGAGAACACTCTTCTTTGATACTGAGATTCAAAGCCACCACTGTATGTTCCCACAAGCACATCAGTTCATAAAAGCTGATTTCTTATTTCTACAGGACTTGAGCTCCCAAGTGTGTGTATGTGTATTCTGAAAACAAAACTTCAGACTCGCAGATGCAAAGGGGCAAGAAGGGATTATTATAATTTCCAGACATGAGAAATAGGGTGCAAGGGGAAAGCAGGATAGGGACGCTTTCAGTTTAAGTGAATGTGAACAATACACGTTGATTTTCTAGTGGGAGATGAACACGTGGTGCTGCCGGGAGCCCAAGAGGAATGGGATGGAACCAGCCTGCTCACCTTAGCAGGTGTCACTGGTCCACACCTGCATCCAGACAGGAGAGAGTAGTAAGGGATGCTGCTGTGGGTTAGGGCTTGGTGCAGGACATGTGTGTAACAAGAACTGTAGAATTGCTAAGTTAGTCCTTGGAGCTTCCCAGGGTGCTGTCACAGGAACATCTCAGTGACTCAGACTCGGCTTTGTATGCTGAGAAATCTGATCAAAGCCTTCATAAATCTTGTCACCAGGGATAGGACACAAGACACAGTGTTCCTGCTCTCCCATTTTGGAGCAAGACAAGAAATTAATTTCAAAAGTAGAGCTGAAGTTAGTAACTCTCCAGTGAGAGTTTACTCTTCCTTCCCTGTTTGCCCCAGATCTTCATTCCATAGCAGGTACATGGAGATAAGAGAGAAAATACGTCAACAATGTGTCCAATGTATTTTTCAATTAAATCTCAGTTTCATTAAAAACTTGTTGGTTCACTGAGCTGCCTAGCCTTTGTTCAAAACCTGTCAGGCTCTTAATGACTCACCACCAGAGATGTTTACATCTGCACTTCAAGGAGATGCCAGAGAAGCAGACCCAGTGTACGGAGTAGACCTCAACCCACACTGTGGCACTCAGACATCACTTTGCTGGCTCGAAACACTTCCCATACACAAGTGGGCAAGTGAAAGACAACTGAAATATTTTTTTCTAATGGACTAAATGTTAGAAAGGGACATAGATGAAAAGAAAAGGGGAAGACAAAGAGGACAGATCATAGAACCGCTAGGGTTGGAAAAGACCTCCAATATCATCAAGTCCAACCTTCGACAGAACACCAGCATGTCAACAGAACCATCACACTAAATACCTCATCCAGTCATTTCTGGAACACCTCCAGGGATGGTGACTCCACCACCTCCCTGGGCAACCCTTTCCAATGGCTGACCACACTTTCAGTGAAAAATTCCTTTCTGATGTCCAACCTAACCTCCTACCCAGTGCAGTTTGAGATTACATCCTCCTGCCCTACCACTTGTTGCCTAGGAGAAGGGACCAACCCCCACCTGGCTACACCCTCCTTTCAGGCAGCTGTAGAGAGTGATAGGGACTCCCCTTCTCCAGGCTAAACTGCCCCAGTTCCCTCAGCTGTTCCTCATGACTTATTCTCTGGAACCTTTGCTAGCTCTGTTCCCCCTCAATGTTTCTCATGAAGTGAGGGGCCCCACAACTGGACACAGTACTCGAGGTGTGTCCTCACTGGTGAGTGTACAGATGGACAGTCATCATGACTGATGATCACCACAGACTCTTCTCCTTACCCCCATTTTCTTTCCCACTTTCTTTTCCATGTGTGTTCCACATGTGGCTTAGTGGAGAGGGACCTGCATTTGCACCCTGATGATGCAGGACCGATGCCACACACACACTTCTTCAACTGGAAACGTATCACCAAAAAACCATCCTGGCCAAGCACCATTGTAAACTTAAAATGGCAGTGTCCTACTGCCTGCTTCTGAAGTATTGGAGGTGTAAACAGCTCTGCTCTCTCACCCCTCGCTCTTTGCAGATGCCCTCTCACATGAAAACTCTTTTGATTTCAGCTCCCAGCTCATTCCCAGACTTGTACAGCAGAGGGGCTCCAAAGGTCACCATCTACCTTTAAAAAATGAACACAATTAGTAAGCTCCCATCAAGGCCACACAAGCAACATCTCTTGACTTTATATTATTTGGTTGTATTTATTATTCTGTTAATTTGCCAGATGCTTTCTTAAGGGTTTTGACAGTGCTTCTGCTGCAGTAGAAATCAGCACTGCTTCTTGGATCTGATGGCCTATTTCAGCACTGTCCTGTGGAAAACTATCTCACATTGTTAAATAGTTTACTTTACTGAAAGCCTTCTAACAAATTCATTAAACAATTATTCAAGGTCATGGAATATACTTATATTTTAAGGTTTTCAAATACAAATGCCTAAAAAAAGGCCAGGCAAACTGATGTACTAAGACCTAGGAGTGAGTAAGGGACAATATTTAGGAATATTTGGAAGTTGTAAAGATGGGTGAGGTTAGCAGAGAAAGGAAGATATGGAGATTCAGCTGGGAAGCTGTCTCTGTTTCTTCCTTGATTCTGGACTGGTGTCATTTAGGTCCCAGCTGACTTATGTGGCTCCAGACTATGTGATTTGATTCCTTTTTTACTTGCTCAGGGCCTTAGCCAAGGACTAGTTTCACCAACATAAAATTCATTGTGCCCCCTGTATAACCTGCAGTCTTTTAATCTTATCTTTCTTTAGTTTTCCATATCTGTTTTGACATCATCTACTCTTGTACAATTGAAACTGTACTGAAAGAGGAGCTCTTTGGACTAGTAGGGAAATACACAGAATCCATCAAAAAATATTATTCAAACATAAAAAAAGCCAATTTAGGCTCAGTGAGATGTGACACTGCACTTCTGTAATAGCATTTGCAGCCCAAATTTCTGTCCTTGACTTCCTCTTTCTATTTCTTAATTTTTACTGTCCTTTCTCCATTCCTCAAGTGCATTTTCTTTTTGACCAATTCCTTGGTTTCTTTATTTTCCCTATTCCATGTGTAAGAACCCTTCTTTTTTTGCTCTTTCTCTTAGGCCTGTACACTTTCCCTTTCTCTACCTTTTACCATTTTTCTGACACCTTCTTCTCTCCCTCCTTCCTTCCCTCACCACTTCTGGGGCTCAGCTGTGGCCACTGGTGACCCTACACCAAATCCACGAGTGGCTCACAGTTGTTCAGAGAGGGGACATGACCCTGTGCTCCCCCCAGCTCAGCCTGAGGGCACACAACACTCCTGTCGTCATCTCTCCGTATCACTTCTGCTGCCTGGGGAAAACTGAGCAGATGCTGGACTAGACAGCCTTGGAGCCACCCTCCAGCCTGAGCAACACTCATGTTGAAGAAACCTTCATGGCTTTTCCCCTGGATTTAGAGCACAGCAGTAACCTGCTGAATGTGAAGCTGCAATTAGGGCACGAGAGGAACCAGAGCCCAGGCTGGTACTTAGACCTTGAGTGAATGGACTTCAGTGTTGTTCATGCAGGACTGCTGAGTCTTTGGGGAGAGGATCTGTACTGGGAGGACTGATTTAAAGCTTCTCTTCTCTTGCAGTCAAGATCAAATATCTTATAACAGGGAACATTCCTTGCCTAAGGGGTTTGATGTTGTCCTGCTAACAACAATATTCCCTGAATAGATTTTAACATATTTTTTTCTTGTTAACTGAAATTGGTATTTGAAAGTTTTCTTCAAATGCATTTAGACATCTCCCTGGATGGTCAATTATCTCAATTCATGTAAAGTTCTCAGGCGTGAGCATTCCCTATGATGGCAATAAATGAAATTTGGTAAAAAACTCTCAAAAATTTATTAAGATCCCACAGCCACAGAATCACCATTGTCAGTTCATATAATGTTTATTAAAAGCTGTATTACATGCCATTACACTTATAATCCCACTTAATATTAGTGCACTTAACAACCTCTCAAACATTTGGAACTGAATTTTACAGTCTCTCATCAGTGCCTCCCTGAGGTTTATGGTAACATTTCCTCCCTAAATGTTTTTGTGGTCTGAGAAAGGACTATTCTCATTGAAGTGTCATAAGCCTTGCTCAACAACTCACTTATTTCTCCCCTCTCTATTCTTTATGCTTTTTTGTTTTTTCCTACTAGCTCATTTATTCTGTATTCCATTCAAACTAACCCCTCTCAATGCAGATGACAGCCTTAGGTCCTGGTTGTAACTCTTCAGTGCAAATAGCCCTAGATTCTGCATGTTACCTGCAGCAACAGGAAACAATAACTTCTGGGCATGTCATTGCCTTTGTAGCCTTAGCTGCTGTTATCTTGTAAAATAAGCTTTACCTCTCTGCTTTCCACTGATTATCTGTAAAAATACACAGCAGTCTGAACCTGTGTCATCCCAACATCTCTCCCGGACTAGTGACCCCACGTTCAGGTGGATCAGGTATGCTGACAGACCCGGGCATGTGGTTCCAGCCTGAAATATATAACCAGTTCTCATCTAGCCAAGTAAAGTTCAAATAGGCTTGGAATTAGAAAAGCCTCTGCAGCATGCAAACCACAGTGAACTGGAACTACTGGTTTGTGTTGTCAAACTCAGACTTAGATCAGAGGGCTTCTGAATTTGCCAGGTGAGGCATGATATGGGTTTAACCTTTTTGTCACATTTTCTGTTCCCCCTGTCTGAACAGTTTCCTGGGGAAGTACGTAACTGCTCGAGTTCATGGTGATTTTTCTCTCTGTAATGAAGTACGTCAGTATTACGTTGTAAAAGCAGCCATCCATAAACATTACAGCATCGTGCTTTTGCAAGGACTTTTGTAGAAGATCCTCACAAACCATGGGGTTTGCCAAGAATCTGAATGCAGATTGAGTAGCTGCTTGCCACAGCCAAGAAAGGTGGACCGAGCTAAGTGCTGATCCTGCCTCTGTTCTTCCGCTTACCCTGCCAGCAGCTTTTTTCCCAGCAGCGCTGCACTGGACTGCAGGGGTACAGGCTTCCTGTCTTTCACAGCCCCTGCTGCTGCAGCAGCCCCTTGGACAGATATGGCTCAGCCTCTCCCAGGCTGCTGCCCTCCAAGAGCTGTCTCTTCTTGTCGTGTAGCTGACTTTGTCATGATATAAGGCTGCATTGACAAAACGCTCCAGCTTTCGTGGAAACACAGGAGCACACTGAACACGATGTACAGGTTGGAAAACAACTCCTGCCCTGCAGGCTGGCAAAGAACAGCAGCACTGCTGCATGATCAATACTGTCCTGAGCCTTTTGCAGCCCTGCTCAGCAAGGGGCAGACAGAAAGCTTCCAAAATCACCAGGATAAAGCTTTTCCCAGATAACACTACTAAGATCAAAACACATCTTTTTTTCTATTCCTATATCTGTGTCGAGTTTTAATTAGGATTTTTTGGCTGGGGTGGTTTTCCTCCCCCACTTGGTGCTGTAGGCTCCAAGACAGTTTTTCCATGTTCCTTGATGAAATGAAATGGTGTCTCAACAAGACAAAACAAAAGGGAAAGGACACCTTATTCAGCAGAAGAAAACAAGCCTGATGCTTAATCTCTGCCACCAGTACGGAGGCTGAGGCACAGACACAGACAGCAGCCTCAGGGTGCTGGTACACAGCCACCTGCCAGGCTTCTAATCTGGGACTCCCCCTCCACCCCGAGGGGACTGCCTGCTACTGGAGGATAGCCACGGGAAATTAAAGGCATTTGCCTCTCCACTGCTTCCATAAAACATCTGGGTCTTTAGCTAAAAATTACAATAAAGGAAACTTTGTTCACAACTTCTAGGAGGTTTGGGGATATGCCTTGCTCTCCCAGCCCTGCTGCATGGGCAACGCTCTGGCAAAGAGGCCAAACATTCTGCTGAGGGTGGAATCACACCCAGCCCTCTGCAGCCTGCTCCAGAGAGTGGTCCTGCAGCCTCGTCTGCCATGCCTGCTCCTGTGGAGATGCCTCCCTTCCCATCCGGCCTGGGCCATTTCCACAAGCAGCAAGCTGGGCTGGAGCTTCTCCAAGGAAGCAAATGGCACAAGACAGCACAGTCTGGCTCTCTAAGCTGCTTTTTTTTTTGGTGGGAAATCTGGATTGTCACACAGAAGCTTGTATCACCTGCAACCTATATATTGATAGAGTTACACTGGGTCAAAAGGTAAACCTTTTCTGTAAATTTAAGCTGTAGCACTAGTGATTTTGAAATTTCCTGGAAGCCCCTTGCATGCCTTTTTCTTATCAGTTTAAATTAAGCGAATGATGATATAATTGTTATCTGTTTGTTTTGTCTTGTTTTGTCTTTATGGATGCTGTAGAAGGGATTATTTTCTCTTTTGCGCTTTGGTTTTTTGGTGGTTTTTATTTTTTTTTTGGTTTTGTTTTTTTGGGTTTTTTTGGGTGGTGTTTTTGGTTTTTGGTTTTTTTGTTTTTTTTTTTTTGGTCTTGGTATTATTATGCTGAGGCTTCAAACAGCTGAGTTGTCTGGAAATTTATATTTCCTCAGAAGAACCATTTGGCTCATCTGCTGAGGCAGAGAGCAAAAGTTGGCACACTTTCAGAAGAAAAAGCTTATTTAACCAGCAGCAACTGCCTTTCATTCAACCTGGACCAGGAGATAGGAAGCCAAAGGACTCTTCAAGAAGCAATCCCAGGCACATAACAATCCAAAAACAGCTTTGAAAGAGCTGTGATGAAAGGCAACTGTATTAGTTCTTTGACATTTTTTCTTGTCATTTCCCCCCCTTTTGTTTTTTTTTGTTTTTTTTTAAAGAGAAAACTAGAGTGAAACCAATCTTCATTCAGGAGGAAAGTAGAAAGTATATTGATTCAGTTTCGCGTCTTTCAGATTATTCTTCTCCCTGATTTGTGAGCTCCTAAAAGGACACTCCATCACTTTGGAGAGGTGATGTGTCCAATATTTGAAATGTGTGTATTTTGATTCTTCACTGATTTCCTTGGCTTAGAAGTTGGGCTTTTTTTTTTATTATTCTATGGTATCTAGGCTTGAAATAGGCCTATGAATAAGCCTATGAAATAGGCTTTTGCTTTATCTAGAGAGATATTTCATTCCTTTCATGAAATAAATTTTATTTTCATGTGAGTTTGTAATCTTGATTCTCTCACAGCTTTAATTCTACTGAATGGAGGACTGTACCCTGTGGCTACACTTCTCAGAAGGGGAAAAGGTCGCAAGTAGCCAAGGGTACAAAGCAGTAACACTGGATAAAGAGTTCCAGTTTCCTCCCAGCTGGTGGTCTTGGAGACAAAAGCAGATGCGTTGCACATGCTGAATGCTGTGCCTCTGTGTGTGTACATGTGCCTTTTCCAGTTTATAACATGCCAAAACTTGGAGCAGCAGAAAACTGCACAAGAATTTGAAAAGTAAGAACTGAGGCAGTAACTGCAGTGCACCCCAGGTCTAAGTCATATTGTTCTCCACCAAGAGATCAATTCTCTAACTTGTTTTTGTGGTCTTTTATTGTAATAGAAGTCCTGAAGAGGGTACATGTGCACGTGGTTCTCCGTGTTATGGTGCTGGCTGAGGCCACAGAACCCACCCTGCTCATGGCCTGCAGGAGGCTGTGGTGACTCTCCTGCCATGGTGACCCTCCTGTCACCGTGGACACTTGAACGCACAGTAACTTTGCTGTGCAGAAGTAGTCCAGGACCCAGATGTACTGTCCTAGGGCCACAGCCTGGGCGCCCTGGTAGCCACCTCAGGGTAGTTTCACTGCTGAAGGCATGCTGGACTCATCTACTTACTTCTCATCATCCCATGGAGGTCAGCATTTCTCACAGCTCTTCTGGTACTGTCTTTCTCACGATAGGGATGCCTGAAATAATGCTTTGGTGGCCTAGTGAAGACTGTAATGGAAATATAAAACAGCTATACTGTGTGAGCTGAAAGATCCACCCAGCCTCCAGCTGTGGCCAGAAACAGGTCCTTATGAGAGAGCAGGACAAATGCAAAGTGGTACCTTCCCAGCTACAGGTTTTTTTCAAGGGGCTTCCCTGAGCCAAAGGTTGCATCCAGACAGTCACATTTTCTCACCACTGGTGGATGTTCATGCTTACACAAATTTGTCTGATTCCTTTTTAAATTCATTTATAAGTTTAGCCTCTGGAACCCACATGAGCAGTTAGTTTCACAGTTTAATTAGATGTTAGGTGAAAAGGCATTTCTTTCCCATAGTTTTAATCCTGCTGCTGATAATTGGGGTGCCTTCTAATTCTCATAGTGGGTGGAAGATTGAGTAATTGTTCCCTGTTTACTTCAGTTATCATTATGAACCTCTATTATCTCCCCTCTCAGCTGTCTCTTCTTTACAGCTGAAGAGTCCAAGTCTACTTGTCTGTCCTCATTTCTGCAAGGCTGAAACCAGCTCAAAATAATTGCCAAGCACGATCCTAGCACACTGTCCAAATCATACCTACAGTACTCTGGAGGTTATTGGGCTACTTATAAAACCAATGCACATCCTTACAAGGTCTTCTGTGAATGCAAAGGGCACGTCCAGGGTACTCGGAGCAGAAGGATAACACAATAAATATGTGACATTTTTGTACGTAGTGTCACTTTTGATCAGCTATAAGGTGTAACTGAGTGTACTGGTAAAGACCATGTGCTTTTATGTATACAGGAAACTTGCACCTGGCACAGAATCACCTGAGAAGATGCCAAGTAAACTGTGCTTCAATTCTAATTTCTGCAGAATGGGAAAAATTAGGACAGACCTTTAGCTGGCAAATTTCAACAGTGGGAGTTCTGTAGTGGTCTGGTTTTTTCTGACATGGATAAATCCAGCTGCCAAGAAATGGATTGGTCATCATGCACCAAGAGCTAAGATGTTTTGAAAGTACATAAATACAACTTAAAGGTGTCAAGATTATATAAAATCATATTGGTAAGTGAACCACAGGTACAAGAATGGATGTCTTAGATATGGTTCATTTGAACTAGATGAGTATCAGAATCCAGCTTGTCTTTAGCCAAATCACAAGGAAGGGGGTTTTGTCCTTTGATTATATTTTTCTCCATGCTACACTTTGCAAATTAATCTTTTAATATTCACATCCATTACAGTATGTAAAAATGAGACAGACATAACTTCATCTATATGCACTTTAAAATCAATCTGATTTCACAAACGGAATTAAGAATGTGATTGTATTGAGTATAAAAGGACTGCAATCATGAAACTCCAAATCTGCTGAAATAATCTGTATGAATTTCAAGTGAAGGGAATTTCTGTTAGATTACACATGTAACCATGGCACTGTGATGTACTATATATCCAAAATAATCTCAGCAGCCACAGCAGCTCTTTGATCAATATCACATACAAATTTCTGTGCACAACCTGACAAGAGACTGAATTTCTGTTTGGAAGCCACTTTTCCCTCTGACAGTATTTGTCTTTCACCTGCCATACACACAAACTGTGTTTTCACTTCCCACATGGCTGTCAGGGATCCAGGAGTTTGGGTACCTCCAGGCACTGGCAGGGCAGTGGCACTTTGGCCTCCTGGGCTCCTGGTCCACCTCAGTGTAGAATGTTCCCTTCCAGTTCATACAAACTTTGGAAATACAAACTTTAGAAATCTAGAATACTATTCTAGAAATTTGGAAATTTCTAGAATACTAGAAATACTGGAACTGGAAGGAAACCAGATTTTGAAACATCTAAATCCTCTACGAGATAAAACTGACCATTTCCTTCTCACTCAGCTCTAAATCTGAGGTATATTTCAACCAGACATTTTATCACATGCAGAAATTCAGCAACCTTTATAAACCAGAGATTTAAGCTCTGTGATGAGTCTCAAATTTTCAGATGACATTTAGACTTAGAATATGGGTGTTATCTGGGCTGCTTAAAGGGAGATGGAGGGAAGTTCCTGAATGGATGTGAGGTAGCCAAAAAAGAAAGAAAATACAAGCTGAACACCCAGCTATGTAAAGAAAAACAACAGGCAAAGATAGACAAAATAAGCAAAAATTGAAGAGATACCACTTAGAAACCCAGCCAGCTAGTGAACATTCAGATCTTGCAGATTTAAGTGTGGAAAAACAGGATGTGAAAATGCAGACAGGCACCTGAGGAGTGACATTCTACTGGCTTTGTGCTTGTGTGTCGTGGGGCTGCCATGCACAGGCAGAAATCGGGCAGTGAGGAGCCAAGTGGCCCAAAAGTGAGTGCCCTGACTTTGCTCCCAGAGGTGCTCAGTCCTGTCCCCCTGGAGCAGGAGGCGTCTTGCAGGCAGTTTCTCCACGCAGTTGCTGGACGTAACCTTGGCTCTTCTGAGGTCATCCTGCCTTGCTTTGTTTGCCCTTCATCACAAATCAAGTGCATCTTCAGCCACCTGAGTGTGAATTATCTCTCTGGTAGTCAGCAGCACCTGCAAAAATCTTGCTATGGCCAGCATCTTTTAAATTGCTTGGTATTTTCCACATTATGAAGATCATTTGTACAGTGACTGCCACCTGCCTCCTCCTTATCCTTCTTCTAGGCTAATAAAAAAACATAAAGTCAAGAAACCTGGTATAGTACCTCCTAGATCTTTGAGATATCATGCTACCTGGTTATGGAAAATCCATTTTCAGACTCTTGAAATGGAAAGAAAACTCCCTAGTGCAGCAAAATCAAACATCCAAGTGTTCCTCCAGCAACAAAATAAAAATCATTTCAGACTTTGGGACAGAGTCCCACATCACTCTATCATTCTTTGCTTTTCTAAAAGTGATGTAATGTCCTCATTTAAGTTCAAGGAACTATAGTTACCTTCTTGTTCTGGAATTGGAATATTCCGGAGTATTTCAAGGTACACATTTAAGGAAATGTAAATTCTGATATCTCATGGGTGGTGGGCTCCTTCATTTTCCTTCAGGATTCAGAAGATAGGCACAGGGGGCACCAGTCCTCTTGAGTAACCTACAGCTAAACACAAAAGCTACATCTTGCAGGTAGCTGAAGGAAAAATCCTGAGCTTTCTGAAGTGTGGGGCTACTCAAGGATGACACATGGAAGCAGAAATGCATTGGCCCTGAGCTTTCATCTGTTCAATCCTTATGAGTACAAAATGAATTTGAAGTGAAAATTGAGCAGATTTTTTTAAGTACTGAACATGGGTGTAAATGATTACCTAGGCTGGGCGTTAGCAGCAAACAGATATTGACGTGTCAGCCATTTCTTAATTCCTTTTTTCCTTTCTGCTTACCTGGGTATCAAGGAATGAGTTGGGATACATCAGTGGCTCACCCCAAGCCTTTTGGAAAGGTCCTCTCTCACCCACGTGGTGCTCTGTGTTATGAAGCTGCTGATGTGCCCCCTCGATCTCTGTTTTGTCTTGGTTGTCATGTTTGGAGCCTTACAGGTGTGTGGCACAGCATAACTATGTGGTATGTGACATGCTTTAACTATGGAGCAAAGCAATAAGGAGGGAAAGAATCAGAGCCAAGACAGAAGCAGGAAAAGCATCTGTCAGGGAGTACAGCCTGAATCTCCAGTGACTTGTCCTTGCATTGACGTCAGTCAGCATGAAGTGTGTGTTCTTATATGTGATTCCCGTGTGATTCCCGGTTGTTTTTGTTCAATGTCTGTACTGCGTTGTTTTCCTTGCAGCAGTGTGCCCTGGGTAGGTCTGATCCTCTGTCAAGGAGCAGAATTAGAGACAGTGGGGCTGTGCCAGTACAGCAGAAGTCATGCTGGGCTGGTGGGATTGTCATCAGCAGCTGCTCGCAGTGCAGCAGGGCAGCTCTCAGGAATGCCTGCTGAGTGCTAGGAAGATGCTTCTGATATAATCCCAAGCAAGAAACAAGGTTTGTTTTGGTCAGTCTGTGATTAATTACAGATGATTCTGTAATTTTGGAAATCATCTCTCCTCTTAAGTAAAAACCAAAAATCTCAACTGTTCACCAAGTATAAACTGTTCTCCAAAGGTGGAGAAATGATGATACGGAACAAAAAGTGCTGGAACATACAGATCTGATATACGTTTTCTGCATCAAGAATCATGAACATCCATGCTCTAAGAGGCTGGTTTTTCTTGTTGTGCCTAGTGGAGATCTAGCACAAGGAGAAACAGAGTATATCTCTGATTCACTGATCTAGTAAGTAGTAGATTTTTCAAGCAATATCCCCAAAAAGTAAAAGAAGAAAAGAATGTCAGTTATTGCATGCTAGGGACACAGAGCAGAGACAGTAGATCCAGCAGACATTCTGTGCTCTGCTCCTTATTTCTAAGAGCTAAACACATATTAGTAACTTTAAATTCAAGCATAGAATTCACTTTCTATTTACATAACATCAAACAAGTGTCACAGGATAACTCAGTCTCTGGACAGAAACAGTTGCATCTTACTATGAAATGCCAAAAATCTGCTGTGTGCCACACCACAGGTGTGCCAGGGAAACCAGGAAATCAGCCTCATATCCATTTTAAAGGCTCTGTTTAAAGATTCCCAGTCCTGATCCATGTCATAGACACTGCACAGCAGTGCTCCTACATGGAGCTTGTGACCCCACTCTCCCAGCTAGGGTTCTCCTGGCAGATCACATTAATGTACATAAGTGAACTGAAGCACCCTCCCACTGCAGCTGAACTGATGCTTCCATTCCTCATGGCATACCAGGAAGCTGAAGGTCCTTCAAGTGTAGGTGGGATTCCTCTGCAGGCAGAGCACATCTATACATAGCCCTAAAACCAGTAGGGCAGCAGCCCTGAGGACTTCAGCCTTTGTGCAGCCAGTGTTTGCAGCAGTGACCACTGCACACCACACTGAGGGGGGCACTGTGCAACTGCCCAGCAGCCTCTCCTTCCCTGCCTTCCCACCTCGGCTCACCTCTCCCTGTGTCCAGCTCAGCAATTCACAGAATTGAATCACCAGTTTTTCAAGGGATTTCCCTATGAAAATGGCTTTGTTTAGATAGAGCTGCTCCTTATGCTCAAAATGTGTAAGCTGAAGAGCAGAAAGCTCTGGCTGAGTATTTGCTTTTCTCCTTCACAGATCCCCCTGGATCTACTCCATTCCATCCTGCTCATTGTGCAATCAAGAAATGAAATGGGAATGTGATCATTCAACCCAATACTAAGGCCCCTGTGGACAGGCACTTGATTTCTCTCCTATCTGTTGTAATTGCAAGTCCCCACATTTATTCCCCTGGTGCTCTGCTGTACTGCTCTGGTGAGAAAGTCATTACCCTTTTCAGGGAAAAGCTTCATGGCATGTAGTTGTCAAAGGCCTGAGAAGTCAGAAAGCTGTTACTTTTGAAACAAGAAAAAAAAAAAAAGAAACAGAAAATCAGTTTTTGGAAGCTGCAGCAGTTTTGTCAAGGACAGCTGTAAATGGCACTTACTGCATACAAATAGGAGCCAGCAATGATGAAAATAAAGCAACAAAAAACAAATCAATGACAATGCCAACAAAAAAGCGTTCAGCTGCCAAGAACATACTTTATCTCTCATTAGCATAATTATTGCTTAGAGTTTCAACTCCAAATGCCACAAACAATTAAAAAGTTACGTTATGCTTAAATATTTTGTCATTTCTTGGCCAGAAGGCAGGCTTAGGGACAGGAGGGTATGAATTGCATTGCTGCCTTGTTCTATGAAGTTATCTCACTCTTTTGAGGAATTACCCTCTTGCACTGATAAGCCAATGGCAGCCAAACCTGACAGAAGCCAGTGTGGCCCCCCTGCAGCAGAGAGAGTACAGGGAGCTGCTGCCAAACCGCAGCAGCTTTTAGATTTTCAAGATGCTGGGAACAGAATCAAGAATTTTCACCAAGGAATATTTCACACTAAACTTTTTACTACTAGGGAAAGGTTAGGAGAGGCTAAGAGCTGAGATCTGGTCAAGGAAAGTTGTTTTGATTGTTTCCCATGGATATTGCTTCAGCTACCTCTTTCCCCAAACCTTAGAGTGTATACAGGCAGAGCCTAGGGACCCAGATGGGCAGTGAGCAGAAGTTTGGTGTCAGCTGGGAAGGAAGCAAAAGAGCAAGCAGCTGGGACTCCCTCAAGCCAGAGAAAGGAGCTAGGATGGCATTTCCTAGTCCTCCTCAAAGCATTGCTTTTAACTGTGTATAAAATTATCACATCCCTCCAAATGTAGCCTTATACTCAGGCAGTGAAAAATCCCCATGAACACAGTAATTCTTACCCAGCCTGGTCCATTCCATTTAACCAGGAAAACAGTTACTGGTGAGTTGAGAAGCAATGGCATTCTTGAGTCTTTTATGAACAGGTAAATTTGAACAGCATATTTCTGCCTAAACACTGCACTTTCTCATCTCAAGGATGATCCATATTGTTTCCAAAATAAATTTAAGGGAGCTTTGCTGGTAACTTCTCTGGGATCAAAGTCCTGAAGCTGAGTGAGTCATGTATAATGGATCCACCTCTGAGAAGTCCCATCAATTAAAAACCAGGTGTGCTGCAGGAAAGTGCTCTGGCAGCAAATCACCATCAGAAGGACCTTTCAGAGTCAAGTCCACCCTTGTTTTACTGCAGGGGCCTGCTGGGTCATTGCCTTTGGAAATCAATTCTAAAGTGTGACAGATGCTTTCAGCTTGCAGAGCTATGCACTGTGGCAGGCACCAAAGGGCTGCAGTGCTGCTGTGGCTTTTGTGGAGCCTGTGGGTAGCTGGTGGCTATAATTAGCAGAGCCCTTTATGCAACTGTCATGTCCCTGAGAGAAATCGATGCTGCAGCACTGTTTTACCTTCCTTGCCTTACCTAGACTGCTCTAAATTGAAATACAAATGCAACCACCAACTGCAGGCTTCCAACTATATTTTCAAGAGCTTCTCTAATGTATTACTATGTTTCAGCCATAGTATCAGGTGGAGCAGAATAAAGCTTTTGCTCATATAATTGCCTGGGGAGACCTCGGGGCTGGGAATCTTTAACAGGCTGGACAGATGTTTATCAGGTATGACACAGGATCATTTATCCAGCTGGTTGCTTTAGAAGCCCCCCAGAGGTCCCTGTTTTCCTTATTTTGCAATGATTCTGTGCATGTGGGATGATTTGGTTTCTTACAAATTGTTTGGCAAAGTGGAGGACCAATAAAGCTTAATTACACTCCTTTGTGGATTTCTTTACATTTAATAATGTGGATGGTGTTTTAATTTCTTTCTGGAAAAGCATGTACAGAAAATTTTCCCTCCCCAGAGTTTTCTGTTGCTGTAAATCTTACAGGACCAGAATACCTCTGAGACCTCAATAGCTTTGACTGAAATTGGCTGGTTTGAACAGTAGTTATTAGACAAGTGCTGACACATCTACATGCAGGCAAGCACAGAGAGTGATAGTGAGAGCCCTATTACACCATGAAATCAGGTTGAAATGTGAAGCTGATGCAGAAGCCTTATGGGGCAATTTAACACATGACCACTCTGCAGGGCAAACAGGAGGAGGTACATAAGGTTTTAATTACACTGATTATAGAGTGGATTTCTTAGTGCATTGCAGCCATAATTTTGTGATAATCAGGCAATTCAAAGCCATCAGAAACTCTTCTTAAAATTTCCTCATTTATTTTGTGTCACTGGTAAAGGAACCTGGGTGTACTAGTGTATCTGATTCCTTTATAGTAGTCATCACTGGTAAAACACTAAGGACTGCACTATGCACTAAGGGCATATTAAGTGGGATTAAAACAAAGCACAGATTATTAGCATGAATTTAATGTGGAATTTTATTTTTGTATGCTTCAATGCCACCTACTCCTGAAGGCAGAATGAGAGCTGCAGGTGATGAACTCATGCATGAGTTTAGTCCTGAAGATTTTTACTTACAGAAGGTAAAGCCTTGGGGTTGTTATTTGACTTCCTGTGTAACATTGCAGGAGTATATCCACCCTAACATCTCTCAAAAAAACACAGGAGAATGTACCAAGGAATGTTAGTTAGCTGGGTTTTTTCATAAAACTCTCTCTCGCTCAATAGTGACGAACAAATGGGGGAAGCTGAGTGGGGAATTCGTTTGAATCTCAGAGATGGTTGCAGATGATCATTAAAAGTGTGGGTTTGAACACTGAGGGCATGGAAGAGGGAGCACATCAAGGAACAGCATCCTCGTTAGGGCAGAGAGTGATGCATTCCACACCCACTGGAGTTAGAAACAATGCCTTTCTTTCCCTATCTTCTGCTGACACAAGAGGGGATAAGTAAAGTCAAAGGAATTACACTGAGACCAGGTCAGATGGGCTAATGAAACACTGTGTGGATCTGTCTAAAGGAGTACAAGGTATTAAAATGAAACTGACCAAGAGATTCAAGTTTATCTTTCTGCCATGGTCCTTGCTTTTCCCAATTTGTGCACTGCTTTCTTTCTCAGTGTGCATTTTTACAGTTTCATGCAATTTTATCCCCAGGGTTTCTGAACAAGAAATGGCAAAATTGGATGGAAATATTTCGCTCATCTTTCATTTGCCTGCAGTAGCTCTTCCCTTCTGACTAAATACCAAAACATTGCCTGTAAAATAACAAATGAGATGCACTGGAGTTCAAGATTTCAAACAGGCTAAGGAAAAAATGTACCATTGGTGGCTGCCACAGGCTAAAGCTGTTAAAAATGCCATTCAAGCTTCTCCTGCCTTCCTCTGCATACATGCATTAAGAGGAATCATCCAGGGGATGCCACTGGAATTTGAAGAACGTAGCCTTATTCCAGTTGATTTGATGGGCAGGGTGGAGGCCAGTGGGAGCAAGCCCTGGAAGCACAAGTTAAAATAGAGTATTTGTCCATTCAGTGGCTTGGGGTCTTCTGCTGTCAAGTCTTACCCACTGATGGCTTTTGCTGGTCTCTGAGATGGAGCATGATGAGGGTCTATTCCTGTTTCCAGACTGAACTGGGAGTTTGAGACCTCTATCCTTATTCCAGCTCAAAATGGTGAGTGAAACACGCTGCCAGTGTGCTGCCATCCCTCTGTCCTCTCTAGGATGTTTATGCAGAGCTGGAAAGGTGGACACAGCGTCCTACTGAGAATAGCAGCATGCAGACAGCTCTGCCCCGTCAGATTGCTCAGGAGGGGCATGGCAGCAAAGAAAATACTTTGTTTTGTGGGTGGGTTTTTTGGGTTACCTTTTTTTTGTTGTTGTTGTTATGTTTGTTTTTAATTAGCAGTCTATAGGAAAAAAAAATCACTATATGCAAAATAGTTTTTCCCTTGGTTTTTGAAACTCCCTGGTGCCACCTGTTTGTAGTGCACAGTGTACTAATGCTGAATACAAGGCTCCAGCAGCCAGGGTAGGTAACATTTTAATAATTCATATATGGTGTGCTCGTCAGAGCTGTTTTCTCTCTTTTCACACCAGTCTCCTTATGTGACAACTGGAATGTTCCCCCCAGACTACGCTGTGCACAGTCACTCCACACTGCTTTCAGAGCCCAGGCAGCAGATGCAAATGATCGAGGATGCAGAAATCTTCAGCAGAAGACAAGGCTGGTATGCAATGAAAAGATGAACCACTGATCTCTGGATATCCTCCTTTCTTGTCCTGCCACTGGCTATTTTAGCAATCTCAGCAGCTTTTTGAGGTATACCAACTCTACAGTTCTCTGCTGGTCCTTGTTAACAAAGATTCTTGCCAGGGATCATTTCTGATTAAAGGATTAAAGCACAAGGATGAAATTGAGAGAGAATCAATTTTGATTTCCAAGTCTTTAGATGCATGAAAGATGTTTTCTTAGCTCTGGAGTCAGAAAAACTGTATCTGTGCTGATATGTGTTATGTTTGCTTCATCCAGCTGCTGAAGAAAAGAGGCTTCACTCTCTTTGAAGTTTACCCTTCTGAGCTTAGTGCTGGTACAAGTAACAGAAGTGGCAGCTCTGCCCTTTGAAGATGACTCATTTCTGTCTCAGAGTTTCCTTCATTTTTTCCTTTGGAAGCTGATGGAGTTCAGGGAATACAGAGCCAGTGTGAACTCAATATCAGTATGGCTCTAAAGTCCTGGTAATAAGAACACTGTAATAAGCTGAGTGAAACAGTAGCATTATCATCATCAGGTTTCATTACATCTATCCCTGACAGAAAACACTTTATTTGTTCTGGTCTCTCCATGGAGTGTTGTGGTGTTGGAAGTGGCTCCCTCACCATGACTACAGAGGGGTCAGTCTTGTAACTTAGCACTGCTATTAGGTACATAAACCCAGAAGAAGCAAACACCCTACAGCACCCCATCAAATCCCCTCACACACCACAATTCCTCTAGCTCCTTAGAGATATGTAGCACTCGATTCATTTCACCATTTCATTTTGCATTTTCCATTTACTTTTTCTACGTTCTTAATTAGCAATTAATTTTACAGCATCATTCTGTCTTCTTGATTATTCAAACTTCTTTTCATTATGTAATATAGTATAGACAGATTTAAGGAAAAAAACAAAAAAAAGTGGAAAAGTTCAACCTCTCCCAGCCATTTTCATCATTAATTTCATCCATTTTTCATTTTTAATTGCCATGTTATCTATCTAGCTCCATTCCCACTCCAGTATGTTAGAGGGGGGAAAACCCACCCAGACCAGCCTTCTGGGTTCTCCTCGCCCCTTTGGCTAACAGTAACTCATTCTAGGGTTTTAATTGCATTTTTAATTAAGGCTGCTGCAGCTATTGGCTCTGAGCCTTTCATCATGCACAGTATTTTTTTAGCAAGCAAAGCAGTGCACTCTGTTTCTGACAGAGGCAGAGATACAAAGTGGAGCATGTCATGCTGTCTCCTTTAAGGGCCTGGGCAGGGAATATGGAGCTGTTAGTTAATTTCTTAGCTGTCTCACATGTTTGGGTTTAATTTAGTCACCTCATCACTGTCTCAGTTCTCTGCCTGTAAAATATCCTCTCTCTTACCAGCTAGTGGCACAACTACTCAAAAATAACTCAGTCCTCCTTCTGCCTCAATCATCCTACCATTAACCAGCAGGTTCTTTGGCACACACCTCCTCACAGGTACCAAATAGCCCCTGCCTCAGCACCAACATTTCTGGCATCTGCAGGGTGCCAGGATGGCTGCCTTCTCTCACGTGTGTGCCAAACCCCTGCATCAGCTCTTTTCCCACATCTGAAACTCTTACCTACTGCACAGAGCCCAGGAATGAATAGTGATGTGGCTGCCTGTCCCTACCTAAACCTTGCCCTTCCTCTGCAAGTTTGCACATCCTTTGTGTGACCCAGGATGGGAGTGCATGCTCTCTGCTGTGGACAGAGAGAAAATCCATCCTGTCCCTGCTGAGTGCTGCAGTTGTGCCCCCTTAAGCAGAGTGGTCACACACCATTAATGCCCAGCTAGTGCAGAGGATGCTCACCTAGCTGTGGGTTCAGTGATCAGCTGTTCCTGCACTGTGTATGACTCATCTCTCTGACCTTGTGCTAACAAAAAACCCAGACTGGTGCTAATGGGAGTCGTGTTTAAACAGTTGTAAGGGAACACCCTTGACACTGCAGTCATAGCATTGTTTCATTTCCAAGGGTGTGCAGATTTTAGCTTCCATATCCTAGCCATATTCTGAGTACTTATTTTTTGCATCTCAGAGTGGTTTCTGACATTTTTTCTAGCAACCACAGTTTTGCTTCCTACCCTAAACCCTATGAGATACCTCATGTACTGAATGAAGCTGTTAGAGTATTTGTATGATGGAAAACATTCTGAGAAGAAAACATATAATGTTCAAACATAAGAATGTATCTTATTAGTAATTGATATATTCTTCCAACTGTTCTGAGCGTTCATAAAATGCTCTGAGTTTCTCTGATGCAATGTGAGCTGTGAGAACAGCCACGGTTTACACAGTAAAAAACTGTGTAATCACAAATGAACCTGAGGAGTTATAACTGCTCTGCCTCCAGATTCAGCAGATTTCACAATGCACTAGAAAAGCATAACCAGCAATAAGACTCCAGGATAATTAGTTCAGTAAAAGCAGGTTGGACTTCTCGTAAAACAAGCTAACATACCTAATTTATTTCAGCTTCTTCAGGAAAATCTCTTCAGGTTTCTGATAGCCACTGAGCCAGCATGTGACTCAAGCACAACATTTAGGGAACTGTGATCAGATCAGCCCTTTCCTGATGAACCCCCTGGCCAGGTTCTGAGGAACAACTGATCAAGTTGGAGCTCACAGATTCCCCCCGCCCATTGGGAACAATGCCAACAATGAGAAATGGAGCAGCTGTACAGAATAATTCTAGGAATAATTAATAAATAACTTTCAAAAAATTATTAGCATTTTCCAGAGAAAACCTACCCACTCTGATATGGCACCCAGAAAGGTTTATTCCTGTGGCTCCAGCTGTCAGAAGATGTTTGTTGAGCTAAAGTGACAGGTATTAGACAAGTCCCAACTACCAATTTTTCAGAGACTGTTGTTATTCCTTGGAGCCAGTGATACTCATGGGCATTCATACTCATCAACATGAACAAAGCAACATTTTTCTCAGACAGAAAGAGTTTTAAAGCCCAAACTTCTCTCCAAATGAACAGTTTCTTCCAGGCAACAGAATATCAGGATACAAAATGTAAGTGGGGCTTATCTATTCATCACAGCTACTTTTCCTCAGGTTGTGTACAGACTGAGGTGCACCCTCACTGGAAACGAAGTGTAGCTCTGTGCTGAGCCATGAATGAGGCTCAGAGACTACAAAGTGACAGATGCTCACTATGCTTTGGCTGTTCAGACTTGATGCTGCAGAACAGAAGCCTATGGGTCGAGCTGGTCACAGGGAGACTTAATTGACAGTTCATTTGAAGGTCTCACAGATACAAAAGTCCTCTAAAAACCACTACACCGATTCCACACCCAAGCTTAACAATTACCTACATTCTGCTCAGTGGGAATCACAAATCACCAAGAATCACAAATCAGTCCTTGTGATGCTCTTCCAGATGGCAAATCCAGATGTCAAGCAAAGAGGCGTAGCTCTGGATGTAAAGAATATTTCTATCTTCTGAGCTGCTGGGGCAGGTAGATGACAGTGGTATTTGTAAGTAAAATTTGGGAGGCAGTTGAGTCAGGCTTAGTGATATTTCTTAGAATTCTACCAAGTTACTTTTAGAAGCTTTTATTTTGTAATTATTTGTAGATCCCTGGTGGTGATTCATTAATGCCAATAATTTCTTTAGTAATCCCTGAGTTTCCCTATATTCACATATATTAATTTTTTTTGGCTGTCTCCTTTCTACTTTTTCTTGATAGTCAAAACCTTGTTTTCTAAGAGTTTTTTCTTTTTTTGCTTTTCATTACTTTTTCTTCTGAAAGAGAGTTCTGAAATAAATGTTTAATACAATGCTATTTATTAGAAAATTGTAACCCTTCCAGGCTTTTGAAGCACCCTGTGGAGTTTAAAGGAAAATTGCATCTTCTGTAGAATGCTAGAAGAAGCCTCAAGAGTATCACCAAAAGATGCTTTTAACAGTTCAGAGGTTTTGATAGCAATTTTCAGTAGGAAATGCTACTTTTGAATGTGTCCATAATTCTCCTGCAACTTTAATAAGATCTCTTAGGATAATCTCAGCTCACTATTTGTTGATGGATTTGCTGTACAGCACTTCCTTGAAAGTTCATGGCCTGAGGGCTGAATTGTTACATGTCCAAGACCCTTCCCTCTGCCTTATTTGGGCACTATAAATGGCCCTAAGTAGGAGCATATAAACAAAAAAGGAAATTAGCTACAATCTCTTTGTGTTTGGGAAGACACAAGTGATGTGTCTGAGAAGACTTTCAAAGTCACAGGAAGCAACCACTTCTCTGATTTCAGTGGGTGTTGAGCCAGACTGTTTCCAGAAGGGGAGTTCCCTTGTAATTTTTCAGCCTTTGAGTAATTTCAGTAAACCTCCCTTGGCTGCTTCACATGCTTTGCATTTTCATTTTTCATCTATTTTTAAATAACCAGACAGACACACTATTATAGTTCGATTTATTCTTCAATATTGATTTTTTTAGGCTGGCATATGATTTGCTCCCATGACTGTTTGCAGTGACAGATCTTTGGAGTCAGGAGTTTTGGATAAAAGAAATTGCATTGTTTCACCAGCCACATGGTCTGTAAGAAAGGAGAGCCAGGCAGGCTGGATCACCTGAGCTGCTCACACTGGAAATCATGGCTCTACTTGCATGACAAGTTAGTGAAAGTCCATGTATATGTCCTAATTAGATTCGAAATATCTGACCTCAACATTGTGTGGTACAAAGGTGCAAAAATGGGAGATGCTACCTTACCTAAATTATGTAAATATTGTTCCTTTTTCCTTTTTTATGCCAGAGTTTAAAGTTAACAGTTTAATTAGGTTAAAGTTTCAAGTGCAGTCAGAATTCAAGTGGGCTGAAGTGTGATTTTTACAGTTCATTTCTGGCTAACAAGGGGAACTATTTCTTCTGAAAATCAGAGGTCCCAAAGGGAAAATATTTCCACTGCATTATACTTCAATTGATTTAAACACAAATCCAGCAGTGGCTGAACACCTGAGAACAAGGTATAGCTGGTAGAGGAGAGGATCAGCTCTGCTCTTCTCAAGGATGGAGGCATCCACATCAGAACTGCAGGTGTGACAAACCATCTACAATGGTCTTGTTTACTCTGCTCAATGCACTTTCACTTCCCATTCCCTCCCCTCCCTGTCACTGCTCAGAGACTGATTTGGGGGGCATATCTGAGCTGGTCAAATGTTACAAGGGGATGAGAAGACAAGGAGGAAAGGCTCATGGAGGCTTGCCAGCAGCGCAGCAGCTGCTACAGGAGTGCACTTCACCAGGACACTCAGCAGAGCTGCGAGGTGGCCAGGGGACACCCCAGGTTGCTCGTGTGCCGTCCTCCTCCCTCCATCTCTCCACCCTCCACATATCCTGTGTACCCTGTAGGTGTACCCAGAAGACACTAAAGCATAGCAGTGTCTTGATAGCCATGGGAACCAGTAATATGCTGTCAATAATTTCTTGAGGAGTTACTTTTTATCTTCAGTATATTCTTCAGAAAATATGTCTCAGTTTGGAAACACAGGTGGATGAGTAAAAAACCTAACCTTATACGTGATGGCATTATTGTAGGCTATTAAAAAAAAAACAACAAGAGCTGGTCAGTTGGCATCTTTTCTGCAAAAGGACAGCTACATAAATATCTTTCATATTAATAACATCTTTTTCTTTATTTATATAGTAAGATTGCAAAATGAGAAAAAAATATTACAATTGCTGAAATTCCACTGCTCTTTATGTAGAGTAAACAGCACTTCATATACACAAGCATCACTTGTAAAATACAAAATAGAGACATTTGTAGCAAATTTCTGTACTATCCTTAGCTACAGATGAATAATTTTCCTCACAATCTTACAACACACAATACTTAGAGAAAAGGAAATGAAAACAAATTATGCCACAGGAATGAGACTGCACCACCTATTCGATTATCTTTAACAGCTGATACAAAGACATACTCTCCTAAAAGCATGCCACATAATTTTCCAAAGAGGAAGGCTATACTCTGGAACTATATACTTCATAAGGACTACAGTCTGCAGAAATGCTGAAAGGCACTCAAAGGACTGACATTTAAACCTAATTATAGACAGATTTTCTAACTCAGCAGACAATATAATTTCCTCTACAGTTTAGTGAAGCTATTTTAAAAATAGCTTTCTTGATTATTCTATTCTCATAACCAGAACCATTACAATATAAAATGATGAGGTGAAAATGCAGTTTTCTGCTCTAACAGGAAGCAGAAGAAATATGTCCTAGGAACTTCATTTGGGGGGCTGGAGGAGAGATCTTTTCTTGCTGAAAAGCATCATGCCATTTGTCATCAATTTACTGTATAAAAGAAGTGCCTTGGGAGCAAAGTCACAAAAGTATATTGCACAATTGTATGTGAAATGCTGTGATATATATTTTTCATAAATATGTAATGTTTTAGGATAGTTACATCCAGATAATCTTTCAGTCTGAAATTCTCAGAAGACAGGGAGGATTTATATGATCCTGTGGTAATAGCCCATTTTGTTCTCCCAAAATAATGTCTATCTATCACAGAATATGAATGGGAATGTCTAAGCAGAAAGAAGCCTGTGGCTAAAAATTTTGGAGTATCTATCTCCAAGTTTCAGAATTGGTGTTTAGGGAATGAACCACACGACTCTTGGCATTCCTGAGCTTTTACAGGTTCTTTTGTGCAGTGGTCCTTCAGGCCTGTTGTCCCTTTAGCCAGTGCAAAACCATACATGAGCCAGATAATGCCACATGAAAGAGAAGGCAGCCAGCAGCAGCTGCAGTGTCCCTGGCACACGTCACACATTCCCACCACAGCCTGGACACCACTGGAAGTCACAAAGGCCAGCTCTGCCTGAGCTGCTGTGCTGCAAGATAAGGGCTGCACACCAGTAGGTTTCTTCATCCCTCGGCATTTAAACTGGAAACAGCTGTTGCTCTTTAGTGGGGGGTAATGTTTGTTGAATCATTAGCAGGGAAGGGTGTCAAGTAGAAAGGGCTGATGGTGACTGGCATCAGAGCAGTTGGGACATGGATGAGTTTTGGACATGCCTGCATGCATCCAAACATCCAGAAAATCCTGCAGGAATTACTGCCAGGTAAAGAGTGGGCCCTGAGAAGAAGCAAGGTAAGACCCTGCCAGGGAACAAAACTTCCTGGCAGAAGCCAGCTTGGAAATCACACATCCATTCCACATGCTGTAGAAAAATACACTTTCCCTGTGCTTTGCACACAGATTTATTTACTGGCAGCAAGCAATGATTCCCTCATTGCTTTCTCCTCCTTGCAGTGCCTCCAGTCACTGGGGATTAGAGGTTCAGGAGGCAGGCAAGTCCTTCTTGAGACTGCAAAAAAAGTACTGCTATCAACTGTACATGTCAACTCCTAATGATGTCAGTAGGGGTTTGCTGGCAATCCTGACTATGTTATTAAATGCCTCTCCCCATCTCATGGTGACTGGCTTTCAGAAAGTGATCTCCTGTTTCTATGGCTCTGTCTTCCAGATATAAAATGAGAAAACCAGAATTTCCTCACTCAAAGCCTGTCAGGAGATTAAAAGCACAGAAACTTTCTCTCTTTTCAGTACTCAAAATTATTAAGCTGTTCAGCAATTATGGCACAGTAATATCCTATATTAGATAAATTTTGTGGCTGAATAGATTTGATAATAGCATGAGAATATAAATATTAAACAATATTGATTTTCTTTGCAACCCTGGACCAAATTGCTAAGCTTTTGGATAGTAGGAATACCCATCACCATTTTCTTCATCAATATAATCCCATACCACCTCACCCCATAGTACTTCCCTTCCAGTTGCCTTAAAGAGTTAGAGGCAACTCCACAAGATCCTTTCACTGCTCTTGGCTAGGGGGGCCTTGTCCTTGCTGAAATTCTGACAGGAGCTCATTCAGCCTCTACCTGCTTGCTGCATATCCTGCTTGAGTTCCCACGCTTGTTTCCCTTGTGGAATGGAACTGAGAATCCTTTGAGGACTAAGGGGTCTATTCAGCACTAACCTAGATGCTTAGTATCAGAGAAGCTTAATGGTAAATAGGTATCAGCATGCACTATTCTCACAAAAATCTTACTGAAACGTTCTTTTATTACAGCCTGATTCTTCTGGTTTTGCTCCTTGCAATGTACTATGCCTTACATTGAATTATTGTAATCAAAGCTCAGATTAACTGAAGAAGAGTATACAGCCCACAAGTTACTTCTCTATAAAGAATATATTCCTTCTGAATTCACTAATAGGTTTTGGATATACTGAATTTCACCGGCAGATTTATTTTTGTTCACCAACAGTGCTTTGTACTGTTGCAGGTAAATTGCACTCGATTAATAATGCTTTTCAAAAAGAAACACTTAATGTGGTGGAGTAGGCACACAGCATATGAAAGCCTTTATACTTTATAGTCAACCTCGACATGGTAAGAATTAAACTGTAGTGAAATAGAAGACATCAGTACAATGTGAAAACTATTCATTTGTCCCTTTGACTAGTGATATTAAAAGCTACTCCTACATCCGATAATATTAGGTTTCTCTTATGTCTTTCCTTCTCTGTACACTGCCTAGAAAATCACTTCCCTTTACTTAATAAACACAAAATAAAAGTAATTGTCATTTTGGCAATACATCTGATTACTATTAGTTATAACTTTATATTAATCATTAGCATTTTGATTGGTTTTATGTTGATGAGCTGTATGTTGTTGACTTGGAAACAGAGGTTCATCCAAAGCACAAAACCTGTGAGGAAGTTTGTTCCTAACACTAAGCTGTATATCTACTGTCCCAAAATTAATTTAACACCAATTCAATTTCACTGGAAAACCTATGTTAATGGTCAATTCTGCAGCCTGGTTTAAGATTTGATCATTAGTTGTTTGCACTGAGGTAATGCTTAGGTGAGCATCATTCATGAAAGGATAGCTTGGAAAATATACATAGTGTTAATTTTATTTCATTTTTCTGTTGATGAAAATATGGTCCTAAATTCACTTCATGGGATGTGTAGGAAAAGAGGGCTTTAGGAGCAAGAAGAGGCACAGGTAGGACTAGTTTAAACAAAGAAGTGGGGGAGGTAATCACAATGCAGCATAAAAAGAAAATCCATAGTTGTCAATGTTCAAAAGGGCTGCAAATGTTAGGTCCCAGCATAACATCTTCTCAGCTTCTTTGTAGATCTGTCTTAAAATCAGGTGTGAGACATCAGAAGACAAATGGTGGCACAGTGAGAAATGGGGGTTTTTTTCCCTGGAAACTGGGATATTTCAGTCTTTTGTTCTTTATTCCTGGCCAGGCTGAAGACTTTTTGAAGGATAGCAAGCTGGATTCTGGGAAAGAGATTTTAAGAGGAAGGAAGGAACAATCTTCTAGCATGTGTTGCAATTGTTTCCTATATATGTCTCATGAGTCAGACAGAATAGGATCAGGTCACTGATCCACTGTTTTACCATAACAAGAAGAAAAACAGATTTTGGTAGTAGAGGTGGTGGTGAGGTGCTGTTTTTAAATTGCTTCATGCATTTTTGAAAGTAGAGGGGGAAAAATTGTCACTCTTTTAAACAGAGGTTCTTCTGCATAGACCTACATTTTGAGCCATTTCTTTAACAGCCTCTATGCCAAATATCTTTTGCATTTCTGTATCTGGTAAATGTTATAAGAATGTACAGTGCACTCTGATGGAAGTGGATAAATCAATGCTACCATTGCATAATATTTAAAATTAGGCAACCCAACAGTACAAAAGCTCATATTAAAGTTGTCTTACTTCACAGAAGTTTTTCTCTTTGTCCTGTGATGCTCTTTCTCTCTAAATGTACCTTTCCAATGAAGAGTGTAGAATTTGGCCTTGCTGAAATTGTGTTTTTTGGTAAACTTTGTAATATCTCACATGACTCAAGGTTTGTAAAGGCATAGGGCTGAGTTACAAAACCTTTCTTTTGTACTTCTGATCGGTTTGTTAGGTTGATTGAAAGTCAGTGGGTGATAATAAGATTCAGCCTCAACTTTGACTGATGAGTCAGATGACACAGTTGAGAAAAAGTAGGACACTGTAGCTTCTGCTCCCTCTAAGTGGATAAAAATAAAGGACTAAATTTTCAAAAGATTCAGGTCACTGAAATAGGCTTTGGTGTTCATTATAGCAGGTGCATGAGGCAATAGTACCCATGGGCTGTTCCAGACATTGGTTCAGTGAGGCAATGAATAGCTCTTATTAAAATTTAACTGCTGAGGCAGAAGGGTTGCATGGAAAACAGACCTGTCCAAATAGCATGGCTAGGTGGGAGTATCACAAATCAGATGGTTTTGCCTGTGTTTCCTCATTGGCAACTAGTAATTCCTGCTGACTTAACTGTGTTAATGTGGGCCTTCAGCTACAAGGAATAAATGCCATGGCTGAGGGTTTCTGGTACAGTGTGTTGATTTGTGCTGCATGCCCAGAGAAGAATTATTAAGCCTCTGAGCTATCAGGACCAACCACAGAAACACACGGACTTGCCCTGCAGGAATGGTGAGAGAGGGGTGCCTGTTCCAGTGCTCACCCTGCCATGTGCTGGCTGTAAACCCTGTGCCCAGTGAAGAGGTTGCCTGGGCTCTCTATCCTGCTAGGACATTTTCAGGGAAGCATTGAAACTTACACCACCCTCCAGTTAAACATTAAACTCCTCCAAACTCTAGGATCCAAACAGCACAGGAAATACCCAAGGTCAGTCTCAAGTGTTGTTTTCACATATGCCTGAGGATCTGGGTTAGAATGTGTTTTACATATCAGAGGCTGCAAAGATGAGCCTCTCATCAGGATTGCTCTCCAGGAATCTAGAGCCCTGAAAAGCCAAGCTGCAGTACATCCCAGCTATCAGCCATGGATGAAGCAGGAAACAGAGATCCTTTCCCAGACCTGCAACCCTACTTTTTCCATGGTTGATTACTTCTTGGGTGGCATCTAGGCAGCATCTGGAACACATCCTAAGAACCTGCCCTGTATGATCCACACGCAGGCAGCCACATCTGGCACCAGACTTCCCTATTTTAGCAGAATACCTTGGCCTGGAGGTGATGTGCACCACCCACTAGGTCTATAGTTGCGTTGCAGGCATCCAGACATTCACTGCTACAAATGAGAACAGCTTCAGAAACATCTCCAGCCCCTGGAGACCAGCTGTCTAAGGCAGGGTCAAAGACCATCAGCATCCTGACCAGGCTCCAGCACACCAGTCCCAGTACACCCAGCCCAAGTGTGCACACTCTGTCCAAACTCAGAGTCCAGGGCAGGGAGGCCCTGGAGAGCAGTGCTGTGCTGTGTACACATGTCGGGGCCTGGGAGCACAAAGTCAGATGGAGCTGAAGCTGAAAGTTGTTTTGACAAGTTAATGGGACCTTTCCATGAATGGGTAAGAGGGTGCGTGAGCTGTCAGAGAGAACATCACCACTGCTGGGTCCAAGATTTTGTCTGCCACTTTAACACAAGTTCAACTCAGCCTGTTGCATAAAATTGATTAAACAAGTACAAAAATTCAACAGTAATGAAAACTGAATTAAAACAGGCAAAAGGATGTACCTATTCCCCAACAGCACCACTAAACTAAGACTGGGACCGGGCCTCAGTTAAACAAAATCAGAAACCATGGAAATATAGCCTACTAAAGCAGCCTAACTACTTTTTCACTAAAAAAACCCAGTAATTATAGACAGACCATTTAGTGTGTAATTCTTTCTGGGGCTGTGTGTTTTGAAATTGACCCAGAGAAAGCTGGTGGGCTTTGCTGACACCATCATTTCCTGGGTGCCCAAAAACTTGCAGAACATCCTCAAGACAAAACCAAAATCGGTCCCAGAACTGGTAAGATCAAGATGGAGGCTTGGACACCCATAGTTGCGTGAGCCCACTTCAGTTACTGCATTCTTTTATTTCCCACTATAACCACCCCTAAGAGCAGACTGCCAAGCTGGGGGAAGAAGGATAAAAAATTCTACAGAGTAGATGGAAGAGATAGAAAGTATGTTGTGACTTGAACCCTTATTTTTCAGTACAAAGTATTAAGTATATTAACCATTTTTCATCTTTTCAGCATCTTGAACAAGAGATTAAAAAGACCAATTCTGCTGGGTGACTGCCACAGGACTTAGGAGGACATGGTCACTTCATTGAAAACATTGAATTTTATTTAATGTAATTCTCTAATAAGGTCATGTTGACATACAGAATTTTCTGAGTTGGTACATTTCTTTAGTGTTAACACAATCCTACAGATAACAGGTAATTACCTTTCTACAAAGATATGGCACAACTTGGAATGTAATAGTGAGGAGTTTGAGGAGGCATGCTATAGACACAGTTATATGAAACCATATATGTATATACACGGATGCATGTATTTATGTACACATATGCAGCTCTCATCCCTATGGAACCTATACCTCTTAGAGAAACCAAGCCACTTTCTGGATAATGTCATTGGGTAAATTTGATGGCAAATACACATGACATTACTTTTTCCATGACATAAAATGCTTATCTTTATAAAAGAGCTATCTATCAGTTATTCTACCTGGACACCAAGATCATTGGCTAAATATGAATAGTTACTGTAACACTAAGGAAAATCACATTTATGTTAAACAAGGATGACGCACTCAAGAAAGAAATTGTGCCTGACCATGCATATAAACTTCCTTGATTGTAAGCACTACTACTTCATGATGTAAACCTTCCCCTAAAAATAGCTCCAAACTAGGCACATTCATTCCTTTGCTATCACACATCAGTGGTCCTAATCTTTGTGGACAGTGTTGCACCATTAAATAAACAGCTTTTTTTTTTTTTTTTGAGGAAACGACTAAATCTCTAGCCTTCTCCTCTCCCTCTCAAGTAGAATTTAGCCAGGCAGGTTTTGTTGGAAATGGCACAAACACAGACAGAGATTTTGCTGACTTTTTCTTCCATGGCAATATTTCTACTGTCACCAGTATGGCCACTGATAAAATTTAAAGACCTAAATACATCTGTACTCTCTTATTCCATCTCCATCACCTGCCAAATTAAGATGGGAATGCATCCCCTCCTCACAGATTAGTTTTTCTCCTAAAAAGTCAGGCTCTGTTGTTTCAACTTCTATAAGTTTTACTTTATTTGACCCAAATCTAGACGATTCTGTTTAGCCAAAATAGAACACCTTACCCATTGGAAACAGAACACATGGCAACCCATCTGACTGCTTCTTAACTTAACTACATTTGTGT
This sequence comes from Rhipidura dahli, assembly GCA_013399225.1. Taxonomy (NCBI): domain Eukaryota; kingdom Metazoa; phylum Chordata; class Aves; order Passeriformes; family Rhipiduridae; genus Rhipidura; species Rhipidura dahli. The sequence continues at coordinate 367,825 of VXAC01006177.1, read as the reverse complement.
CAGTGCCTGTGAGGATGTGATTCTTATGAATTCACATCCTGCCTGCCCACAGGGCCATGAAATTCAATCAGAGCCACTAGCCAACCTTGTATTAACTTCTGCAAAAGCTCACAGATTATTTAGAAACAATTGTACAGAGATTTTTTTCTTCTATAAAAGGAAATGTATTATGTTCCAGCCTTCACTAAACAGATTGATCAAAACGCAAAGGATTCTACTTCTCAGTTTTATTTAAGAAATATTCTATGGGCAGAACCATTAATAGAAGTGAATTCAGAGAATTCTACGTTTATAGCAATCTTTCTTCATGTACTCATAATTTAGGAGTGATCAGTCAGACTTTAAAACTTGCTATAACCACTGAATTTATACCCATGCCAAATTTGCAGAATAGTTCTGAGGGACAAATCAGTTCCCTGTTGCTATCCACTATTCAGCTGTCAAGGTGACACAGCTTTGATGCTGCCTCATGTTCTCCCCACGTAAGTGTTTCTTGCCTCCCACACTGTCCTGGTTCATCCCACCGTTCCTCGTTCCTCACACCACCTCCTCTGTTCCCTGTACTGTGAGGTCACGCTGTAGGTACGCCAGAGCAGAACAGGTTTGGCAGGATAAGTATTGCTTGGTAACTAATTTTATTTACGCAGCTTCTGGGACTTAAGGTTCTTCAACATAATGAGCGGAAGGGCTTTTTCTTCCAAGACTGATGTCAAAAGTTTTGTGATCTGGTCATGAGACTACTCTTTTTGGGGGGAAAAAAAAGGAAAATAAATAACCCTTTCAGTCAGCTTGAAGCTCTCCATGCCTCGAGTAATTTTCAGGGTTTTTTTTTTTCGGAGCTGAAAATATTTTATAGTCCTGATATTAGTAACAGTGCCAAACATGGGTGGTTCCCTTTCCCCAGGCACCTTCCTGCTCACAGACTAGAGCTCAGTGATTACAGCAGCAGGGCCCCAGTATCAAAGCTCCTCTTTGGCTTATGCCACCCAGCACAGACCAGGCTCTGGACACTGGAGCACTGCGGGGAGCTATTCTTGCTTTTCACTGAAGCTACTATTTTTATCTATTGTCATTTCCATTCAGTGGACATTACATTGATCCCCCTCTCTGGTCACTGTCTGCCACCAGGCTGTCCTCTTCCCCTAGCCACCTTCTCCTTGTCTTCTGGTGTTCCAAGCACTTCAGCATTTCATTGGAAATGTTTTGGTAATTAAAGATTATTCTTAGAGAAAAACAGACTGCCATTAACACAAAGCCTCTTTACTTCAATTTCACTTCTCCCAACAGAAAAGTCAGTGATTCATACAGCTCTGAGAGGGCCTTATACTTCTTATGTACAAGAGAAGATTTTCTTAGCCTCTGGACTATGCTATAGAAGCTGCTAGCCCAGTGACGTGATAGAGAGTTGCCCTGCCTCCCCAGGCAGCAGAGTTAGAGACTACTTTCTTTGTGGTTTTCTAGCACCCCAGGACACAACTGTGGTTTCTGTCCCAGTTCTATGGTGGATTAGAATGTCTGCCTTCTTCCCTGCCCATGTAGACAGGCAGCTTGTATTTGCATTTTCTGTAGCTCGGAGGGAGTTCTGTGCAATGGAGAGCACCAGTATCCACCAGTAGTGGGTTTCTTCACTCTGCTTGCAGCTGGGCTTCTCCAGTAGTAAGGAGCCCAGTCACCACAGAGCATAGCTGGTGGACAGGCGATGTGATGATGTGGTACACTTTATTAACTCGATTCATGTTTAATTAAGAGGAATGATCACAGTAGAATGAAACTTCTGCTGAGTAAAAGCTGTTCTGTAACAGCCTGCTCCCCAATTTCAGTCACTCCCTGATGAAGCACACTGTGATGTCCTGTTATAAGGACACAACACAGAATTCAGTACACTGACTAGCTTAATCCTTGACTAGCAAAACAATATGCAAATGGATATAGCATGCTGTGGAATGAAGCTGGAGCGCCATAATTGCATTCACATGTGGTATTATCACGGTAAATACAATCACTCAGTATGAAGTGATATGATATGAATAGGAATACAATCACTTCACAATATGAAGACACCTTTCTATTGCAAAGAAATATGCAATTAAGGTATCAGTTATGTTAAGTCCTTTGAGTTAAAACATGAACATTAGTAAAACTGGCTAAAACTTGGGCTGTCCAGATGTTTGCTTTGGAAACAAGAACTGAATGCTTTGGTGACACAGCTGTGACGCTCTGCCTTTGTTCCCCACAGCCGATAGCCTCCAAGAAGCTTTGGGGATCAAATTTGAATTAAAAGAGTACTGCAGGCTCTGTTCAGCACAGTCCTCCTTTTCTCTTTAGCCCAGCAAGCCTCTAAGTGTGAGAGGCTTCTAAAAATGGAGAATGACAGATTCATAAAAATGGAAAACTGAAGGAGGCTGGTAAATAAAACCATTCAGCTACATAGCCAGAGTTTCCTGTAACTGAAGAGAGGTGTGTTCTTAGGCAAACATTTTCTAACCTTTAAGAAAATATTTGGTTTGAAGGTTGGGAAAATACTGTTTTATAGTAAAGATATGACCACTGCCTATTATGAATACCTCTCGTGTGCTCTTGGCATCGAGAGTCTGCCTGCTTGGCCAGTCCCCTGTGTACCTCCCACATCCCCCAAGTGCTCTACTGACCAACCATTCAGGCAGCTGCTGTTTGCATGTACGAACACATTTACATTTTAGTCATGAAACAAGGGGGTGGGGGATGTGCCGAAACCCCTGGAATGACCCAGCTGTGGCTGGCAGTGGGGAATAGATCAGGAACTGGATGAGCTGTTCTGTCAGGCCAGGTTAATCCCATAGTTTCATGCAGCTGTTGTATAAAAGGCAATGTTGACATATTGTTTTAAGTTTCTAGCCTGAAAAATTGTTTTGTGCCTTTCGTTTTTCTATTCTTTTCTCACAGTAGTCCTTAAAGCCTAGAGGAGTACCTCACAACTTAGGATAGGCTACTGGATTTTATTTACTCTGCCCAAACTCCCTGGCTCAGCCCTAGTAAGTTTCTAAATTGCAAGCTACTACTTTGTGTCTGTATAAATTGCCATAAGCTGAGAGGTGAAAGGGCCGTGGCAGAACTTTGTGACCAGGGAATCTTCCCTCTCTCCTTTACCAGGAGCTGTCTTTATTCACCCCAAGGGATACTTTGGGAAGCTGTAATTTTTACTGCTCCTCTTCATCTGGTGGGGAACCTCATCTGGCAAGTTCACTGTGTGGCTGCTGGTCGACATTTGAGATGGATGAAGAAAGAAGCATTCAGAGTGAAACTTGTGAAGCTCGCTGGCTGGGACTGCACAGAGGGCTGGCTGCACAGCACATTTGTATTCACTGTGGGTGCTGCTCTGAGCACTAGCCAGGCACTCCACACTATTAAAAAGTAAGTGTCTCCAGGAGCCCTGCACAGGAGTAAAGAATCCTTTAGTCTTTTCGGGGAGCTGCTGGAGGTCATCTGGTTCAAACTGCACCCCAAACAGGCCCCATTTTGTAGTTACAGACCTGAGGGAGGACTTTAACGCCTGACATCTGGGTGTCCTCCTTGAAATCATCACACCCTGCACTGAATGAAATTCAGCCTCCCGCTTCGCACTGCGTCACCTTACTCCGCGCTGAAATGTGAATGAATGGATAAATAAGTAAATCTTAATAGGAAAAACCAATGGAACCAGTGGAAGGAATTGCTGTTTTAGGGGGTTCTCCCTGCAGGGGGCGGGGAGCAGCGGGGCAAGGAAATCTCCAGAGACTTTTGTGTGGAAAGGGGAATAAACCTCCGACGCGGCGCGCGGCGGTGGGGGGGGCTCTCGGTCGGCTTCGCTGAGCGCCTGCGGGGGATTCCACGCGTTACTCGGAGACTGCAAGGAGAGAAAGCGCCGGCGTCCCAACCGGCGGCCGAGGCGGCGGGAGCAGCATCGGCGGCGACAGCAGGAGGCGGAGGAGGCGGAGGAGGGGAGGCCCTTCCTCCCTCCGTCCCTCTCTCCGCCGCGGTACCTGCGCCGCGCGGCCACGTGAGCGCCACATCAGCGCCGCTCCGCGCCCTCAAAGTCAGCCAGCGGCCGCAGAGGGGGCAGGCGGCGGCCGCGCTCTCCTTTCCTTTCCCTCAGCCCCCGCTCCCCTCGGCGGCCCGGCCCGGGGCTCAGCCGGCCCCGGCTCGGGAAGATGCTGCAGTCGCTGGCGGGCAGCTCCTGCGTGCGGCTGGTGGAGCAGCACCGCTCCGCTTGGTGCTTCGCGCTGCTGGTGCTGGGCTACCTGCTCTACCTGGTGTTCGGTGCCGTGGTCTTCTCCTCGGTGGAGCTGCCCTACGAGGACCTGCTGCGCCAGGAGCTGGGCAAGCTGAAGCAGCGCTTCCTGGAGGAGCACGCCTGCCTCTCGGAGCAGCAGCTGGAGCAATTCCTGATGCGGGTGCTGGAGGCCAGCAACTACGGCGTCTCGGTGCTCAGCAACGCCTCGGGAAACTGGAACTGGGACTTCACCTCCTCCCTCTTCTTCGCCAGCACCGTCCTCTCCACCNGGCCCCGCATGGCCCCGCGGCCCTGGGCGGCAGGGGGGCTCCGGAGAGCGGTACTTCCCAAACTCTCCTGTGCCACGGGCACGCCTTGCGTAGGATTCATCAGCCGCGCTTGAAACCCCCCCGAGTGCAGCGCCAGGAGCCAGGCTGCCAGTCGAAAATCCGGAGAGGTGCCCGTCTCTTTCTTTGAACCTTCAAATGCTCCTAGGGGTGTCTCCTTAAGCTCTTGGTCTCCTTTGCTTTTTCCTTTGTTTTTTTTCCAGGCTGATTTTTTGCAGGGGTGGGGGGGACACACACACAGGGATGGACGAGGATGGACTGCTAACCTGGTTACAATGAAGTTAAATTTCATTTTCATATTTCACTGACAATTTCCATTTAATATTTGCATGTAAGTGACTGAAAGATAATGCTTCTTTTTTTCCAAATAGTGAATTGCATTGGTGTTTTGAAAAGCTCGAGGAAACGTTCCTCTGACCATAGTTTTTACAAGCACTTATTTTTACTGTAGTTACATTTCTCATACGGTCATAGTGGACAGCTTTCTCCTAAAGGATGAGTGCAGGCATCTGTGCTGGGAAGCTGGGCTCTGGTGATTTGAATGCAGGTCACTGCCACAAATAATAAGTGCTTGTCAATTAAGGAGAGCTTTAAAAAAAAATCACCCTAAATTTTGTCTAACCAGAGAGGGCTTTGTCTCTTGGCAGTATTTTGATATTACTATAAAAGATGCACTGTTTCTTTTTTATCTTCCCTCCCCTGCCCCCAAGTTAGCACAGCTGATATTAATTATGACATTTAATAATTTGCTCACCTGATCATATGTTAATGCTTCCTGACTGATCTCAAACAGGCACTGCTTGTCCTATAAATAGTTGTCATTGAGTATACAGATAAGTGTTCTCAGGAAGCTGTACTTTTAAAAAGTGAAACAGGTTTATGGGTGTCCCCACAACATCTTCCCTCCCCACTTCCTAATTACTAGAGTTTGTAAGAAGAGAGATAGTGACACATTTGTGGCAGTTAAATGCTTTCAGTGAAGAAATTTCCAAGCATTAATCAACACATAATAATATTCCTGATGAAAAAAGCATGGAGCTGTGATAGTACTTCAGCACTCAGTTTTTTTCTTTCCTTTTTTTTTCTTTTTCATTCAGTGAAGCTATAAAGCACTTAAAGCTTAAGGAGTTGAGTTGACCTTATAATGCTTGTTTTCATTCCTAATCAGTTACACTGTTAGGTATTTTGTCCAAGAGCTAGTTTTATATTCAAATGAGTTTTTCCGTATTGTAATAACCCACATAAAAAAAAGTATTGAAAAAAGTCCTGTTTGGTTTGTTGTTGTTTTTTTTTGTTTTGGCTTCTTTTTTTGATGAATCAGTCAAAAAGTGTTCACAGTTGGGACAGTGGGGGTGGGACTGAGTTGGTAGCACCTTATTGCTTCCTGCTGATACACAGCTTCTGCAGGATGTTTGGATTCACTAGTGCAGCTCAGGCAGGGATATCTCTTTCCCATTGCATGTCTGCTGAAGGGCAAGGCATAACCTGGCCCTGTGTGTTCAGCTGGCTTTATCATAGAGGCCTTACAAGGGAAGAAGACCTGAGGTACCATTGTCCAAATGGAAAACCTTTTAGAAAGTGCCACTTACGTGGCATATGCTTAGAAAACCCAGAGGTGTGACACGAGTGAGTTTTCCTTATTCCTGTCGGCTTCATAAGCTGGAGTCATCCAGTCATCATTGGTGGAACAGACCAGGCATCAAGTGGCAGTACTTCCTTTTGTGTCTGATAGTCCTTTAAGTTGGGCCCTTTTTAACCAAATCTGTCTATTTCTTGTTTTCTGCCGTGGCCTTTAGCTGTACCTAATTCCTATTCACTATAAATTAGAGTTTGTACAAGTAGAGAAGATAAAATGTAAATCCAGATGAATAAAGTGTGTCCAGTGCTTGTTCAAATTCTTTCCAGAGCGCACATGCTGGTGAGGTGCATTTTTTCCCCTCGATTAACTCTGCACCTGTGCAAGAACTCTTTCAAGTCTCTTGAAATGGTCATTAAAATGAAAGACAAGCAGAAGAACTCCCCTGGCCACCTCAAACAGTTGTTCAGATGTGTTTGAACACTCAAAATATGCTGTATTGTTATAAACTGTACACCTGAAATGCCTTCTCTTTGCCAAAAGGCAAAACCAGAAAAGAGCAAAAGCTGAAAAGAGAGCCCTGGTACTGCTGGGTTGTTTCTGTGCATAAGTGAAATTACAGGGTGCACCCGGATATTCCTTATGTTCAGCTGACTGAATTTGTTTCTCATATGTAAATAAATACACACCTACCCCTTGTACAGAGAACAAGGCTTCTTTCATAGCCTTTCAGCTTTCTATATAAAGCATGTAGGGAAAGTGTTTAAATTTGGCAACCCTGACTTTACTTCTTGTTCCTTTCCGTCCCTATTATAGTCTTTGGCTTCTTATTCACCAGAGAAAATCCTTGAAGAAAATGATAAAGCCAGTTAAGACTTTGGAAAAAAAAAACCTTAAATGAAAGGAGACTGCAGAATAATGTGAATTGCTACTTGAAAGCAATTAATATTGCTGTGCACATGGGCTGTCACAGGACTGTCACAAGCTGCCTGAAGGACAGGCAAACAAAGGGCAGTGAAATGGACTGGTGGTGAGGCTTCAGCAGACTGTAGCAGTGACTGGCAGCAGGTTTCTCTTCTGACTTTATTCCTCCTCCCTGTGCAACTTAAGCAGTTGTGCAGAATGCCATATGAGCTGTGTGTAAGATGAAGCAATTTGGTCATTAATAATTGACAGCATAAACACTAAGAATATGCAGTTGTGTGCATTTAAATAGTGTCTGTCTTGGAAACACCCCATAATTAATGCCTGACACACATCTATGGTCTTTGCTTGTCTCAGTGCTAGATGCCATTGAATCATCACACTGAAGTAGTTCTTTCTGGTTGGCTTTGTTGTGGTGCCATCTGTACTAAAGTCTTTTATTTCTAACAATAAAAATGAAGTAGTTCTTTTCCCTTGCCCTTCCAGGTGGTGTTTTCACTTTTCTTGGCATGCTGTCAGTGTCTAACATCTTATCCCATATTGGTGCAATATGGGAATACTGCATTACACGAGTTAGAAGCAGAATGAAGCAACCAAAGAAATTGATACTGGTTGTGTTGACAGATCTGAAGAGTACACGGACTTCTGCTTGTTGAAGGAAAATAGGGAAGGAGAGGAGCTGCCAGTTTAGGAGCTTGGGGCCTGTAGTTTTATGTTTGTTTCTGGAAAGACTCTTCTAAGTGTGAGAACATCCCATGGCATTTTATACAAATGGACTGTAATTCTTGTTGTGACTGTCCAGCTTTGAGTATTTTTGCCTTATTCTACAAGCCTTGCTATCTACAAGCATGACTGGGGATTTCAGATAATATTTAGATAGCGGAAGGCTGCTGAGAAAGAGCTTCTTTGGATCCTTATCCTTCTCTGCTGTGCTAGGGTTGGCAAGATACCCATTAGAAGGAAGTGAAGATCTCCTTTGCAAATCTATCAGGACAAGGCTAAGTGAGGAGAAGTTGCCTAATCTACAATAACAGTGCATGCATGTTTTAAATTTTTTTATTAATGTTAGCTGGCCTCTCATTTGAGCCACAGGAGTTCAGACTACACCAGAGGAGAGGACTGTTAGTATTCAACCACTTCTGAGTCCCGTATCATGGGTGATTGCAAGGCAGTTTGTGAAAGCAGCATCTCCAGAATTCAGCCTGTCCAGTCTCATTGTAGGTGCTGGGGATGGGTATTGTGCTGCATTCAGGGAATGTCACTCAAGATCCATAATGTACTGAATTTGGGGTTCTGCTTGCTGTACTCTGAGTGGAGTAAGGAACAGTAGTAATTCAGGAGTTGCAGATAAATGCTGACAGAGGCTGTTACTTTTTAAAGTGCTTGGTTGACATGCTAGTAAAGATACAATATGGCTTTCAGGGACACAGTTTTGCATTCAACTGCCAAGCCATATGAGGATTAATGCATACACAATTTGATTTGTAAGGGTGTTCTCTGTTAGGTCTGACTCTCAGAAGCATTGCTACTCATGACTTATAAGAGAAACTAAATTATGCCTTTATTTATGAAAAGTAACAGTCTGTGAGGCTGTGCTGGAGTTAGTACTGCAAAAGAAAGTGCATTACTTGTGAAGAGACCAGGGAGAGAGAAGCCTGGCAGTCTGCATCATTTTCTCTGTGTTCTTTTTGCAAGTGCTTTATTTTCTTGCCTTCCTTTCCCCTCAGGTGAACAGACCCCACATCCAGTGCATATTTAGTGTGCATCACAGATCTTAACAAATGCACAGAAGATGAGAGAGTGCCATGAAAGCATCACAGGGGAGCATTACAAAGACATCGTAAGATTTGTAGGCTCTTACAGTAGAGCCTTCAGGTGGAAGAGACTACTTGGGTCTCTCATATCTTATAGAAAAATGTGAATATAACTTAAATAGATAGGATAATAAATAAAAGGCTTTACAGAGGCTTTAGGGAAAACAAGGGGTTTTGTCCCATGCTTGAATTCATTGTAAAATGTCTATGTTATTTTTGCTGCTGTCAGAATATGTGGGCTGTGTCCCTGGTGTTGCCTGTATTATCTCATTAATACACACCAAATAAATGTGTTTCATAATTCATACCAAATGTCTGACTAGAGACCTGACATAAGATTCTCTGTTGCCTCCTATCTGAAAATATACAAACTTGGTGATGGATTAAACTCAGATCTGTCTCGCTAGTAGTCACCCCTGACTCCAGCAGAACACTGAAGCTTCATTGTGCTGTTGTTCTGACTGCAGCACTCATAGATTATTTAAATTGGTGTGATGAATTGCAGCTATTCATCTGCAATTGAGTGAGAATGCCGAACTTTAGGAATTTTGTTTCTCTTTTAAGAGTTGTTTTTTACTTGGAAACAACATCTACAGGAAAAGGTAATTTGCTGTGGATGATCTTGCAGGAAGGGAGGTTGTGCTGTGCTCTGCAACAGAGCGGTTTTTATACAGGAGAGCTTCTGAGAACAGCAAAGGAAATGATGAGGTAGGTTGAGAAAGATGCCAGAGGAGAAGGATTGCATTCAGTAAGCCAGCTGTTAGGATCTGAAGCTAAATGGTTGAAGCCTTGAGGTTTCTCTGGGACAGGGTAGTCACAGCTCCTGGCCCCAAGGCTGTTGGCCTCCAGATCAATAGACTGTCCTGGAACCAGGTGCCCTGCATCTTTCATGAAGTGTTGTGAACACAACGTCAAGGAGTCATTCTGTCTGCCTGTGCCTTCTTTCTTCTCAGGGGAAGTTCCTTCATTTTATGCTCATGGAGCAGTTCCAGACTTGCTGCTGCCATATTTTAGTCTGGCCCCAGGGTTAAGATGCTGTCTCCTGGGATGTGGGAGGTTTCAATTAAGTTCAGCTTAATGTTATTCTCAGGACAAGGATTTGAACTAGGGTTTTGTAGAACTCCTTAGGAAGAAGAGATAAAAAGACTACCACCTAGGGAAGCTGTGAAAGAAGTTGAGTACATATGGACTAATACTGAGAGAGTATCTTGAATGTTTCCAATATCTCTGCCTTACAACACAAAATCTTGAGACCGTTCAATGAAATAGTAAAAAAGAAAAAAAAAATCACATTTAAAACCAGAAGAGAAGGGTCTTGACAATTTAAAAAACCCAAGCAAACAAAAAAAACCCCAACAAAACCAAACAACTCTGCCAAAACACACAAACCAAAAATGTGTTGTGTGAATATCTCCAAAACCCCTGTATTTTTTATCAAAATCAATGATAATAAATATTTTTGAGAAAGATACTAGGCTCTGGACTTCAGGACAGAACACACTGACTGACAGATGTGTAACAGAGATGAGTTACAGCTGGCAGATTGGTCACATTATCTCTTGTGTGACCAGGACAGAGGTCTTGTTTTCTCTACTGAAGTGAGCAGTATCAGAGAGGAAATCTGGGTCTGTCCCTGTCTTGTGTTCCAGGCTGGGTGGTAGTTCCTGGTTTCTCATGAGATTACAGCTACCAGCTGTGCCAAAATCCTGCTGCTGCTTGCTGAAAGAAAGGGTGTCAAAAGTCACTGTAAACCAATATTTGGCCTGCTTTACAGGCCAGTGAGTAGTAAAAACCATTTCCTGACAGAAACTGGAGAAGCCGTGGATTACCAGGGCTGTATTGCTATTTGGAGCAGTGCTGGGTGCTGATGGATGGAATGTCTTTCTTACAAACTCTGTCCTCACTTCTGTATCCTCCAGTTCCACTGGCCTTGCTAAATTCCCGATGATGAGGAGCCACCCCAGCAGCTCTCAGCTGGTGAAGGACTGCAGCTGCTGCCTCTGTAGTCCTGATATGTTTGCCTTTGGGTCATTCTTCCTGTCTGAAAAACAAACAGTTGAAAGCAAGAGAGTAATCTCCCCCAAAATTGCCTTTTCTTAAACATTTTCTATATTTTAACCCTTTTGTAAAGCTGGAACTTTTATTATTATTCTACTCTCGTCTCCAAATCAAATCCTAAGCTAAAAGTTATATATACTTTCAGAGCAGGACTTCTAAAACTTGACAACCAAATCCTGCAGTTCCTGACCATTACTTAGCAGGATTTTCACTTTTATCTGAATGCAATTTAAAAATGGTCTTTTAAATCTGTAGTTTCTCCTGTTTTCATTTATTTGTTGGCTGTTGTGGTTCTTTTCTTGTTTCACTTTGGCCTACTGCATCATCATTTTAATAATCTGTGAGGTTTTTTGGATAGAGGAACATCCTAATCTATGGACAAATGTCTGTTTTAGTCACTGCTTCAGGTTAATTATAAAGCAGGTTACAAGCTACTAAACCATGTGAAGACCAGAATATTTCTTGGCCTGTGAAGAAGTTTAGCCTTTTGAGGAAAAATTTGGATTCCCCTGAGAATTATGATGCCTTCAGGATTAAAGAACAGTAATAAAAAGTTTCTTGGGAATTAGCTATCTAAATCCCCATTGTCTTTCTGGGTCTGACCTCAGCTGCTAGGAGACTTATGGTATTTGTACAAAATTCAACTGAAGACCTACAGTAGTTACTGATGGTGACCCAGAAGATCGAGGAGAAATGTACCAGTTGTCTTTTTCATTGAAGAACCTTGCCTAAACCTTAAACAGATTGTTTCTTATGAGGACAAAACAGCAATGTGGTCCTGGTTAAGAGCAGGGCTGAAAGGAATGAATGGAGCAAAGCTTTTCAAGTGGCTGCGCTTCACAAAAGTATCAAAGTGCCTCTTGGAAGAACATAGGGATTTCCTTTTCCTGGGAAAGGAAGAGATACACATTCATCTCTGAAAACAGAGTCTGCCAGCATCCTTGTAGAAAAAGCACTTAAGAATCCAAGCAGTACACCGGCTGTCACCAGACTCCAAACATTTACTATCTGATGCCTCCTAAGTATTACCCTAGTCCCTACTCTAAATGGATTCTGTGCCACTCACTTGAGCAGCTTCGGAAGTTATCACATCATTTTTGAGGAACCAGGGAAATGCCAGTTGCAGGTTGGGCTGGGAAACAGGTTTTGCCAGTGGAACAAGCCAGCCCAGTAGCCCAGTGTTCCAAATACTCTTTGCTTGTGTGTGAGAAATTGAGTCTGTGCCCTCTGGCAAAGCTGCATACTATTTCCTGCTAGAAACGTTAACAGCAGAATTCCATCTTTCTCCTGAAATTTGTGTGTCCAGACTGTTATAATAACAGCAAGTAGGGCCTTTCTGCATATTTCTGCTGTCTTCTACTACAAACTGAAAATTTCTGGCATGACCAGAATCTCAGTATAGAACGTTTTCAAGAGCAATCTATTATCATTGCAAATGCAGCTTTTGAGAGCATTGGTAGTATGAGAATGGGGTTTTGTCATAGATGTTGCTCCTTGTGCATTTCATGTCTGACACACTGAATGTTTATTCTGAATATGTTAAAAATAACTCAAAACTAAAATGAAAAGGTTAAAATGTATCTCTGAATTTCATTCCGCTTTCAATTATTTATTTCTGTCTTTCAATTATTTAAAGACTGTTTAAATTGACTTAGCTGAGTACCTTATTTTAACAGTAGCTTCTTCACAGAAGGTTTCTAAGACTAGATGTTTAAGTTAGTTTAAGGTAAAAGAGGGACCAACCAGAATTAGATATTGAAATGATACAGTTAAGACACATCATTGTTCACTTTTTTTTCTTCAATAAGCAGAATAAGAGATGAAGGTAGTTTCAGAATTGTGGCTTTTGCAAAAGAAAATGCATTTGAGGCAGTACTTAGATCTTGTGACTTATTTTCTTTGTTGTACTGGCTGTATGATATTTCTAGTTGTAGTATGTTGAAATGGCTGTAAAAGTACTCCTTTTCTCAGCTTTATTGAAAATGTTTATAGGAGCACCTCTCCTATGAGAAAAGGCTGAGAGAATTTGGATTGTTCAGCCTGGAGAAGAGAAGATTCTGGAATGATCTGATTGTATCCTTCCAGTACATGAAGGAAGCCCACAAGAAAGCTGGAGAGGGGCCTTTGACAAGGGCAGGTAGTGATAGGACATGGGGGAATGGCTTAAAACTGAAAGAGAATAGGTTTAGTTTGGATATTAGGAGGAAATTGTTTACCATGGGAGTGGTGAGGCACTTGCACAGGTTGCACAGAGAACTTTGCCTCATCCCTGGAAAGGCTTATGGCCACGTTGGATGGGGCCCTGAGCAATCTGATCGAGTGAAAGGTGTCCTGCCCGTGGCAGGGGGGTTGGAACAAGATGATCTTTAATGTCCTTTCCAACCCAAATCATTCCATGATTCTATGAAATGCATACTAAAACTATTTCCAAGTGTAGAAAGATTTCTCAGCATTAAGAGGCAAAAGTAATCCTTCAGAAAATCTCAAATGGTGCAGCACTGACTTAAATGGGACTTAGGTATGATTTTAAAGTCTGTATTGAATTTTCTCTTAATGTGGCATTTGGTCTTCTACCTTCTTTGTTATTTTAAAACTACATGGTACATTACGAACACATATTTTGCTCGGTTGAGCTTTTAAAATGTGATTGGCAGTCTTAGACATTGCAACATGCAGTACTAGTGCCAAGGTCCAGAGGCAAGTTAGAGTAGGTATCCTCTTTTGTTTACAATATAGTTTGAAAAGAAGATGCTACTTCAGAGTCACCAAATACAAACACAAGGCAAAAATCTGGTTTCACCTCTTCCCCAGTAGGCTGAGAATGTTCTGTGTGTGGCTTTAAAGTGGAAACAAACCCCTTGTGTTCAGAAAGTAGCAACATGTCCAGAGATCTGCTAAAAATCAAATTGCTTGGATGTTTAACTCTTGGGGACTTCTATAATGAAGTCTATACATCTCTCTCTACAAAAGGGAAAAGAGCCTTAAAAGTTGATCATTGTAGTTAAGAGTAATATGGGAAGGCCTTGGAATCTCTGCTTTGTATATTTTTTAAAGTCTTGTCCCAGCTGTATGCTGTACAAGAATGGCATTTATAGACCTTTTCCTTTGAAGCCTAAAGGAAATGAGAAAATACTAAAGCAAACCAGAGAGCTTCCATTTCTTGTAGAGTTTGGAAGCTCAAGGCTGTATGATTTACTAATGGGCAATTACATTTTAAACACTTCACAGCAGGTCTTGTTACTTATTTATATGTATTATATAGGCTGATGGTTAGACTTGGTGATGTTAGAGGGTTTTTCCAACTTTAACAGTTCTGTGATCAGTGATTTACATGGTCCTGTTTTTGGTTAGTGTTGGAATGCCAACTCAGCAGTATAGCAGAAATGGACAGGGCTCAAAGAGGTATCATTGTGTTACTATTTGAAAATCCCAGCTACTGTAAACAGGAAGTGGTGCACAGAAATTAACACAAAATGCTGTAAATAATTTGAGTGATTAGTACTTAGCAATGAATTTCTCTAATGGGGGGATTGTTTAATTTACCTCTGTGCATTTACACTTTTGTTGAGAAATCCAGGACTCCAGCCTGGATCCTGGTTTGCTGCTGCAGCTCTAGTTGGGCAACCAAAGAACCATGAACACTACAGGATGTTGCACTGTGTGAATCAACAATTCATATTGATAAGAAAAAAGTAAATCCAAGACTCAGGCCTTAGATTTACGCCTTAGTTTATTATCAGAGTTGTTATGCATTTACATTCTGCCTACCTATAGTGCAAAGATACATCTTTAGTTTTCTGTTGTATCTTTTAGTGAAGCTCTATTTACTCAGTGAAGCCACCTGAATGTTCAGGTCAGGTCTAGCTGCCACCTGAGAGTATTTTGTATGCTGCCTTGAGGAAATTGTCATTTATCCTAGTAGTTATTGTTGGCCATGAATCTCAATCAAAGCAAAAGATGGAAGCTCTCTCAGCATCTCAAACAGAAGTTTGAGCCTCAGGTTTTAACCTTGCATTGCACCAGGTCCTTGGGTGTCATGAGGGAGATGGAGATAATCTTTCACATTTCTCAATAATGTTTTATCAGTAGATCTTGAAGCATGTGCATACCAGAAACTGCTTTGCTGATTAGTGCACTGCTGTTATGTTCTGCAGCTTAAGAGATTACAGTGACATTTCCGTATGAATTTTGCTAAAGTATGAACTAGGACAAAGGAAAAACAGTCATGAGAAACTAGATATGAGCCCTTAGTATGGCTGAGAATAGCAGCCTGTGTATTTTGTCTTGCAGTTCTGCTGCTAGGCTGTGTTCCCATACAGTAAGCTGATTTCCCATCCTGTGGATGCACTTCATCATGCTTTTATTTTCTTGCATTTGATGTACTTTTTTTTTTCTTTAGTAATAGTTTTTCTGCTCAGTAATATTAGAGGAAATAGCAGCTACTTGAATAAGGTTACCTAGAAGCCATATCAGTGTGCAAAGCACATTTCTGTATGTTTCTTTCAGTGCGGAATCCAAAAATACTGCTTCTCCCTTGTAGGGAATTGCTCAGCTGTGTGCTATGTGTAGAAAACAAACTACACACCAGCTAATGCTGCCCACATAACTGACCGAATGCCTGAGTAGCCTCTGTGAGAAGGTGGCAGTATTTTCTCTGCTTTAGCATGCTGGATGGCTCTGTTCACCTAGTAAAGGTTTTGCTCAGGGTGTTGCAAAACAAAATGGGCTGAGCCTACCTAACAGCTTTGCCAGCGGTAGGAAGATGTCTTGGACCCCTGATTCTCACCCTGGGGTCCAACCCTGTGCTAGGTGTGTTGCCAACAGGACCACAATAGTGAGTTGATCAGACTGGAAGAAACATACTGCTTTCTTGCTGGGTTAGTTTGCTCCAAGTTACTACATTTGAGTAAACTGCAACCAATGCAAGAGGGGCCAGAACCAACAGCAACTTCTTTCCTAGGAGCAACTCTGGAATTAGTTAGGCACTTCATGTAGCAATGTGGTAAAAGCACAGAAAGAAGCAAAACAGCACAGTCAAACTGACAGCAGATATAAGAAAGGCACTGGTAGCCAAAGAAAGTGCTGTAGTTCCTGTAGTGCTAATGTATCTGCTGATTGCTGACTGTCCCTTGTAAAGGAGCATTATTTCAAGCAGGATTAAAATGTCAGCTAGAAAGGCTGAAAGAATTTTAACTGGACTCCTTTTTGTTAATTCGGACGGCACCATTAAAATATTCCTATCCTGTATCTCAGGTACATGCATCTCCAGGGAAACTTCATTTTTTCCTGCTGGGTAACTACTGTTGTGTGGTAAATTGCATTGTCTTTGAAGTTAGTAAGGAAGCAAAGCAGTCATACCATCGTAGCCAGTTTACAAATTCTTATCATTGACAATTGACAAGACATTGACAATTACAAGAAACTGGATGCATTCCTAGGACCAGACACTTGCAAAGCAGTCTCTCCCTTGTAAAGATGTGTTAACAATCAGTTTACTGGTTGCTGTTCAGGCTCTTCAGTGCTAGGCCTTTATTTTGTAATTACCAACAATTCTACATTCCCCTCCCCTTTGTGCTGAGGTCTGAGAGATGCCCTGTAAGCATCCTGCTTACCTTATGGAATCACAGGTTGTGTCAATGCAACCTTTTTCGTGTTGGTCACTGTTTGCAAATGCAAATGCTGGCAGGAGGGTGCTGAACATGAAACCTTCAGCCTGGATGATTGCTAAACATTTCTGATATGTGTGCTACCTTACTGGAAAGGGATTTAAGGAAATGGGCCTCAGAATTATTGGTTGGTGTTGATGGTCTTTGACTGACTTGGTGCGTCCAGAGTTGCGATTGGGCAACTGGAGTATTTTTTGATGAATTGTTATACTGATTTACTGTTGCCTGCTCTCATGATATGCAGGGCTGTCTTTGGGCTGTTCTGGCCCTGAGAGCTTAGAATGATGTATTTCCACTAGGAAAGTCATCCTATAATTGTAAGAATTTCTGGAATTGTCAGCAATCCCACCAACAGACATTTTTGTAGCAAAGTGAAGTGCATTGTTTTAAAACAAACTGCCATTAGTCTAAACAGACAATATGGGATTTGAAAACTACAGAGTATTTAAGTTGCTGTGTCTGTGTCTTTACATTGCTGGCTAAATGTCTTGTGTATGTAGTTTGCCTTTCTAAATGCTACATCTTTAGTGTTGTGGTTTCATTTTTAGTTAGGAAGAAATCCATCATTCATTCACAGAGGAAAATAGATGTGAACTAAACCACTACACTTCTTTATTTCTAAATACCTTCTTCTAGGTAAACAAAAACCTCTACATTTCATGTGCTTGTGAACATAAATAGTATGTTAAACTACAGCTCTTTTCCTTTCCCTTTATATAGTGGTGGGACATGGAGCTGTGATTACCCTGGGCGTCCTTATTCCAGTGTAACTAATCAAATTTATGTTTCCCACAATTCTTGTTTGGTATGTGAGATGCCCTAAACATGTGAATAATTGGATAGGACTAGTGTATCTATAAAATCAGTTTATGGTTCAGTAAACCAGTTCTCACAACAATTAACGTATTTTCCCACTGAGATTTGCAAATTCATGTTCTATTTTGAGCTTGATGAAATGGTGAATATATTCAGCTAGACTGTATTGAGATGAGAAAGTATCATCAAGTGTCATGTTTAGGATTGTGATTTAGAGTTTTGAATAAGTCATCTCATCTGTAAAAGTATCTCAGTTTGGTCTTTATGTAAATATTGTCTCATAATTTATCTTTATTATTCCAGATGGAATGTGCTTGCATGAAAGTGGAGTGTGATGCACTTCAGATCTGTGTGGTTTTGCTAGTTGTTTTAGTGGTTTTTTCCCCTATTTGTGTTAACTTGTTTAGCTTCTGTTTGGCTTTATGTGTTGTTGAATTCTTAGCTACTAAAACAGAAGATATTAATAGGATTTATTCACATGCAGATACATTATGGGGATTGACTGATTTATATATGAAATATTGAAATACCATACAAAAATAGGCAAGGACTATGTGTCTTCCTCTGCCAAACAACAGAGCTGATGCTAGTAATTTCCCTGAGTTCCACATGTCAAATCAATAACAAGATTAGAAGTAAATATTCCTATTCCCCTGCTGTATCTGGTAGATAACGCTTTCTTCTACGTGAGGTTGCATTTTAATGCAAAGATGCTGCTTACAGATTTGTTTCTAACTCCACAGTGTGAAATGGATTAATTTTTTAATGTTGTGTGATAATTCCTTACTGTCCACAATACTAGTTTCCTTCACTGTTTTTGTGCTCTGTTCTTTCTGATGGTGCAATAAAGCAATTTTTGTTTCAAAGTGGAGGTGGAAAGCATACTAATTTGCAGTGGGTTGTTTCTTTTTATTTCCAGATAGTAGGAAGAAAAGCTGTGGTTCATTTCTTTTAAGTTAGCAAAACTAGATAGGTATTCTTCAATAATTGGATGTGTGATTAAAACACTTCAGTAGGTGCCACTGCAACACATTCAAAGCTTTTGACGCATGCCAGGGTGCATTTGGGATGGTAACAGGTGTGAATTATAAATTTTTAGAAATCTCTTTTCCAGTGAACTGTACCAGGCTTCAAGCAGAGCACCACAGTGCACAGGTGCTGGGTTCAGCAGTGGCAGCTGGCACATCCCTGTGGTATACTGTGCATACACAAGGGCTTTCAAGTGGTGAAAAGCTGAAGTAATTGATAGAACTTAAAAACCTGTTACATGAAAATTAGAGGGGCTGTGAAAAGACGAAGTTGTAGCATGAAATGAATCCATGGTTCCAGACTTTTCCCCTTACTATCAGTCTCTTCAGAAAGTGTGTGTCCTCTGAGCTTCACTGCCAGTTAGATGCTACATGAGTCTTAGCTGCTAAAAGGAGTTTTCCCATAGGTGCAGACTGCTGGAATTAAGTACAAAATCTGGATGTGTAAAATCTATTGTATGAGAGATACTACTTTTATGCTGCAGTCAAGGTGAAAGTCTCATCATGTTTTCTTGCCAAATCAACATGAGAAATGAGAAGACCAATATCGTGGACAAGCTACTGGCTAAGTCTAATAAATAACGGCATTTTTTCCCTGCCAGAACATTGCTCATGTTTAGTTTTTTTCCTACTTTGAATATTTTAGGATGAGAATCTGAGGAGGAACTAGAAAGGCTTGTACCCTGCCCTGGTGTCACTTGGGATAGAGTTCATTTTCTTCTTCATAGCTGGTACAGTGCTCTGTTCTGTATTGAGTATGAGAATAATGTTGATAATACACTGAAATTTTAGTTTTTGCTCAGTAGTGCTTACCCCAAGTCAAGGACTTTTCAGTTTCCCATGATCTGCCAGAGAGCAGGAGCACAAGAAGCTGTGAGGGCTCATGGCCAGGACACTTGGCCTAAACCAGCCAAAGGGATATTCCATACCACAGAACATCATGCCCACTGTGTGAACTGGGGGAGGTTGGCTGGTAGAGGCCAGTTGCTGCATGGAGGTGGGATGGACATCAATCACCAGGTGATGAGCAATTGTGTGTGCATCTCCTGTCTGTCTTGGGTTTTATTCCTTTCATTCTCCTTTTCACTATTATTATTGTTGTTATTATTGTAATTATGATTGTATTTTACTTTGTTTCAGTTACTAACTTTTATAATCTCAACCCCTGTATTTTACTTTATTTCTAGTAAAGAAAATTTAATTTATTTCTAATTCTCCTCCCCATCACTGGGGAGGAGTGAGCAAACAGCCATATGGTGCTTAGTTGCCATCTGGGGTTAAACCACAACAACCCATTTCGATACCTTGAAGTTGGTGTTGAAGTTCTTAGGAAGGCTTTTAAAGAACCAGTTTCTTTGGTTGCTTGTTAATCTTGATGATCAGTGCTTTAAAAATACATTACTATGGGATTGCTGTTGCATGCATGTTGCTGAATGTTCCAGGGCAAAACATCATCTTGTTTTCCAGGGTTTCAGAGGACTACAAGTAAAACTTTCCTAATAAAACTCATTCACATTTCTCTTTTATCAAATTTAAGTTTCTCAGACTTACATAGTTTGTTCTATTAGGAAACCTTCATAATAAAGTAGTCTGTTGGAGCCCCTACTTTGATACAGATTTCTGACCATCTGTTGCCTAGCGGGCAAGTAAATCAATAAAAGAATAATTGGAATTTTCCTGGCTGAATTCTCAGAGGAGCCCTCAGGAAGTCTCACCTTTCTTTTGACCTGTTGGTTGAGGTTTATTCAACAGACTTATGTAATTTTTACTTCTTTCTCCATCATGAATCTGAGATAACAGAAAATAACAGTTGAAACAAGATAAGAGGTTTTTTTAGTTATGCCTATCTTTGCTAGAGGCAGTTCTAAAGATGTGATGTTTCTGTTTTGGATGGGTATTTCTAGAAATGTGCTGTTACTGGGAGTTCTGTGGGGGAAAAATAGCTTAACACCACATGGATCCTGGTTTGATTGCAGTTAAACTCTTACAGGATCTTAAATCCAGGATGACACTAAGAGGAACCAATTTCCAGTATAAAGACTTGAGACTTTAAATAAAAAGTGCTGTTAGGTTTTAAAAAAACAAGACACAAACTGAAAGGGCAAACCCAGAAATTCTTGCACACCTCTTGACTATCATTTGTGATAGAAGTAAGACCTGAATGCTTTGGCACAGAGGTTTAGCAGACCTCTGCCTACTGAAGTCATTCAACGTTTAGTCTCTCCTCCTGTTCTGTGAAGCACACAGAGGACAGAAAATCTTTAATGACACCTGCAAAGAGCATGACTGAAGTTGTCAGGGCGCTGTGGGACTATGGCTCCAGCCCATACAGACTGCATGACAGCATGTCCCAAGAAAAAGGAGTTTCTCAACAGGCAGTCTGATAAGAAGCCATGTAGCTGACAGACAGGGTTTGAAAAAATCTGCTCTTGCAGGGTAAGTGGGAAAGCTTTGCCTGCTGTCTGAGTGCCTGGAGAACATAAACTCTTCCTGCAGGGAATGTGTTCTTTATAAAGGAGTATTTACTAGCCCTGGAATGGTGAATATGCCTCACCTAGAGCCCTGCCACCCTGAGTCACACATGGTAGGTATCTTTCTGGTGGTAAGGAATGTGTGTTTTCATGTAGACTCTGCTGGAAGGGTGTAACAGTTCCCTTGGGTTGATAATACCTGTTTCTGTCATGCATCATCTATCCAGACGGGATTAGCAAGATCCGGTGTTGGGTGTGGCAGGAAAGAATGCTATCATTTTCAAGTTAAAGTTACTATCTTTTGAGCAGTATTTCCCTCTGATACTGTTGTTGAGAAGAGATAATACTGCACCAAACACTCATAATAATCATCTCAGATGTGGAGGGGAGATATTGATTTCTGTACTTAAGTCTGCATTTGGTTCCTGTGCAGTGGATTCCATCCGCTGTTGTGCTGCTCTAGTAACAACTACTTCCTTGTATACAGTCCCCACATCTTAACTGCTGATCTGGGAATGACTTCATTGTTAGCATCACTGCTGTGGGGTTGTTATGTTTTTCACTTACTCACTTGCTCTGGGTAAATACTGTCTGAAACAGCAGTGACTGTAAATGGACAAAAGGCTACTGCTTGCTGCCATTTGGAATTCCCATCAGACTGTAGGTGTGCCTTGCCTTGCATGGTGGTGTGAGACAGACATGGATGATCTTTCTGATGACAGGAAATGTAGAATGCTGTCATCAGAATTAGGGGTGATACTAGCATTTGTTTGCTTTGGCTCAGAGTTATTTAGTTTCCCTTCAATTAATAGAGCATCCTTGTACATTATCGAGTGACCTGAGGTTCAGGTAGCCTCACAGACTTTTAATACAGTTGTCATTCATCTTACTGAGCTGTGATGGCAGTTCAGAAGCAATAAGTGAAAGTTTTTCCTTCCAAAAATCTGGAGCCCATCAGTGAAGTATGGAGAGCTGTAATACTAAGCCAGTCTGGCACAATTCTGCTGTGGAATACCAGTGGAGGAGCTGATGCTAGGGAAGCACTGAATTCAGCTTCAAAATCTGAAGGTAGCCAAAGTCTGCCAGATGTCTTGGCCCTGTGTTTGTGTTTGGTTTCAGAGCAAGAGTGCACTACAGATCATTCAGACTTCCTGCTTTGGTTCACACCTGTTGAGCAGTTTTGGAGCATGTAGACTGGACTTCTTTCCAGTTAAACAACCTGAAGCAGGGGAGAGTACCTCAACTATTACTGGGCATCCAGCCTTTGTGAACAGAGTAGAGCAAATCTGAAGCAGACCCTGGCTTCCCTAAATGCAATCTTGAATTCAGGTACATGTCACCAAGTATTGCACACTATGGATCAACACTTACTGTGCTATAATGTCAATGTAAACAAGGTGACCATGCAATTCTTTTTATTTTTTCCCTGTGGCTATGCTTTGCATTCCAATGGTCAAAATAATTGATTTGGGGCAGGAATTGGCAGATACCTGATCCCTTAAGTAACATGATCAAATACTGCTTTTTTCATGACATTCAGATATAAGATCTAAGCTCCTGTTGCAACCAAACTATTTTTGTGTTTTAAAGTTTTGCTCACAAGCCCTACACAAAAACATTTTCTTCGTTGTGGCATCTTGCAATTTCTCCTGCTGTGCAATTTCCCCTGCTGCATTGGTGGTAGGTGAAGAGTATCAAAAATGATCATGTTTTGAATAGTAAATTACCATCTATAAATATGTAGTGTCCAGGGATCCCCCTGCACTGACTGCAGCTTTTCTCTTGCTGATTACAATGACAAGGTATTTGTACTACTTAATGTTTTTCTACTCGAATTTGATTGAAAAATGTCTTTAGCTTGCATTTTTATATTAGTGTTTGTGGATCATGAGAGCAGCTAACTCAAAGGTGAAGCAGAATAAAGCTATTTTTCATCGGTCTTTCAAGAATGTGGGGTTTTTCCTGATTTAAGAGTAATGCTTATATTTTAATCTCTGCAAGACAGAAATGTATAATAATAATCCACAATCATTTATATGAAAGTATGTCAGAATTTAAAGAAAGAAATTAAAAATTATTTGTGCTTTATTGTCACTTGTCCTGAATATTTAAGAGGACAACAGTTTCTTCTGCTGCATTATTGGTACAGAAGAAATGTGGAATTGGAAAGACATGCCCAGACCACAACACCCAATATTGCCACCTTCTGTACTTGTATATGTTTATACACAAAGGTGCACAGTAATCTTATGTAGATTACAGGGTATAGAAATTTCTCCCTGAACAGCTAATTCTCCAGCGTCAGCAGCTGGGTTGGAACAAAGGCAGTAACCATCTAAATGCATTTCCTAGCTGAGAAGAAGATACTGCCTGGAGATCATGGAAATTGGTTAATGGTAAACATAAGTAATATAACAGTTTCTGTGCCATAATTTTGGAATGATGAAATGTTTTTTGGAACTTGAGAGTTCACAGGAACACTAGGCTGCAGAAGGGGATGGCACGTATCTCCCTAGAAAAATGTAAATGGTCTTACAATAGCAAAAAAGATACAGAACTTCTTGTTGTAAATAAATGGTTCTGTAATTTTTCTCTAGTTAAGAAAATTAATAGATATATTATGTATGGCTTTACTCTAATCCTACTTGTTTGACTCATTTGAAAAGACTTAGAGCACTTTGTTTTCATTGCATAGTTAACGGCTGAAGGAGAGCCAGCAGCACGCCCAGGCGGCAGAGAGGGCTCGTGGTGTGCTGGGCTCCACTGTGAGTGCTGCCAGCAGGCTGAGGGAGATGATCCTTCCCCTCTGCTCAGCACTGGTGAGCCCACACCTGCAGTGCTGGGCCCAGTTCTGCACTCCCCAGTGCAAGAAAAAAGCCCCATAGAGCTATTGGAGAGAGTCCATCCAAGAGCTACCAAGGTGATGAAGGGACTGGAGCATCTCTGCTGTGAGGGTTGGGAAAGACTGGAACTGATGAGCCTGGACAAGAAAGGTTTTGTGGGGAACTCATCAATGTATGTGAATACTGAATGGGTAGGCTAGGCAGTGATGATGCAGGTGGCATATGGAGGCTGCTGTATTGCACACTTCCTCTGTCAGATCATTCTTTTCCACCTTTCCATTCATGTTCACTGAATGGCTCATATTTTTTACTTAAGCTGGACATTTTGAGGGTGAGGAAATATTTTTATTCTGCTTTGGTAGCACAATAAGTATGAAATAACTGTAAAGAATATAAACAGTAATGATAATTATTGTGGGATACATAAAAAACTTTCACATTAGTTTTAGTTTAGTTTTAAATATTAATATTTCAAGTTCTAAGGGCCTATTACATTTATTTAAAAATTATATATACACAAGTTATTTGTTAAATACTAATTTTTTTATTTATTTTTACATGGGTAATTATTTTCCACTGGAAGTGCCACTCTGTTCAAAGGTCCCAGTCAATAAGAGCCTTTGCTGTCTCTTCATGTAGGACTCCCAGAGAAGACAGAGTTGGGATGGGCTTATTGTAGGAAGGCTTTTTAGAAGGCTAAGAACATACTCAATAGGAAATTGGAAGCATTACTGCTTCTGCTACCAGCATATGTAGGATTTTTTTATTTTTTTGCATTACTGACCACCATGATTTCTGAATGAGGATGCTTTGCACGTCCATACACAGTGAACCCACTTTCGTACCGGTTGTTTAAGCTGACCCAGAATATATAATAATAGGAGGTGAACATCAGTGTTTTGCTAGCACTGGTACAAATCCATGGGCAGTTTAAACAACACCAAATATAAGACCGAAGATCAAGCTATTCTTCACATAAATATGAATAAAGTGTGAAAGTATCCCTTGTCCTCATGCAAACCTTTTCCCAGTTTGATTCAGTAGCATCCCTGTTTCCCAGCAGCTGTGGATGCAGTTTCTTTGGGCAGGTGAAATATTGCTTCCTATGCAGGAACAGACAAGGCAGATTTTGTATGCTTTGCAAGATATAAATGTTCTGACATACAACTCTTCTGGTAGAAACTGATTTTGAAATTCGCTTTGACCACAGAAGTGAATGTATCCATGCCTCGTTTCTTTGGTTCAGATATTTCTGTCAGCCAAATTACTCTTATGAGTATTTATTTATTATTTAGTATTTATTACTAAACTGACTGTGTTTGAAGCCATTTCAGCTTTTCTTGGTGCAGCAGGTGACATTTGTGAGCTGATTTTATGAACACGATCCTTTTCAGGGCAAGTCCAAGCCTAGCTGGCAGGACATTGATTCTGAGGAATTAGCAGTCTTTGGCTTTGATAACTAGTGGCAGCAGAGAACAGTCTCAGAAGGAATCAAAGCTGCATACCATTAGGAAATGCGTGTAAATCAGTGTATTGGACTCTCTTTGGAGTTTTAGTTGGTTGGTTCATACGTTTGGAAGAAGCTCTGTGACTCTAGAAATTGGCAAAACAAACCAGTTCTGTTCTGAGAAGCGATTAGGTGAGATATTGCTATGAAGAAGATGTAATCTTCATGGTTAAATTAATTTAAATATTGGTTTACTACTTTTATTCTAATGAGGTTTGAGGAGTATATTATTATTGAAGAGAGCTGGATCAGCACCATACTAAATCACGTCAGCTTGAAGTCTAAATAGCTTCTAAATCACCTTTACTGGTGCTGTGTGAGAATGAACCTAATGAATATTTTCTTTAGTGGCAAAACTGGTTTAAGAGGTTTCTGCCACACCCTTCATCACGTCTGTAATTGTGCCAGTGTAAGTCTTTGAGGGCTGCATAGTAAGCTTTTATTAGTGAAATGAACTAGGTTTCAAACAAATCTCCTCATCATTTTCCCTCTCTTTTTTTTCTCTTTAAAAAGATTATGTCATCAATTTGGTTTACAGCTCCTCTTCTTCTTCCCTCCTCTAATGAACACAAAATCAGTTCCATTAACTCAACTGAGGAGGTAGCAAAATGTAATTTCCAAATGAATTTCCCCTGCTTAAAAATGCCTGTCATAATGGAATGTTTCTTCCTCCTTTCTGCAATATAGGGTAGTGTATCTCAGCCTGGCTGGAAATCAAAGCTCTCTGATGTGTTTAGCAAAACTGTGTTGAGGAACTTTTCCAAAGTGTTTTAACAGTGAATATATCTTTTTTCATAAAACTAGGTCTCAAGCTATTCTTTTCTATTGCAAGGAAGAGCATAGCAGCAACCAAAGTGATCTCTCTTACCGCACAGATCTACCATCACCTGACATTTCCTTTTCATCTTGGAAGATAATAGACCAGTTATGAATAAGGATGTATTTCACTGTTAAACACAGTGGGAAATGTCAAAGGCTTATAAAAAGAAAACTCTAGCACTTATATAAATATTATCATTGACCATCATATTCCAGTGAGTCATGTTATGCTTGGGATGAATTAAAGATTTTTGCATAACTTAAAAATATACAGTACATGATGTACCTATTGGGGCAGTTTGAGATTATGAGCTGACTTAAAGGTCTGACTTCTCGTCAAGGACGCTGACTCAGACCAGCAAAGGGATGAGCACACTTGTCCTGTTGTGCTACCACATTGCACAGTGTGATTCTGCCATCTCAGTGGGTGTGTTGGGGAGAACATTGGATGTGCTGAACATAACCCTCTCCACAGCCTGAGAAACTCAGTGGTGCTACCCAGGGCTGGTGGTGTTGCAGCAGGTCCCCTGGGGCCACAGGGAGCTGTGGCTTGACAAAACCGGTAGCAGAAGAAAAGGAGAAGAGCACCTGGCAGAAGAAAACAGACAACACAAACCCTTAGATGGTATAATTCATGAAGGGAGAGGAGTGAGCTTTTGTGCTGTGGCCAGTGTCCCCCATTCATGTGAGCAGCCTGTGAGAGCAGGCATGGACAGCTGATGCTCTGGGAGCATAACAGAGGGGTGAGGGAGGCAGTGCTGCAGCCTGCTCCACACCTGCCAGGCTTCATCACCAGAGCCTGGGAGAGGCTGCCTGGGGGAAGCTTCCCAAGGGCTGTAGCACTGCTGTTTGCCTTTACTTGCCTCACTTGATGACAGATTCATCTCCACCACTCAAACATCCCCGCTTTGGGGCATCATCTGGGGACTCGTGTGGAAGTCTAGGCTGGGTTATTATAACACAGCTGTGGCACCTCTGCATTCTGTCACTAAATTCTCAATTCAGGGTTCTGAAAGACCTGTAAAGCAGCTACTGCCTCTTAACACAGAGAAGAACTCAGCAATAAGCTACAGGAGGGACTGAACTATGAAGAGACAAAGCAGTGATGATACACAACTGCTTAGATTGGTCAAAGTAGTGTCTAAGAAGGATGTCCCAGTCCCAACAAGTGCTAAGCTAACAGAGGATGGAAGAGTGTGAAATGCTCATAGGCAATGCTGGGTTTGACACAGGCTGTTATGAATTGGACATGGTTGGAAGCTACCTAGAGACTCTGCAAAACAAAGTGTGATGGTGTATGTAAAAATGGAGGGAGAAAATATCTCTTAACTGGAATATAATGGCCAATTCTGTGTATTTATCTACAGAGTGATCTAACAGGAGCAATTAGTCACAGGTAAGACAGAAGAGAAAGTAACTGAAAGAGGAACTTGCACAAGAGGGATACAACCCCCTGAGATGTGTAGAAAAGACTGAGCCTTTTTAGAAAGATGTAAGAACAGACTAACTTGAAGTACAGCAAGTGAAAATTTTTTTACTGAACACATCATTGACCTGTATAACTCAGCACCAAAGTAAATGTAAAAAGATTTAAGTATTTTAAATTATTTCTAGAAATAAACACTTTGTGTTGTCACTTTTGTGACAACATTTAGAATTATATCAGAACAGATTTAAATGAGCAAATAATCATAGAAATCCACCAAGTCATAAGAGAGTAAATGATTTTTAAGGAGAAAATCCCTGCATTTGAACAGAACTCAACATCTTATGGGGTTTTACTCTATGTGTAATCAATCCAATATGGTCTATCTCAAGACATTGATCTTATTCCATTTGCCAAATTCTACTGGTCTTGAATGCATTCTTTTCCGTTATTTCTTTTTTTTTTTAAGAAATAGCACCTCTAAACTGTCAATAGACAATAGAAGGGATTATTTGTGAGTAATACCCTTTATCTCTAGTGTCACTGTGAGTAGCAGTGCTTGGGCAGGTTATCTGAGGGTTTGATTTTTCAAAGGTCAGTGCTTTTAAATGGGTGATTGTTATCTGATATTTTCATTATACAATATAAAAATACAGTGTTCAATAGATCTTGTTTTTCTTAATAATCAGTAATACAGTTATCAGACATGCTGCACTGATGATTTAATTCTGGTCACCCATAGCAAATGTCCTTGAGAGAATAAAAAAATATTTTCATAAACAGTACCCTTTTGGTGAGCACCCTTTTCTCATAGCAAAAATAATACCTTAGGGTTGTAACTGTAATGCTTCTGATCACGTTGGTTTCCACTGAAAAAGGTGAATGAGCACACACACTTCCCTGAAGAGGACACAGTACAAAGGAGTACAAAGAGGTGCAGGAGCAGTGATGGGAGGCAAGAGAACGCATGTCTGAAAGGAGACAAGGAAGTATCTTGTGCCTTTGAACCATAATTTCCACTCTTTTAAAGTATGGATGTGTTGGTTTGGGGTGTTATAATGACTTCTGTACAATGATAACTAAGATTATAGGCATTGCCAAGAAAAGTTACATAAAAGCTCTTGCATACCAGGAAAAAATAGGAATCCTTTTCTGCCCCACTTGCCATAGCCTCATAAATTTGCCTCATAAATTGTGACTCTTTCAGCTCAAGATTTTCCATATAATCATTCCCAAACATTGATCACTCATACATTGCTTTTAGATGTCATCTTACTGCTGCTGGTTGAAAGTATATTCTCTCCTCCGTCTGAAACTGTCAGTGCTCTTTAGTATGATAGTTCCTGTCATCGGTAGGCGCTGGGGAGCAGAGTGTTCCTCCAGACTCACTTCCTCAGAACTTAGGTACATACTGTGTAGCAGTAATTTCTGTCCTCCAGAAGGAATCGTGAGAGAAGTATCAGAAGTAACAGAATCCCTCACCCAATCCAAGAAATGAGCCTGTTGCTGCCTGGGTCGGCCCAGAGGTTGGAATTAACCCACCGTCAGGCTGCTCTGCGCATAATGATCCAACAAACGTGTCAGGTATTGTTGTTGGTATGCATGCTACAGATGTTTGTGTTCGGATTAATTAAAGCTTGGATTCATTGTACAGTGTGAACATATGTTAAATTTAGAAGCCAGCAGTTTTCAAGGGACTTTCTAGGTCTGCAAGCTCAATTTCTGTTTGTCATGTGTAGCTTCGTGTTCCTGCACTATCCATAAAGTTACCAAGCTTCATCAGGCTCCATTTTAACATAGGCATTTGGGCTTTTATCCCCAATTCTGGAAATTGATGGCTGCTCCAAAACTCTTCTCTGAAGCTTATAACATTCTTCTAACTTCTAGACTAGTAATGTATTCATGTTATATCACAGCTATTTTATTTTTGGTGGCACTATTATAATTCATCATCTAAAGTATTTATTTTTGCTGGTACTTGTATGCTGATGAATTAACAGGGAGATACCCTTATCACTTTTCAACTCCATTCATTTGTGCCAAGAAAGTCAACCCTTTTTATCTTCCTTTCATAAAAAAGACTCTACTCTTCTGCTGGTTTCAGTAACCTTTTTCTGTTCTTCTTCCAATGTGCTTGCATTCTTTATGCATGGAAATACAGAATGAAGTGGATTATTCCAAATGAGGTCCGAGCAGCAGCCTACTCAAATAACATGCCCATAGTTCTGCTTTACTGAAGACACCTGGATGTGATGGAGAAGTGCAGCTGCTTTTTTTTGTGTTTGTGTCACATGGATCAGTTTTAATCACCCTGTGATACACTCAAAACACTACTCTCTGCCAAACTTGCAGTTGATTATCTCACAAAATATTTTCAAGAAAACTAAGTAACTGAGACTGGTCTGGATGGATGTGAGGTATGGAAAGATAGCAGACAGAGTAGGAGAAATGGTTAGTTCATTCCCCTGGGGAATGTCACAGGTGGTGTTACTTGCAGATCTGTGTTGGGCTTGTGCTGTTCAACTTATTCCTAAATGACCTGGAAGAGGGAAGTTTACTAAAGATATAACATTAATTAAGGGAGTAAGGATGATGGAAGAGCCCCAGGGCAACTGGGCAGTAAAGTGTCACTTGAAAATGAGTGTGGATAAAAGGTTAAGTCATGTTCAGTCACAGTTTCATGTATGAAGTGATGGAATATGCCCTGGTGGATGCAAGATCCAAGGGATCTGATAGACAGGGCCAAGAAAATGTCAGCTTGGTGTTAGTCAGAAATGCCAGTCAAATCTCCAGCACTATTAGGCACAGAGTAGAACACTTCTCTACAACTTCATAAATCTGATTGAACTGCTCTGTGGAGTTCTGATCCTCTTATCTCAAAGCGGATAAAGCAAACAGAAGGTGAGCAGGAAAAAAAAAAGCCCTTAATTAATACGATTTTCCAGAGCTCAAAAGGCTGAGCTTGGGTAAATTATTCATAATATCATTAAAATTCAAGTACAGCTGAAATTTCCTGTTGGGTTAGCTAACACAGAGGAATTACACCTCATGTGTTTCTTCTACAAGACTTTGTACATTATAGTGATAAGACATATTCTGCCTCTCATTGTCTGGAAGTGTCTCTCTGCATCGTAAGAAAAGGAAATGAAGGGACTTGCAGAACAGCCAGTTTTACAGGAGAGCAGGCAGAGGGTTCCCAGGAGGCCTCATGGAATGTCTGCCTGATCTAGTGCTGCACTGGGCAGACTGGGGAGGTGCAGAGTGAGTCCAGTTCAGAAATCAGAAGCAGCATAACCCTGATTTCACTGTGTGTTCTGCCTGGACTGCTCAATATAGCTAGTTGCAGTAGCTCTGGAAAATGCCTAGCTGTACAGCAGTAATACAACCCAAATGATCTGCATGATCTGGGGCTGCAGAATTGGTAGGGCCTGTTTGCACTTGCTTGGTTTGATATCAGTGTAAAGGCTGCCCAGACTAAATTTTGAGAGATTTCCTTTTCCTTGCTGCAATGAAAACAAAATACTCTTTTCTTTTTAGTTGGCAAACAGAAGAAAGCATTCCTGGTGTATGCTGGATTTACTGTTCCTTTCTGTGCTGACTTATGTTTAGAACCAAGTGCTGTCTGTCAGAGTGTGCTTTGGCAGCATAGCCACTTACACTGGGTACAATTGCACAGGTTTGTGGCATTGGGATTGCTGGCTATGATCAGCCCCTACACCAGGGGATCCATTCCTGTACTCTGAACACATCACTGTTGATCCTCCTGGTGTGTAAATGGTGAGGCAAAAATCCAGCCACAGGGGCTAGATCCTTGGAGTTTTGCTGTGAAAAATGTTTGTTCTGCTTTTAGATACCTTTGATGGATTATCATCTGTGGAAGCGTGGAGTTAGATAGTTTGGAATGTCTGCTATAGTACTTCTATGTAATTTAATTGATTTTCACAAAAGGTGATAGAGTGTGTTGCTACAAAGTAGATGTAGGAACATTTTTCTGAAGTATTATCCCAGTTTACAGGGTAGGTAGAAGAAGTTACATCACTTTGTAAAACTAAGTGTGAAGTTCAGCAGGAAAACCCAGAATCAAATAGAAATTTCCTGGGATAAGCTTCCACTCCTGACTAGGCCTTTCTTCCTTCTCTGAAATAAGCCTTTATACAATGACATTCACAATTTTGAAATATAAAAACATTTGGGTTTACTTGCTCATGGCTAGTACTGAGCTTTGTTCGCCTGCCTAAAACAGACCTTTGAACAGCATTTGTCAAGAATAGCAGAATTCAGAATTAGCAGTAGTGCTCTTCTCACTCAATGTAGCCAATATCAGACTGGTACCTGAGCTCCTACCTTTAACTCAACCCATGCCTCCTCTGCTTTGTTCCAGGTTA
Source organism: Rhipidura dahli (assembly GCA_013399225.1). Lineage (NCBI taxonomy): Eukaryota > Metazoa > Chordata > Aves > Passeriformes > Rhipiduridae > Rhipidura > Rhipidura dahli. The sequence goes on along the minus strand of VXAC01006177.1, from coordinate 335,917 downwards.
TGGACACACAGTGCCTTTATCTGATGGAGGAAAGGCCTTCTGCATCATCTACTCAGTCATCGGGATCCCGTTCACGCTGCTGTTCCTGACGGCGGTGGTGCAGCGCATCATCGTGTACGTCACCAGGCGGCCGGTGCTCTACTTCCACATTCGCTGGGGCTTCTCCAAGCAGGTCGTTGCAATCATCCATGCCATGGTCCTTGGCTTCATCACTGTCTCCTGCTTCTTCTTAATCCCAGCAGCAATATTTTCTGTCCTGGAAGATGACTGGAATTTTTTGGAGTCTTTTTATTTTTGTTTCATTTCCCTGAGCACCATTGGCCTTGGAGACTATGTGCCAGGAGAAGGCTACAATCAAAAATTCCGAGAGCTGTACAAAATTGGAATTACATGTAAGTGTCGAACTAACCAGCTAAGTAAAAGGCATTTTGTATTTTAAAAAAAAAAAAATCAACATCAAACTGACAATCACACTTTTCCTCTCCACTCTGTGAATAATGATCATTTGTAAACTGTCAGCAAGCAAAGGGGGTATTAATGTAGGTAGCTCTGTAAAGAGGAAACTGTTAAGTAAGGTCAGTTTTCTTAGTTAAAAAAGAAAAAGCTAAAACTGGAATTCCATTATTCTAACCATGGCTACTTGCTCTCTTATTATTAGTAGGGAAAAAAATCTCACATTACTGTTATCAAAATGGTTAAGAGCATCTTGGGCCACCATTTCAGTGCATCACAGAGCCAAGAAGATGATCCGTGTAACCTAAGGTCATCTCATAGGGGGAGATGACAGCTGGACTGAGATGAATCAAGGAGCGCTGGAAAATGAGGCAGAATAGCAAAGTTTCTGACTGCAGTTGTAACAGAAGGTTGCTGAAGCTGGCACTGGTACATACCAGCTGTCAAAGACAGACAAGCAGACCAAGATGATAGCAAAGCAAGACCATGAATGCTAAATTTGAATTGTTTCATTATATTTGACACAGAAGAAATCATGGTGATGAGTGATTCTAAGATAGTGAAGCTAAGAAAATTACCTCTGTGTTGGTATTCTGAGTAAATGTATGCTGAAGGCAATATTTTCCAGTGACAGTGTTTTGAAGCATTGCAGTTTCTGGTACAGCTTCAGTCTGAGCAGTCTTTGGGTCATCAGAGGCACCAGTTAAAAGACTGAACACGCAAAACAAACCTTTCCTGTCAGGTCAATTTCTTAGGCTGGTCTGCATTTGACCGCTTCTGTGCATGATCCAGCAATCATAATGTAGGCAAAGAGTCTATTAACTTGGTTTTGTGTCTTACCTGAGAAGAGAGGTTTTCATATTCCTTGAAGTAGGGCCTTGAACTAGCCAACAGAGCACTTTATTATCCTGCTAGGCCTCTTGCCATTGCAGATTTCCTCTTCTCCCTGTCATGTTTATCTTTTAATTATTAACCTGCTGATCTGCAGAGTTAATTTGGGGATGCTAAATGATGAAGTGAATGGAAAGTCACACATGGCAAAGGTCTTGTTACAGGCTTGCTGTTCTGAAAACTCAAAATTTGAAGAAAACTTTATGGCTCAGATTAAAGCTTTTTCAAGCTGTAGAACAATTAGGAAATAAACTGCAGGAAATACTAAAGGAAATACTAAAAGGAAAAAGTAGCTTTTAGACAAAGTTATGACCTTAGAATATCTAATTTCAATAGGTTTTAAGGTTATAACTTTTAAATTATTCTTTTTCCTTAAACGTGAGCAATTCAAGAAACCAATAAAATGTTTTCTCCTGAACCTAAATTTTCTATAAGATATTTTGGACTTCTGCATCAGGAAATGCTTAACTAGTACTGCAGGCTTTTCAAGAATTTTTGGGAGAACACAAGTCTCGTTCTAAATCAAGTGGCAATCAACTGGCCTGAGTTTCAGAGATAATTACAAATTCTCAGTCCCAATTTATAGATACTTTTCAATTGATACATTTTTCAGTTCTTCCTTGTGTTAATGCATAGCTCCCATTTGATGTTACGATATAAAGCTTAAAAACAATTCATAAATTTTAGCTGTAGTGCTGATTTAGTACAGTATCCATTATTTAAAAATTGATTAATGGTACTCCTGGAAGGAAAAGGAGAGCGTTACTGCCACTGAATAATCTGTAACTACAGGTGAAATATTTATGCCTCTAGGTAACAGAACAGTGACCATATGGAAATTATAATCATTAATCTGTGTTGATTTTTCAGCACATTTAATGTTCAGCCCTTGGACGAGTGCATTCTGCTATTTGTTATACACTTAGCTTCTGCTTGATTTACTTCACTGAAATGATAAAATAATTAAGTAGTCATCCTCCTCATTGAATTTTAATGATCAGAAGAAGGTATCTAATGAAACACTGAGATTAAAAAATATTCATTTTAACACCTTCCTTTAAACTGTACATACATATGTTTGGAGAGAAAAGAAAAGAGCACAATGTGCTGCTGATCATAGGGATCTCCATTTCTGAAAGTCTGAGTCTATCAGAGCTGGCTATTACCTCTAAAAGTAAGTCAGTCAGTACATGGCTGAAGTCATATTTTAAATAACACGTCCAAGTTTTGGGTAATCTATGTACCTTAGTAAAACATTGCAAATATCCCCCAAAGATGGAGTAACTGTGTCAGATTTTTCAAATTCTAGGAGTAATTTTGCAGTAATTTTTCATTTTGGTTTTATTGGGCTTGTACACATTTCTAGTTCCTTTGTTTTTCCAGGTATTTCAGGGTCTTGTATGTCTAATAATTTTAGAGGAAAATCATTCCAAAGTTTTCATTAAATAGTAAGTAATTTGTCCTGCTAAACTGATAGAAATAACCAATGACCATAATTAGGTCCCATATTTTTACTTGTAATATGTAGGAATATTGTGGGAATTTTGTGGAAATTTTGTTTTCCATCTTTTGATCAAAATCTTTTGAAGGGCACTTAATCTTGAAAGTCATAAGTAGGGGAGTGTGCATGTGGTAAAGCTTAGTATTCTGTTTCCTTTAATACCTTTACACATTTTTTTCTCATGCAGTTGTAACAGAATTGAAGCCTCTAGTATTACTTTATCTGTTTATGTGGGGTCTTGTTGGGTGTAGAACTAAAAAGGAAAAAAAAGCCAAGGATATCACAGTCCAAAGCTCTGAAATTATGCCATATAGAAAATTAACATACTAGTCAAAGATGACAGGGGTGAAAAAAGTCACAGGCTCAAACTGTTCCAGCCCTATTTAGTTTGCTAATAATTAATTTTTAATTTTTTTTTCTTCACTCAGGTTATCTGTTGATGGGCCTTATCGCAATGTTGGTGGTTCTTGAGACTTTCTGTGAACTCCATGAGCTCAAAAAGTTTAGGAAGTTGTTTTATGTGAAGAAGGACAAGGAAGAGGATCAAGTGCATATAATGGAACATGACCAGCTCTCCTTCTCTTCCATCTCAGACCAAGCAGCCTCCATGAAGGACGATCAGAAGGCAAACGAGCCTTTTGTGAATTCCCAGTCCCCAACTTCCAATGACAGCTCTCTAAACAATTAATACGCAGGTATCCATACCTGTGTTTTGGTGCATTTATGCTACTTACCATAAGAAATAGAAAGCCTCATATTTTTTTTCTCAAAATATAAAAGCTGGAAGACTGTGCTACTTTAACAAGGATTCATCACTTCTGACATAGAAAAGACTTTTGGGAACAATGTGGGAGCCACCCTGGGAAAAGGGAATAAATGTAAGATGTGGCTGGGAACATAAGGCCATTATGGTTGAGGGATAAGGATTTAGATGTACCACTTTCAGAGATGCCAGAGAGAAAGGCTTGCCCAAGCAACTTCATTGAACATCTATCTAGGAGACCAGGCCTTCGCTGACATCCAGCTCATTGAGTTGCACGCCCCATTTTGCAACTGGTTGACAGCAGAATTTGGGATGTGCACTTTTGAGTCATAGTTTTAATCCAATAGCTAGCATCTTAATCTGGAAAACATTTTCGGAGCAATATCTCTAGATCTGGTGGAGAGGGGAATATCTAGGTCATCCCTCTATCACCCAGTAACTTGCAGGTGCAAACAATAATTTTAGGAAAGAAAAAACAAGACTGCAGTCCCTCCTTTGTCCATGCCATTTACATTTAAATTTCCTACTTCCTTAAAAGGTCCTCTGATCACCAGAAAAATGTTGTCCTGAAGAGAGTGTGCCTTGAGTCTTCCACACTGTTTGTTTTTTGTATGAAATACTTTTCTGAGAGATAGCAAAAGCAATTCAAAGCTCTGGGTGAGATGGGGTGGTAGGGAAGGAAGACAGATGCATTTCAGTCTTCTGAAATGGGCAGGAGTGGGTATTTAGCTGCATGGAATCAGCACATGCCACATATGACTGGCACAGTCATGCTTCTGGCATTCTCCTAATAGATGGCTGAAATCTGTTCAGCAGAAGGACTCGGTGCTGTTCCTCCCACAGTCCAGCCCAGCCCAGCTGAGCTGGTGGGTACAAGGAGGAACAGAAACAGCATCACCTGTCAGCTCCTGTTTCTTTTGCTTTTCTAACTGGTACTCGGAGCACTTTGGAGGCGAAAGGAATGTTTCAGGGCAAAACAATTTTTCAGTTTTTCATATGGCAAGAAAAAAGGAAAAATGTCACATTTGGTTCGGATGGAACCGAATTTTTTTCCCCTTGGGAAAAGTCACTAAAAAGTCAAGATCTCACTCAACTTCTGAAGCTGGAACCTCTTTGGCTGTAATAGGAGAGGTGTTTCAGTCCAGCTACCAGTCACTGTGCTGAATGCAGGGACCTCAGAGTGAATTTCAGTGAGCATGAGATGACACTTAAGTGGTTGTAGTACTTTCTCTTCGGGCCTTAAGAATCTTAAGATAGGGGAATCTTGATAATGCTTTGCAAAGAACAAAAGATCTGGAGCACAAATAGCCATATTAGGACAGCCTCCCACATAGGAATAGTGTAGAGGAGAGCCTTTTACCTGCAGTGCAAGCATGCCAGATTGCCTGTTATTTGGCTTTTAGTGTTTAGAGCTGAATAATATTTTACTGTAAAAGAAAAAAAAATGCAGTGTGTCTAGTTTTAGCGCACGTGGGAAAAATACTTGAAAGTAAATAACCCAAAATATACTGTGTTTGAGCTTAATGATAGCTAGCATCAAACAGACTTTTATATCTTTACTGAAAAAATTTACTTTATGGTTAAATCAGCTCAAAGTCTTCAACTGAAATTTATATTTCTAGAAAATCAGAGCTATAGGTTTTGGTTGTTTTGAGTTTTATAGATTAGGTGAGAGCATATTGCGTTTGCATGTTCCCAGGAAAGTGGCTATTTTTATACTGCTTAAGTTAAAAAAGTTCTATTTATAATGAATGTTAACCAATATATATGTACATATATACATAAATATATTTATATACTGTACATATATCATAAATCACCAGACTTTAACAGACTTAGGAATGGCATTTTAGATAATTTTTCCCCTAGTCTTCTCTTTATACAGTCAATATTTGAAAACTATGGCATTAAAATGACACTGACATAAAATAAGGAGTACTGTACTACAAGAAACATTTATACTATTTTTTTCAGTGGAACTTTATTGATTTTTTTCAGTACCTTAAAATTCAAACTTCCTTTTAATTTCCATGTAACGTTAAGCTCTAAAGGATATGCACAGATGTTAAATGATATACAGAGTTACTTTTGCAGCGTGTACACAAATACGAAATGTAGACACGTGAAATGAAAGCACAGAATTCAAAGAAGAAGCGATAAACTAAGCAGTATACTGTGATTGTAGGTGAATATTTGTTATTTTAAACTTAAATAAAAAGTCTGGCTTTTGCCTGCCTGCAGTCTGAAGTGGGAGTATTTTCTTTAGTGTGTGTGTGCATTGAAGAAATCCTGTCTGCATTTGTGCATCCTTTAGTTAGCCTTCCTCAGCTCAAGGAGGCTCTATTAATGCCAGTGTTGTACCTAACCTTGATATTAATTGTGGCTTAGTATTGTCCTGGTTATTCCTTAAAAAAAAAAGACCAATCCAAGGTATGTTTGTTTTTGTTTCAGATGCTGACTGATAATAGCAAATAAAACATAGTGACATAGCATTTATCATGTCCTTATGAACCCACTGCTCCAATATTTGAGAAAATCTGAAAAACTCTCATTGCAGGTTATCAGTACCACTGATGAAAATAATGGCCTTCATTTCCTACAGCTTTTACATCTTCACATGAAGCCAGTATATAAGATGAGTTAAAACTGGAGTCCAGATCAGGGTAAAGATTATCATGCAAGAACCTCAGTATAAAGTGCATCCCTTACCTAGAGGCAAACTATGAAGCAGGTGCATGTAAACCCAAATGGAGAGCATGGATCATAAAGCAATGGTGCTGAAAAAAATTTGCAAGAGAGAGGTAGAAATGCAAGCAAATTACTTGTACACATAAAAGAATTTCCTGGGTTCTGTCCTCACTCTCCTGTCTTCAATTGTTCCAGGCATATATCCCATTTATAGCTTTATTCCTGTGCTACAGCTGACATTTGCCATCTTCTCTTTGTCTGTCAGTCATTAAATATAAACCTGTTTTATTGTTATTTCAAGGGAAAGAACTGGCAGGATATTCATTGTGTTGGGGGAAGGAAAATGGAAAACCCACTTGAGTTTTGATTTTGACAAAATCTGAGTGACAGCCATGTTGTCCCTTAAAGAACATGTTCTCTTCCCAAAGTTTCTTCCCAAGGTTCACCAGTGACACCACGTGTGGGTGCTGAAGACTTGCTGGAGGTTGAAATTAGTTTCCTATGTAGGCAACTCTGGAGGCTGGGGCAGTTTGCAGCTTTAATGTCAGCACTGCAGAACCTCCCTAGCTGGGTGCTTATGCCAGGTTGCATAAGACCAGCAGTTCTGGGTTGCATTAAATGTTTGTCTAGCCCAGAGTTTTGTCTCTGGCAATGGCTAGGAGCAACATGAGAAGTTGTGTAAGGAAAGGGCAGGTGTGTAGCAACCATTCCCTAGGATGTTAGAGCTCCCAGCAGTGTGCAGTTCTGGACACATGACAGTGTCTAGGAGGGATGGAAAGTCAGTGTAGGTGTGGTGTGCGGAAGATGCTCTACACTGAGGTGCCTGCTCTCTGCTTTGGTCAGTGAGAGACTGTCCTGCACATGATCAAATGGAGAATTCCCACAAAGCTGTTTCAAGTGAGGTGCTTTGCAGTTAGCAGGTAACTTACATGGGATGGGCTCTTGAAAAAGGGAAGAAAGGCAGAGAAAAGCTTTTTATGTGCTTTTACTTGGACAGTGCTGTCCTCCTGATAGGTAGAAACTTGCCCAGAAGAAACTTGCCTGTTTGCTAATGCCAAATCTTGAATCTCCACCTTACAATTTGCTTTGTAAACAGTAGCCAGAAATGTAGTGAGATGAACCATAAGTTGCTAAAAATAATACTGCCCTGATGTTACTCTGTTACTATTTGTTCTTCTAGATGCTGCTTTCTACTAAAGCAAAATCAAGTTAATGTGATGAGAAGCAGTGTTATTCCAAATGCGCCCCAGTACAAGAGAATGGGTTTCTTTTCTATGCATTAGTAACTATCAGTATTGTAGCATCTATCAAAAAGCTCCTAGATAGCCCAAAAAATGTTCTTGTTGCTTGTTTCAAACAGAAACCAGATTTTTGAGGTCCTGGAGACTACCTGTGCAAAGCTGCATGCTTGCTTAATGCAGATTGGGTACTTGGTGAGTGTGATTTTAATGCCTGCTGTGTTAGTCTCATCGCTTCCTAAGTTACCGTTCGCCTTGCTTTTATCACAGAGTTCTTTTCGCCATTATCTCCAAAGGTCACCGTGTTGCTGCCAAGCACGAGGACCGTGCTGCAGTTATTTTGCTGGTGATGATGCAGGTGTGCCAGGGCCACTGCCTTAGCTGGTTACAAGATGATCTCACACCTGGAAGTTGGGGCCAAATGCCAGATTTAGGTGATGAGGAGGGACAGCGTGGCTGGGAGCAGGTGGACGGGCTGGCAGCCAACGTCAGGGAAAAAGCATCCTGGCAAACTGCTAAGTGACCACACTGTTTTCACTGGGCTTCGTTGCCTGTCACTAGGAGTTAGAGGAAGGAAGAGCAAGGACATTGCCAACAGTCATCTGAAATGAATTAAGTTTTAATGGAACTAAGTTTTTCACCATTTATCTATGGTCTGCAGCTCTGTTACTTCAGCTGCACCATATATTCTACGGATCGGGATAATGGTTTGGCATTTCCCCAGTGTAGGTGGTTCCTCTGGCCCCTGAGGCAAGTTGTGCTTGTTATCCTAACAAGTTTTTTCTGCATTAAGTTTACTGAGTGTTCAGACCCATGAGCAGGAGCATAGATCAGTGTCACTGCTGAAACTTTCCAAGGGCAAATGTGGCTCAAGGAACTCATGCCTGGCCTTGGGTCAGCCATTCATTTTAGTGCCCAGGCTGTGTGGAAAGACAGGAGTGAACTCTCTACCTTAAAAAGTGAGAAACCCACTCTTCTGGGAGGCTCAAACCTCCCCAAATCCATTTGGTGCTGATCCCAGGGCTTTAATAGCCTTGTGTGTATCGGGCATACATGCAAGTATCTGGAGTAGCACATGGAACTGCCACTTCTTTTCTCTGTGTCTGATGGTTTTGGAGACTGGTTGACCCCATTAACTTTCTGAATTCATCTTCCCCATTTAGGAACGTGGTTCACAGTATTCTCTGGCTGGACTGTCCTTAAGCTTTCACTAGTACCTGGCTGGGCCATATCAGTAGAAGGGGACTTCACTGTCTGCCCTAATGATGGGGACCAGGTGAGGGAACAGGAAAGCCCCATCCCTGCCTGTTAGCTTTAGCTGCAGCCACCACTTCATTTCTAAAACCATTTCCAGTGTCTGGCACATAAGGACTGTTCAGTTCACTCGTCTGCACTGGGCATGTCAGTCAGGGCTCATGCTGCTGGTAATATAACATTAAAACTAATAGCTCATCTAGAATAAGTAAATTGTTTTATTTTTCTTTTTGAGTGCATTGCTGCTGTGCTTATGAGTATTTGATTGTATTCTGGCCTGCAATAATATATCTGGGCATATTATCCTGCAGTTGCAAAGCTTCCATCTCAGCCCCATGTGGACAAAAATGTTTGCATAAACAGAAGACAGCAAACTGCAGTGTCCATTTAAATAGGAATTGGCAAATCCTAATTCTGCATTTCTGGGCTGGTTTCCTGACTATGGGCAAAGATCTGTTAAATTTGTTTAGCGATTGCCAGCTCTTATTTGAGGCATGTTTTCTGAACAGAGATGCAAAAAATATCATTGCCCAGTAATGAAGTACAACATCACCTTTGAGATAAAGTCCCTCAAATGTTTAATAGGCTACTTTTGCAGATTAATGCTATTTGCATGGGATAATGAAGCCCTGTGTGAAATTTATTATGCAAAAAATGAAAGTCCACACTCCATTTAACTCAAATTCCTACTGCATTTTTAGTGAAGAGAAGAATCAATATGAAAGAAGAAAATGACCTCATTTTGTACCCCTTGTTCTGGGGAGCTTGATCTGGTATTGCTGTCCCTGCTGTGAGCTGAGAGAACCCCCTGGCTTTCCTGGTGCATGCAGAGTGTGGAGCCAGGCAGTGTGCTCTGGGAGGGTTTGCAGGCAGCATCATCAGCCTCGAGAAGGTGGAGTGGTGCAGGGAGAGCAGCTCCCATGGGACACAAGAGGAGAGACCACAGCTGCTCTGAGGCCAAAGGTGGGTAGCAATGCTGGCCAGTGAAGGGAGCATGGCGGGGCCTGGAGGGTCAGGGGCAGTCCGCCTGCTCCAGCCCAGCCCCTGGGGCAGGGCCAGTGCCCAAGGCAGTGTGAAAGAGAGCAGTGGAATAATTTGATACCGGGGTTATCAAAGAGGCAGTGTCACTAGTATGAAACTGATGAATCTGTAACAAGTAGGAGGTGTGGAGGAAAAAGATTAATTTCTGTCTTTTAAAGGCAGAGAGGACCCTTTTGATGTTCTTCCATGGCCTCTTACAGGAACCATGACACATCTGCAGTATTAGAGCAGATAGGATTTCCGGGTCTGACAGAAACTGTCCCAGCTGTCATCCTCTGTCTCTGATGCTAATTACTTTCCCTGATAAAAAATTCCTGTTTTCTTTGGCTAACTGCACAATTTCTAATTAATTGTTCCAAAAGCAGCATTGCTATAGGACTTTGATAAGTGTTTGTGCTCTAGGTGACAGACCCCATTTATATTAGCCAGCAGCTTGCCCTGAAAAGATGAACATCCTTGAAATATCCTCTTTAATAGGTGAAGCATGCCATGCTCCTCTGAGTGCTTAACAGGAGCATCTTGTCAAAAGCTCAGCTCTTCCCTGGTCAGTTTTTCAACACATATTTTTCAGCACAGCTCTGAGACCAGGGTGCCACAGTCCTGCCACTACCCAGGGTGGTGGCTCTGCAGAGGGGCTGTGCTCTGGCTGTGGAGTGGAAGAGAGAGATGCCATCAGCCACCATGCCCCTATCTCCATGCTTGCCCTCTTTTTGGGGACCCAGGTTTCCCTTCATTCCTCTCCTCACCCATGGAGCACACCTGATACTTGTCCCTACTCCTGCTAACCTGGGGGACATGCATGGGAGCAGGAGAGTCTGCAGCAGCAGCTCTGCCCTAGATGGTTGTAAGAGTCTGACACAGGGACATTGATTTTAAGCACAGTCTGCAGCACCGTACAAGAGCCAGGAGCTTTGCAAATGCTTCCTAGTCCTTCTGCCCAGCCTGCTGTGCAGAGGCTGTTTGTCTCTTGTGTAGACCCTCGGTATGCAAGAGGTTGTCAGAGCTCAGAAAGATTGTGGGCAGACCCGCCAGAAGGGGCAGTTGCACATTTACTCTCGAAGCACTCATTTTGGGCAATCGGGCTATCTCATCAAGGCTGTGCCTCAGGCATCAACAAGGTGCTGAGCACAAATAGGAATGTATAAATGCACCCGTGGTCAGAAGTGAAGCCCCTTGCAGGGAGGACGTAGCACAGAGAAGGAAGATGTATTTTTATTAANCACCCTGGAGCTGCTCCAGGGCTGTAGCATCCCCCTGTGATAGAGAGTGCCCCTGTGATGCTCATGGAGGCACTCATGCTGCAACCCCCAGGTCAGGTTGTGATTAAAATGCAACTGAGGCTGCAATTTCCTGTTGGAGATGAGGCAAGAGATGGAACCCCAAGGTACGGAGTAAGTAAGGCAATGTCCTGGGTCAGGCAGCGAAGTCCCTCCTCTAAACAATCTGAAACCCTGAGTATCTGCCAAGCTACTGATAATTTTGATGGTGCAAGTATTGCAACCTCATCTTCTCAGGGAAGAGGCTAATAAGAGTTGCAGTTTTTGATTTGTAAGTCATGTGTTGAACCATAGACCAATCTCAATGGGAAAATAGTTTTTTGAGAAGTTTTAGTGCTGAATTCCCTTAGATGTGAGCTTGGTGACTAAACAGAACAATATATTGGTCGGTACGCAGACAAGAGACTGACACTTGCGTGCTTGATCAAAAATACATCCCTGGCACAAGTGGTTACCCCGGGCTTTCTTTCCCAGCTGCAAAATATAAGCCTGGGTGAAACTCCCAGAGGTGGTAGCTGGAGCAGAGAATCAGGGATAAACAGAAAGCACACAGCCCTGGTTTGTCAAGACCCTCAGTAAGACAATTTCATTGCATTCCAAGAAACAAGAGGATGTGTGTGCACCAAACTGACCTAGAGGACAGCAAACAGAACAATTTGCTTCTGCTGGTTTTCTACCTTGATGTCACTATCACTCTTTGCAGTCATCCTGTAATCCAGAAAGTGTCACCCGTTTTGGATGCAATACAGGCTTGGTTTTAAATGTTTTCAGAGATGTTACATCAGCAGCATGATGGTGTGCTAATGCTGTCGTGTTGGCAGCTCCGTGAGGCATTCCCTGAGGTCATGTGGTCAATCTGGCATTTTAATTGCATCTCATCATTTAACCTCACATCCTGTTAGATGTGAGATATAAAATCAGTAGAAAACCAACGTGTGAAGTATTGCAAGGAATTACCACTCCAATTTCAGCCTGTATTTTTGCACCTCTCTCAGAAAGAACCTAGATTATCTTGTTTAATGCTTTTATAAACCCTTCTGCTTGATAGACCATGGCTCTATCACACTTTAAAAATGCAACCAGATTCTGTCCCCTTCCTATTTGTGCTACTGTTTTACCACAGATTAAAGCACTTGACAGAAACAGTTTATCCAAGAATCAGAAGTATGTATGAGGCCTGGAGCTTCTCCCTCAATCTCAAGAGCCCAAATTCATGTGCGTAATGACAAACTGGTCTCTGAAGGACTATGAGGAAGCAAGAACAAGCAATGGAATCAGAGGTGATTTTCAGTTCCTATCTTGCTTAGATTCAATTCATATTCTCTCCCTGGTGCAGCAGCCACAGTGCACGTTTTCATGGAGGATTAGCAAATTTAACATAAATTTGGCCTACTTTGCATCCAAGCTTCAAGGCCATGCACAAACCAGAACATAAGCAGCTATTCTTCTCTCTGATATTGTTTAGCCTCAGACCCAGCTAAGGGAATTACAGGAAGTTATTTGTGATGGGCTGGGAGGTGCAGTCGAAATATTTATCATCTAGAGGGGCAAATTCAAAACAAATAGAGACTTGGGCTTCATGCCAGCTGCAGGTATGTATTTAAGCCATGGCATAAAATATGTTTTTAACAGGTTTAAGTCTTACTCAGTTATCAGTCCTCTGAGAGATGCTGCTGTTTAGTCTAAGTACATTCAGTGTGTTTAATGGCTGCCAAGAGTGGTTCTGAAGGAGATTTTGGCTAAACAGTGTTCCTGCTGGGGAAAGAAGAGTTCATGCCCATTTACATTACAGATTAGCAGCTGGGAAATATTCCTAGGTTAAAAATGTACACTTTAAATAACAGCTCTGTTGGTTATGTGTAAATGGGTTGTACCTTTTCAGGTATTTATATGCAATGTTTTCTATTTGTTGTCACTTAATAAGATTTTGTTCTCTTGTTCTAATAAAACAAGAAAACCTGGATGAGTGTTCGGCTTGGGAAGGGTACAGCCCTACTTTACAAATAGTCACAGTTTCTGTAGGCAAATTTTCCCCAAAATGAGAGGATCTCTCCCAGCCCAGATTTACTGATGTGTGGGAATCTTTGCAGGACTGGACTCAGTTCAGGTCAGAGGAAAAAGCCTCTCAGTTGCAAGGACATCTCAGTTGCAAATGGCAATGCCTTTCTTCATCTTATTCTTTTTCAGTTTCATGCTCAGTCAGCTGCCAAACATGGGAGTCTTCCCCCATTTTATCTAATGCCACTTAAAATTTCATGGAAAAGAGAAGCAAAATTGCTTGCTGGACTGCTCTGAGGTCAGGGGAGCACATAAACTGGTGGGCTGCCTAAAAGCTGTCCCTGTGCCACTGAGGCATCCACACACCCAGATCAACAGCCTGATGCTGGCTGAAAAAGCTGTAGCGCCCTAAAGAAGAGTAAAGTGCAAACCCAAAATGAACAGCATCAAGCATGGAAGAGAAAATCTGTCCTGGCACCAGGGGATAACCAGGAACCTGGCCTAGTGTGAGATTGAACAGCTAAATCTAGTGCCACAAACACATGTGACAAGGTCTCCTTTCAACTGGAATTCTGAATAATACTAAAGCAATTGAAACCCCATATCTTACACCATCATTTCCAAACCCAAGAACCATCTCTGTGTTCACACAATCTCTTCTGTAACTTAATCCAGTGTTATCTTGTAACACTCAAATACCTTCTCCCAGCATTCCTGTTCAAAGGCTGCACTGGCACTGTATTTCTGAAAGTTGCATTTCTTCTTCCTTCCAAGGCAAATTCTTTCAGGGTCAGTGTGCACCTGCTTAATCTTGTAGTAGCTTTTATCTAAATGCAAATAATTCCTCTCTCTTCCTGTATTTATTGCTCAGATGTAACCCAACCCTCTCTCAGTTCTCTGTTAGCACAGCTACACAAGACAGGCTATTTGATCTACCCTTCAGAAACAGAGAAATTCAACTCATGTTTCTGAGAAGCCCTTTCCCTTTTTGTCTGTTTAAAATCAATTTTTTGAAAGGCAGCTGATTAGAAGTGCACACTGACAGCTCAATGAGGCTGTTGTGGAGCCTTAGCCAGTGCCAGGACTTTCCATGACACCATGGAAAACTTCCCACGTGTCACTTCCCGGATCTACTATCACGTCTTTCCAGGCTGTGGCATTTAGGCTAAGCAGCAGTGTATGGTTTTGCAATGTAACTAGATCCTCCTCCTCCCCACAACCCCTTGAAAATATCTTGGCACAAGGCAACAGACCTTTGACCCCAGGTGAATTATGCCACACTTTTTTCCCCACCACATTCCATACTTTTACTAGCGCCAGGAGTACTTCATTTCATTCTATGGCAGAATCCAGTCATCCATTATAAACACAGGTCTTGCACCACAGGCATGAAGGGAGATGGGCTACATCTCTACCTACCAGCTGATCTTCTCATACTGTCCTGCAGGCCATAGGGGATACACATCATAAAGTCACCCCAAGACACTCGCAAGTCCTTATGCTGTTTGTAATTCTTGTAGTGCATCCCAACTTTGCAAAGAAATCCTTGTGAGCCACTGTACTAAATCCTTGTGTAGAGATGAGGCCAAGCAATCTGTGCCATTTTCGCAGCACTACCCATCTGTATGCACTTGTGTGTAACAGCCAGGTATTTCTGGGATCACGTATTCCTTTCAGTGAGCATGATGGGTTTTGTTATCTTGCAGCTTTACCCCTGCTCATTGATAAAATGTAACAAAGGGGGTGAAAAATGCTTGTCCTGTGTTCTTTAAACGAAAAGGAAGCATCTTGTGTCTTGGTGGACAAAAACAGTGGCTGTACACATGAAAAACAGGGCCTAACGTGGTTTAACCTATTGGGTGTTTGTGCTCAATATCCTTCCCTTTCTCCCAGTAAGAGGCGGTCACAGAGAGCCTGGCTCTGCCTCTGCTCAGGAGAACAGTGCCTTTTGTTTGCACAATTTCCAGCAGGTCCCCGAGTGCTCAAGAGTTAAATGAGATTCCCTGCATGTGAAGTGGGGAGAAGCCTGTCTCACCTTCTCCTGCCTGTGAGGAGGAATACTGGCCAGGGCCTGGGCTGGTGGGTGCCCTCCCATTGCTTGGCAGGCAGGATGGCAGATGGTCCGGAAATCAAACTTCCTTCTGTGCCGGCTCATCTCCCTGCCATGGTCATTAATAAAGGTGCTTGTGCTGGTTCTCTCAGAAAGGTCAAACATATGCCAGCTAACAGCTCCCACCAATTCCTTTCCCCCAGTAATGCAGAGTTGCCATCTGTGGGCTTTCCCAGTCTGTGGGCTCGCCGTGGAATTTGCATCCCACAGAAGAGGCCTGCAGCTCCATGTTCATGCAGCTTTAATAACTTCTCCTCAGGGTGAGGGTTTGTTTGTTTGTTTGTTTGATCATCTCCTGCTCTGTTGTGCTGAGCTCTTTCTCAGTGCCTCACACTCCCCCACTCTGCTTAGTGCCTGCTGTTATTCTTGGCACCCGAATCCATGCTAACTGGTATATAATCAGCCTGTGTTTTACCAACCAACATTTGTTCCACTGTCAGCTTTCATTTCAGCTTCTGCTCTGATGCCAGTTTCTGCTCTGCTCTCTGGTGTGGAGCTCTGATTGCTCTGTGGGGTGCTGTACACCACTCTTTGGGCCTCTTCTCATCATGTCCTTGTCTGCACCAGGGAAGCCTGTTGCCCAGAGTCCCATCCTCACTTCCTACTTGGTCCTCTTCTACTCTGTGCCTGCATGTCCTGTCCTCTTGTATTTGCAGGTTCATGTGACTGCAATTCTGCACAGAGTATTTCATAATTTTAAGCCTAATATGATAAAATATTAAATAAATGGCTCTTGAGAGGCACACATAGATTATAAGATGACTCTTTGGGTGTTGAGGTATAGAGCAACTTTACTACATTCTGCCTGAGATAATGGAAATGCTAAAAACCTATTTTACTTGATCCCCCCTCTTTCAAATTTGTATTTTATTGATCACTGGACGCATGTGTTATGCTGAACCAATAGAAATGTAGCTACCTAGACATTTATCTATGTATTGTCCATGCTGTGTGTGACTAGATTGTGTCAGTATCAGACTTTGATTTTTGGAATAAGAACCACAATTAAAATAAAGGAAATTGGTGTACACAGGAAAGGGCCATGGTGTTTGGGCTGGTGGGGAAGGGCACAGTGACCAGGACATGAGACCTGTGGTTAATGAAGCACAAGAAATGGAATAATGCAGACAGAACAGGTGGGCTTGTGTGTCACCTATTCTAGACTCTAGGAGTTTTCTCCAGCATCACATAGCTGATAAGTTCCCGGCAAACTGGAAGGAGGACACACAGTGTTTCAGCGTCCAGAATGTGAGAAAAGTCTGCTAGAAAGAGCTGAGCAGCTGGGAAGGGCACTCACACCAGAGAGTCAGAATATAAAGGGAAGATGAATATAAATTCTTTTTTAAAAGTTTCCTCAATTTAAGAAGCAATGAGGTAAAACACCAATAATCAAATAAAAAGAGTCACAATTCTTTACTTTTAATGTTTTGAATAAGGAAGAGATAGAAGGGTGAACAGGGGATAAAATATTCTGATAAGATGTGGCAGTTCATTTTAAAATAATTAAAGATGACAGCCTGGATCCCAAGATAAGGAAAACGAGGATACAAAAGGGAATCATCAGCTCAGTAAGAGTCTGGAAGCTCTTTTGTGTGGCCTCATGTGTTTTCAAAACTAGACAATACTGTCTGTTGGGCAAATACCAACAGAGAGTAAGCAAAGCTGTATTTTTTTCCAACAGATACAGTAGATATCACCTTAAATGGGGAGTTAATATTCCTCAATAGACCAAATCCTGCCCTCAAACCATACTCAGTGCTATCTTTAAGATGTTGTCATTTTCTTTTAGCTAAACATGTTTGCTAACTTTACTGGATTAATTGATCTGCAGAGCTCCTTAAAGAAAAAACCTGTGTCCTCTGGGGGTCAGGCAGCCCCACCCTCAGCTGGCCTCAATGAGGCCAGGCAGCTGGTACAGCTGATGGCAATCAGTGGCTGGGTGGGGAGAAGTTGGTTTGAAGAGCTTCCCCTGTGTGGAGGGTCAGACTGGATGAAAGGGAATATCATGAAAATGTAAGGAAAAAACCCACTAGGTAAAACAAGTCCTGGCAGCTTTAGCTGTGGAGTGAGGGCTTGCAGCAGAGAGTGATGGTGGCTCTTGTCAGTGCTGGCAGGTGCAGGAGGTGTGAGCAGCCTTGCAGGCAGACTATCCAGGTCAGTGCATGCAGCTATGTTCAAAGGCTTTGGCCTCACTCCTGGAAAAAGGTAAGACCCGAGTGTGCATCTCTTGCTCGCTGCACCTTTCCCCAGTTCAGGGCCAGAGCTGTGGAGCATCCTGGCCTGATCCAGGGGTTCCAGGGCTTTGAGGGGATGCATCTGGTGCTTGGGGTGCAGCTGTGAAGGACTGAGGGTGATGTTGGGGAGTGAGACCAGAAAGAAATCAGAGGGCTGTGCTGGAAGCAAGTGTAAGGTAAAAGATCAATTTTCTTTCTAGATTCTCACAAGTGCTGTTTGGAGACCTAGAGAAAAAGGCTAAACTGCCCTGGAACTAAAGGATCAGTTTCCTATCTGAGGGAAAATTGCAAGGCAAGGATAAAGCCCTTGTTATGAGAATAGCCAAATATATTCCTTTGATCTAGCTGGGTTTAAACCTCATCCATATGTTTATTAGCTTCCACTTATCTGAGCCATATGCCTTCTTGGAACTGCATTTCCCTTATCACACAGCAGTGGAAAAGACCCAAAATGCCTAAAAAGCATGTCACTCTTCCAAATGTTTCACGAAATCCCAGATGTCACCCCTATCAATGTCATGAATCCATAACAGCCTTAAGTCCTCCTTACTTTCCCCTTGACTGCCCACTCCTTTCTCCTTCCAGTCTTCCCTTCACCCCTGTTCCCCTTCTCCTCTGACCACCTCCTACTGAACCATCCCCTTCTGGGGATCCTTGGGCTCTTTCCTCTGTCTCTGCCCAGTTCACCAAGTGAACAGTAGCTTTAAAACCTGTTGGAATGCAAAAGTGCCTCTATAGTGAGTCTCCAGTACCTTTACAAACTCAGTGGCTCCAGACACTTCTCAGGAGAAGAAATCACACCATTGTGATGCCAAGTGAATATCAAAGAGCTGACTGCTATGGGGTGTCAGACATTAGGGTTGAATGCTCATGAAGTTCCAAAAAATGAAGCAACCTTCAGCAAAATGTAGGCTGTCAGAGACTGGAGGACTGATATGTCCCTAGTATGCTTATTTGGGAAAGATTTTTGCATGGGGCATGCCCCCAAGCCTGTGGGAAGGGGGAAGTATATGTTGATACCCTAAAGCACACCTGTAATGATAGGACTTCTGTCCAATCTCCTCCTAAGGCTGGCTCTTGGCTGTGTTTAGGCTGAGTAAAATTTCACATAGAAAATGTCTTTCCTGCATGCAACAACTCACATCACAACCTTCTGGTTGAGGGTGTCCTCCCAAGGCAAAGCACCAAGCCCAGGCTCTGGCACTGCTCCTGGAGGCCCAACACAGGGCACAATGAAAAAGTCCACATGGAATAGGGGTTGGAGCCTTTTTGGAGGTGCCCTGCATGGAAGCAGTGTTTGGGCACCTGCAGTTGCAATTACAGGCCTCCACCTGCCCGTGGCCCTTCTCTAAGCTTTGCTTTCCTTAAGGCAGGTTCATGCTGTGCCTGCATCTCGCACGGCCCCAGCTGAGGGAGCTGTGGCTTGCAGGAAGCCATGATGTTGGTAGGGCTCCTCTCTGCCCACAAGGCTGGGATGTCCTGTGTGGCACCTTGCACCAAGCAACGTGGCAGAGGAGTCAGGGAGTTTTAGTTTTGTTTTGTTTGGGTTTTTTTATTATTGCACCAGACTTCACTGAGGGAATTGTCCAAGACATGCAGAATTGCAGATTTTGTGTTTGATTTGTCAAACCCCCCCTTCATATGACTAGACTGGGAAAAGGTCACACTGGATGGCTGCAGTCTGCCAGGGCTCTTGCTTCTGAGTTTATCTGTAGCTGGCTGTCAGCTACAAACACATCTGTTTTATTGGGATCTTTTTTTCCACTAAAGGATTTTTTTCTCTCCCTAACTTTCTTCATGGGGTAATTAGCAAAGTGATCCATTGGCTCAAGAAGAGACTACACCCCCAGGATTCTTCTGTGTTGCTATATTTTCATTACTGCTCTGCTAACCAGGGAAAATACTGGACAGGGAATAAAGGAGGAAGAGGACAAGGGCACACATGAAAGACAGTCTGACACAAGCTCCCATGTACTACCTTACTGTGGTAAATAACTCCATGAAATGCCCAGCTTTGTCAAGTCCCTCCATTTTCCCTGAGCAGTCTATTAGTGAAGCAAAACAAGTGGGACAGGGTACAGACAGAACACCAAGGTCTGGCTGGAGCACAGACACCATTCTCATGTCTATGCTCAGCCAAGGGCTGCTACAAAGGACAACGTGGCAGGAGAGCATAAACAGGCTTAGACCAGTCTTCTGCATTAACAGAACTACTTCTTAACACTTTTTCTTGCACCAAATCTTCATTAAAGCAGAAATAAATAACAAAGTTGGGTTCATGTTAGGAAGATGGCTTAGGACCCTTGATGTTAAGGTGGTGTTTTGTCCATTCTCCCACCCTGTCCAGCCTGACATTTGAGGACACCCTCTTGCCCCCTCTGACAAGGGAAGGAAGCCAGATGCACACAGCAGGGTTACAGCAGCAGGTTTATTGTCCTGCTCCAGATTGTGTTGATGAGCTGCATGGATGTTTGACAAGGAATCCACAGAGCCCAAATCACATGAGTTGTTTCACCTAGCAATCCCTTTTAACACCTTCCCATTCCCAAATAACCAACCTGCCTCAGTTTAATTTTTTCTGTTTTGTTGATTTGACCTCAGTGACAGCCAATAAATCAGCATCTCCCTATATCTTCAGGTTTCACCTAAAGGGAGTTTCCAATGCTCCCATTTCACTCGCTGAAATGCCTGGTAGTTTTTTCCCAGTTCCTGTTTGCTTACTGCAGTCCCAGATGTGGCTGGCCAGCTGCTTTCCCTTTTCTATCCTGTGCAGTGTTTGGTGCTTCTTCATGCTGTTCTGTTAGTTCAGCCTTAGGGCTGGTCACCTGTGCACAAACCTTAACAGCTGATACTTCCCTCTAAAGACTGCAGAGTATAAACCCTCTACTGCTGTATTCCAGTTTGTTAATTTCAAAAATGGTGGTTTCAATTATCTATTCTACCAAAAACTAAGGCTGAGTGAAATGAAAAAAGGCAAAATACTGAATCCTGTGAACTCTGGGTGTGGAATGCCAGTCTCTCCCAAGCTGTTCAGCTGGCATTAACAATACACCCAGCTTCAAGGTTTCACACATTTGTAACTTTTTTGGCTAAAATATACTGCCTTCAAACCCAGACCACACTTCGTAACAAATGTCTGGTGTTCATTGGAAGAAGTAATGCTTTTTCAGACACTGTCAGCTCTAAGCTTTGATCACCTCAGCAGCTGGGCAATTTGCTTTTTATACCCTCTGTGGCCTCACTTGCTCTCTGTGCCCTGTGTTTGCTGGGGGACCAATTGTACATCACTTGACAAGAGATCACCAAGGCTCTTGGGCAGAAGAATCAGTTTTTTTGATTGCAAAAGAGAAACCATTCTCTTTGGACTTTCTGCCCAAGTCTGTAGCAACCTGGAATGCTGACTTACTTTCTAATGTTTGGGCACAAGCACTGCACAAAGAGTTGGCAGAGGTGGGTGAGGTCCTATGGGAGCAGATGGTGGAGCAGGAGCCGAGCCAAGCTGACAGGCTGAGGGAAGCAGGAGGGGAGCAAGTCACAGGATGGGACACCAAGGGAAGAAAGACTAGAAATGGGGACCATGCTAAAAGGGGCCACAATGCAGTAAGACACAGAGAGAAGGGGGAGTGATTTGAACTTTTGAGGATTACATGACAGAAAGTCTTTAGTTCTCTAGAATTTACTGTTGCCAGTTACAGCTTCTGGAAGTACATTAATCACGTTGCTTTTCTTCATAGGAAGATGTAGTTTTGAGGGTCAAACCTTGCAAAACCCATGTTCCAAGCCTCTATGAGAGGGAGCTCTCTGGCAATTAAATGCTGACATCAGGCAAGAACCTGCCTCCAGGCACTGAGCTCCCACCTGAATCCCTGCTTTGACACTGTGGCGGCTCTTGGGAACAGACAAACTGTGCCCTCATTTTAGAATTAGTGTGTAGAACCACTTAGTAAGTGTGCTGTATTTGCTTCTGCAAACAACAAACAGAACCATAAATAAAAGTTTTGCCTGAGTGCATGGGCCATGACTAGTGAACATCCACCATCACCTGTGTCCTTCCCTGCATGACACACTGCACAGCCTGCTTTGAGTCTCCTTCTCCCATGGCATGAGCTGTACTCAGCTGTTTGTGCAGAAGCTGACATACCTCATTTTGCTTTGCAGACAAACCCTGTAATTTATTCCCCCTGTTTTCTGATGTAAGACTTAAAAAGGCACTCAACACTCAAACACACCACTATTAAATAGCTAGGAGCTGAGCTTCAAAGCTGGAGGTGGTGCCTAGGTGATGTGGCACTGGGTTATGAGAGGGATGGTGCTCCCTTGCACAATGCAAATACTGCAATCCTTTGTGGCTCTCACTGCACTGCTCGTTTGCCTGCAGTATCTGAACAAGTCCAAGTGTCACCATGCCCCCAGCACGTCTGCTGCTATAGAACTCTATAATTCCCATGTGTTACGAGTTTGTATAATGTGAGTGCTCTGTAAGGAGAAATCCCACCTGTCTGAAGCGGAGCAATGAATGGATGGTCTGACATTTCAGTTCCTCTTTATCTGCCACCTAGAAAGGGAGAGAAAGTAGAAATCCCTCAACACCAGATTGCTGTGGCAGTAAATATGCAGCTATTTATTATGTACTCAGATGTTACAGTGGGAGTGTGCAGAAAAACAGAAAAGAAGCAACAGTTTTCCTGTCATGAAAAAAACCAGAAATAGTGTGGTTAGACAAGACAATGTAGGTGAGATAAAACACTGAATAGCTGTATTAAGCAAGCTCCTACTTTGTTCAGTGTACAAACAAGTCTCACAGGGAAAGGCAAAACAAAAAGCAAGTGGAAACCTGTAATTCAATACACTGTTTGAAAAAATTGCCTCAGCTGCGGTGTTTCCTAGCATCCAGATAGTTCAACCAATATTACAAGACCATTAATGTCATAGGCTGTGTTTTATTTTACTCATAATCCAAGAAAACGGAAGGAGAAAAGAGATTTGTGGCAGGTGTGTTCAGTAGAAATTCTCTACAAAGGTAAATGGCTGATAAGCCAGGAGATGGTCTGCTTTAAATTTATAACGCTCCCCCTAGAACTGTAGGATGGGATAGTGCCTGTGCTGCCAATGCCATGAAGTATGCTGCACATGTGGTACAATGGGTAAAAGAAAGATTGTATGTAAAAGTGATGCAGCTGAAGCAACAGCTAAACAGCATTTTGGAAGCTGCTTTCAGTGTGGGAAATCACAGGATTTGAGAGACAGGAGTGGATCAACAGAAGGCCTAGGGGAAGAGGCAAGGAGGAGTTGCGTGTGGGTCTGGTTTGTCTGTTCATCCCTTGCCTCCTCTGTACAGTAGGCATCACAAAAGGCAGTCTCTCATACAACAGGTTATTCCCTGCTGCCTACAGTCTGGGTGGGATTGATAATGGAATGGGTTTCTTCCTCCTGGCTTGATGACTGAGCAGAAAAGGAAAAGAAAGCACATTAACTGAGCATGGCCACACTCTTGAAGGGAGGAGGGTGTTATCACCAGTCTCATATCTTTTTCCAGCTTTCCATTGCATCAATGTTAGCAGGTGTCACCCAAGTCTAACCTGATCACTCTGAGCACTTTGCTGTGCTGTACCCTTGTCCTCAAAAGGTTATATCTGCAGAGGGTAGAGGTTTGGTTCTGCACCTTACCTGAGTGCTTTTATCCTCCAGCAGGTCCTCAGTACCAGTCTGGGACCAGAGCCTTCGCACCTCGACCTCTCTGAATTAGTTGAGGATACATAATGCCACAACTTGCTTTCCAGGCAGATGGTTTTACCTATTTATGGAAAAAAAAAAAAATAGTTATGCTGTCCTCATCACTTTGGAGGGAAGGTGTGCATCCACCTTCTCTTAGTCCAAGTGCTGTACACATTTTCTTATGCAAATGTGTTTTTATCTTCAAGTAATCAACAGGCTGAAGTTTACAGATGCTTTTATCCTATTGACCATCACCAGACACATAAATGACCTTTAAGTTTAAACTTTGGAAGGATGATTCTTGTCAAAATGTGGCCTGACTGCTCACTGGCTGCCCAGGCCAGCACTGTCCTGGTTTCACTTTCAAAGGCCCTCTGTCCTTCTGCTGCTCGGATCATGTACCTCAGTGCTCTTTTTCAATTTTAGCAGGATTTTGCATTCTGTTTGACTTGCCAGCAGATATTTCCACCCCTTAGTAGCAGCAAAGACACTCTTCTCAGGCTCACACACAAGCCCCAATCCCCACATCCATTGCTCATAGGTAGGCTGAGCAGCCATCTTAATATTCTTTAACCAGAAGAGAATGGCTCAACGTCTATGGAATATGGAAGTAACACAGAGATCGGTGGAAGTCATATATTATGGCTACTTGTTTTCTGTGTTACTTAATACTCATAGATGAGGTGCATCTACCTAATAATCATGAAGAAATTCTCCTACTTGGGAAAAAAAGGAGATCAAAACATATGGCTGATGTAAAAGTCTGGAAATAAATAGTCAGAAACTGTGCCAATGTATATATAGTATATAAAAGTGGCACATGAAAATAGGATTTATAAATCCCATTAGCTGTTGAAAAGCAGATCTTCTGGGATTGCAGTTTCCATTGCAAATTTCATTTTTTTGGTTAATATATCACATAAGGATATTTTCAAGTGCCTCAAGTGAGAAAGCAGCCTTAGGTTGAGAAGCTGTAGACCACTTGTGGTTTTCAGAAGTCTAAATTATCTATGGAATGTCTAATGAAGATTTGGAATAACAAACTCTGATAAACAATTTGATCTATGTAATATGTGGAAACTCTTTCACAGGCCCCCTTCCATGGGTACAAAAAAAAAAAAAGAGTCATAACATGCTTATAGGGTTGCATTTTCAGTTTGCTGTAAATTTGGATCTATCGATGTGCTGGGATTTCATTTTATTTTCTTTAATATACACTCTCCAAATTAAAAGTGCAAAGATGGGCCTTCACTGAACCACCAGCTGGTGAAAGGCAGGAGGGATCAGCACTTTGCACAGGTGTGGTGTTATCTGCTGTAATTACTGACAAATAGAAGGGGGAGGCATGGAGAGCCCCTGGGGCAGTGATGGGACTTCCTGCCGGGGTGTCTGCAGCAATGCACAAATCAGGGGAAGGACGGAGATTAGCAGCTCCTTTGTGTGCAGAAAGGATCTGCACTGTCACAGGGAATTTCAGGTCACATACCATAGGGCTGCTCCTGCCAACGGCAAAACACCTGTCAAGTCTCTAAATATTACTTTTCCAAACAAGGTATTGCCACTGGCTCAGGATTGTTCCGTGTCTGCTAGACAGAATTATCTCTAAAAACATGTTTCTACTTTAAAAATTAATTTCTACAGTTGCCTATGAGCAAAGCATGATCACACTATAGTTTCATGGAGAAGAAGAATGTGGTTTTGAGAAAAAAAAGAAGAGCTCAGGGGTAACACTCAAAAGGCAAATGTGCTTCAGGAAAACTGAGTGAGGGAGGTTATGTCACAAAACCCCCCCATGTTAATAAGGATTTAAAAAATCATTCTTTTGATATATAAAAATTGTAATTGTTTTAGAATGGTTATGCCTACAAGTAGTTACTTAACATATTGATGTCCCTATTAACACACACATTTCACATATATATATAAAAATATATATGTCATTGCTATTTTTTACCTTTGTTCTAAAGACATTTGCATAGCAGAAGCATGAACAGAGTATTTAGTCAAGATACTAAACTGACAGGTACAGCTATGAACCTGTCTCATATTCTGTAAACAATATTTCATTTTTTAACAACAGTCCACGATTAATGAATATTAAAGAGAGGGACTGAAATTGGATTAATTCATGGATTTGTGTTTTGTCTTCTGAGGGGAAGGGAATCACACAGTACACTGCTCTGATGTGCACTGTAGCCCTCTTCAAACACCTGTTTGTGACAATAAAGAAACTACCCAGTCCTGGACCAAAGAATGTATAAGCAGAGAAATGTCACATGAGCAGAAAGAATATGTTGTTTCTGTACAGGTTTATTATATTACCACTGCAGGAATAAAACAACCTGCTCTAGAGGTAATACTCTTGTGCACTATTCTTTGTGCAAAAGAGTTCAAGAAAAAAATTTAAATGGGAATAAAACCATATAAAATTTAACATATTTGCTTACTGCAGTTGAAGGTAAAGAGGGAACTTGATCATGGTCCATTGGTATAAGAAAGGGATTTGAATACTTCGGGAGAAAAGCTCAAACAAAAAAAAAGAAATCTTCAGTGCTTTGGTGACAGACTATCACATCTCTGTATTTCCTGACAAACTGGAAGTCGGAGAACTTCTGCAACTTAGCCTATAATCTACTAAAACAGATGCGAAGCAATTCTGAAATCTTCTTCTTATCTCAGGATTGTTCACCAAAATACTAAGTTGTTAAACTAATGACATAATGAATAATGTAAACAGGAGCATCCAAGTATAAAAATCATTTATCTCTCCAACTTAAAGAAGAGTCTTTAATTCCTGGTCTTGTTCAAACTTCATAAATCAGGTTCATTTCTGGACTAAGCTAAACTGTCCTCCTTCTGTCTAAAGTGTTTCCCTACCTTCAAAATCTCCATTTCAGGGATTCATGAGAAACATTGGAGGCCAGGAGAAATGTTAGTATAGAAAGGTGCAAGAAAATTTGTAAGCTTCATCAAGTAGCATTTTCAGTAGAAATCTGTTTGGATCATAAAGAGCTCTTGTTTACAGTATCTTTTGGAGCTATGTATTCAAATAGACAACATAGAGATGAACATCTGGGTTTGTCTATTCCCCTGCAGGCTGGTGGCTGAGGAGAAGTCCTCAGAGACATGCTAGTAAATTCTGTAACAACTGGATAAAGAAGAAATATAGGTGTGTTCCCTAATGGATGTCTCATTTGTATGGAAATGGGATTACTCAGATACATTTAACTCTCCCTGGCACCAGCACCTTTCCTGTGATCAACCCATCACTCTCTTCTCTCTCATCTTGACACAAAAAGTCAAGCAACTTTAAATCCCATAGCCATTAATATAGCTCTACAAAATTGTTCCCAAAATATACTAGTACAGATACTCAATATGACATGTACTTCATCTTAGTCAGATGGAAGGAAAGTAAATCCAAGCAACTCAAAAACTTACTGTAGGTTGTTTTCATTAAATGTGAATTGCACATCTCTGATGGGCAAGGTCTGGCAGAAAGGTTTCTCTCTGTCATGTACAAACTACAGCCTCATGGAATGTATACTTTAAGATGTTTTACGCCCAAAATTATCCTTCATGCAGGTATGCAGCAGACAGTTTGTGATTATTTGTGGCCAGGATGATTTCTCTACATACATATATACTTTCTGAAAGTCCAGATTATCAGCCTGGTCGTTGTGGAAGTGCTACCTATGCGTGACACATTTTCAGTTAGATATGTATGATCTGAGGCTAATTAAACACCTGCTATCTGTACTTCTGTTAAAAGTGACTCCCTGATGTTTCTTGCTGTCTTTCACTTGCAATCATGTGAACTCACAAGGAATTGGCTTTTTCTCTCTCTTTGATATCATACAATTTATATTCGTATCTTGCAGAATGGTTATCTGTAGAATTGACATGATTGCTCTGAAAATTGCACCTAACTCATGAAAGCTGCAATTGATTTTAAAATGGTGACTATTCTCACTTTCTGTGATCTCTGATCAGGCTTGAATACACTCAACTTTGTCTAAATTTGCTGGGCATCTCTGTAAAAGTGTTTCATTAGTGGGAAGCTACGGTTTCCATTTGCAAATTTTAATGAATCTGTGACCTCCCATGACATCACTTCGGATCTCCGATAGAAACTAATGGGAATTGCTTTGAGAGAATAAGAAGCTTCCTGAGAGTCTCTGCAAAGACTTTCGTGCAGCTTGTGAAGATGGTTATGAGTTGTATTAACACCCACAGTGCACAAATAAATACTGTTCAGACAGAGTGCTCCTGCACAAATTGGCTCTAATCTCCACCAGAGGCAGTCATTGCCTGCCATATTTCACATCTTCAGCCTCCTTTGTCCTATTCTTGCCTCTAGCATCAGCAGCTATATACACCTGTGAAAAAGCAAAATGTTTTAATCTTAATCTAAGCCCACCTGAATACACAAGGCTTGAAGAGTTTTGCAGAAGAGCTCAGGTGAACACAAACCAGTTCAACATAATTTTGTGATGTCTTATAGAGAAACCTTACCAGAGAAATGAAGTCTCCCTGCCAGGAAGCCCTGTGAAATCTTCTTATTTTGTATCTTACACTTCAGGACTCTGAACTGGGGGTGAGGGAGCAATTAAAAACCTAGTGGCTGGACTCATTACTCAGCACAGCCTTGACCAAAACCTCCTGGCTAGCCTAGCTTCCTATCAGTGGGTGGCAAAATGACACCTCAGTGCTTTAGCTTTGCCTCAGGCTAAGGTTTCTCTGGTAAGTGTTATGCTGCAGTTGTTGCCTGAGCTGAGAATACAGTGATGGCTGGTATTTCTACTCCAGTGAGTTGCACTGATATTTCAGAGTGCAAAGCTGTAGTGTTATGTTGGTTGCTGCCTTCTTGCTGGTTGTATGTTTTCTGGGGTGTTTTGGGGATTTTTGGCCAGCACATTCACGAAAGTCAAAATAGCTTTTCTCACAGTCCTTTCAGTGCTTGCCATGGTTGTGTTGCAGTAGCCATCCACATGAACACTCTCTTTGCAGTGACTATGATCCTTTGCTTGCCAGCCCTGATCAGCTACAAACTGTTAGCTATGGGCATTTTGTGTTTGGTACAATCAGGTTCCAGGTGTGTTTGTAATGGAATGGATGTATCTGGAAAATTCTCTCCCCTTTAGTCATAAATAAAGTATCTACAGTCTTGTGCATAAATGTGCTCCAGTAGGGCCCAAACATTATAGTGTTCTCTTGCAGTGTAAGGGAGGGTCGCCCTCCAGAAATGTGGGGCAGTCCAGACAGGATGGTGATACCTGGATGTTCAGAATATTGCTGCAGTGAGAACTTTGGTTATACTGCAGATCCTTTCTCTTAAGATTATCAAACATACAGTGAATGGACAACCAAGGTACTGCATGAACGTGAAATAAAAAATCAACTTATACAATGCATTAATTACTGGGAACATTAATTGTTAGAAACACAAAGGACCTGGTTGCCTGGTGGATCTGCACCTTTCAAAACAAAAATATATTGACAGTCAGCCAAATGTCTGTAAAGATATCTGTTAGTATTATACAGAAAATATTCTTCAAGAATCATATAGGAGAAATAATATCTTTTAAAAAATGTTTATTGAATGAAAGTGTTTGCATTTGAAACTGACTTTAAAATTGTAATATAATTTCTAGCTTTTGTGAACAGACTGAAGTGAGACCAATGCTGTATATCAGATTTCTGCTCTTCCAATTAATGAATATTACTGGTATGTATTTCACAGGTGGTAGACTGCAATGTATGTGGAAGCTCTGTCCCTTTGCTAGTGCGTTCTTCAGTATCACAGGCTTTGGACAGTTAGCTTAGTTTCATCAGCATTAAACTAGTTAAGTTAGTCTTGCCTGAAACTGTTCAGTGATATGAAACGGAAGACTGTTGTGTTACAACAAAAATATTTCATAAATCTTTTGTGATTATTACAAAAATAATGTTGTCAGCATCATAATCCTGGAGTCAATATTTTTGTATTTACAGTTGGGGTTTTTTTCCTTAAATGAATATTGTTTTGTGAATTAAAGCAGAATGACAATGCTCACATTAGATACTCAGGTCCAAAGAGGTAAGTAAGGAACTGTGAACTGTTTGCTTAACCAGGTTTTCAGACAGCTTTCATGTCTTCCTCTGTTTGTTTGTCTTTAAAGTAACATCATTGCCTCCTATTGTCTTAATATACTTGTTTATCTTGGAAATGTGAAAGATTGCTTTCAGGATAGCTGGAGAATGCACAGTCTCAAAAAGACTTAGGAGAGAGCAGTACTAGAAAAACTTACATATGGAGGCATAGTCTTTTGTTGGTATTCAGGTTAAGGCTGGCCAAAAAGCTTCAAATGCAGTTTATTTTTATCCAGATGCCATTTGACTTACAGTTTATACAAACCTACCTTACCCACTGAAGACAGCGGAGATTGGCACTGAGCTTTATATGGATCAGGGGATCACGGAATAAAAAGTAGCATCTGACGTGAGTTTGCCACTTGAGCACTAAAGATCTGATACCCTGCAAATCTGAGTGCAATTTTTTGTTGCAGATTTCCTCTATTTCCCCCCAAAGTACCATTTAAATGAAGGCTACATTAAGGCATCCATAGGCAACACAATATTGCAATTTCGGTCACTGTGTCAAGGCTTCCTGTATGATGGTGTTGGGTTTGCAAAAGTAATACTATCTGAATGCATTTTTTTTTAGCAGCACAGAGCTACTGATGCTGGAAAATCATCTCTGGGGGTGGTTTGCATTCTGCTGCTGGTTCCAGGCTAGATTAGAGATTGGAGTGATTTTGGGCAAAGCAAAATATTTAGCAGTTATAGCAGCTCCTCCATACTTCACAGGTAAGTGCCTTCAAAGTGGAAATTCATATTTCTGTGGCATTAGAGAGCTCTAAACCATAAGCTCTATGGTTTTCATGTTCATAATATTTGCCTGATGAAACATGTGGGAGGGCAATCCTGAATACAAATGAACCTCTGCACACTCTTAGTTGCTGTTAGCTGTTCCAGTGGGCAGGGGCAGCGGGGTCACTAGGAGTAGCCTGGGTGTTTGAGAGCAGTCATTGCCGTGGGTGCAAACACCCTTTGCAGCTCAGTGCTCGGAAAAATCCAACCCCAGGTCCCATCAAATACAGTTTATTAGTGCAAAGAGTTACAGTAGGTGACTTGTAGCACTTCACAGTCATCTGAGGCTGAGGCAGTGACAGGAAATCTGTATCCCCTGCAACATTAATCTGCTTGAGCCATGAGCTCATCCTTTCTGACTCATCTGCTGAGTACTTTCCAGTTCCTACAACAGGCACAGGAGTTGGTTTAGCCCTTTTCCTTGCACAGCCTTGGTTCACTCCACAAGCAGGTTCATCCTATGATCTGAAGGAGGAAGGCCCTGTGCAGAGCACTGCCTATGAACACATGCCACCACCCACAAGAACTTGTGCAGTAAGCACATCACAGTAAAGCTGCAAGAGCAATAGTAACTCTCTCACTTCTTGATTTTCAAACTCTTCTTTCCAACCCCCTATTATACTTTCTGGTGTATAATAATTTTAAGTGCAACATCTCCCCTCACTATATTGAACAGCCACTGCCACACAAGTAACAGAAATGTTAATTAAATTGTGCTTAATCAAAAAATAAAACCTCCAGGATATGCCAACCAGCTGCTTCATCCATTCTATTTCTTGCTTGGAAGATTACAGTATCTCCAAATTCCTGCTCCTGCTTCAGAGTACCATGAAGAAAGGCAAATACAATTCATGCAGGTATAATATTCTTTGCTATAGGCGGATGATTACCATGACACTTTTAAATATCTTTCTGTCTTTATACAGAACACATTACACTCAAAATTAAGCATAATTTTTATATGATGAAAATCAATGAAAACATGATGCAAGTATGGGTTTATACTGGCACGAAATAACTGAATGAGTCACACAAGACTCCTTTTGACAATATGATTTTTAAAATTTTTTTACTTCACTCTGTCACAGCTCTTTAACTTCATCCTCCCTCAGATAATGCTATTTGAATAAAGGGCTGTTTTCATGAAAGATCTTGTGACAAAGAAGAGTTATATTAAAATGACACCACTAACAGAAAGGCAACATAGTCCTTTATTTTGCATGTGATGTTAGTAGTTCAAAACCCTTGAGCTGGTTATATACTTTGGAACTAGCTCATTTCATGGCTTAAAAATCCCAGTGTTTTGCTTTCTAATATCTTAAAATAGACAGAATAGTTTAGCTAAATGATCCCTCAGAGACTGATGAGTATTCAGTTAGACTCAAACCTATATCCCAGCAAATTTCAGTGGAAAGTGGGCTGGGATGTTCACTATTCAGAGGGCAGCTGGGATACCCTTCCAAGAAGTTTGCTTGACCAAACACTCAGCTGGGATAGCCTTGGGGGAAAAATCCCCATAGCTTCTCATGAAGTTGCAAATGGACCTGTAGAAGAGAAGTGCTTAAAAGCAGGACTCTCCTGGCAGAAGTAACCTGGCAGAAGTGGGGACACTGCATAAAAAGACACTGCACACATCAGTTCTGATTCATTCCACAGGAATGTGTAGAGACATTTTAACAGGTATTATTAGGATTTGTCTTGGTTTGTTCACCTAATCACAGTCCATCCACTAGGAGTGCACTGGCTTATATCAGGAAGAAAGGAGAACTTGACAGGTAAGATAGAGATCATGTATATTGAAAAATAAATACTCTTATGAATCCTAGTAAGAGCAAGTAAGATTCTTCAAATGAAAAGAAACTATTTTCTCAGAAATAAATCTGATCTCTGTCTGTTTCCTGGGATTTCTGTCCATATCAGTGTGAACACCATATCATGAATGGTCATTGAGAACTTGTCCATCCATTTTATTATTGTAAGTGATGGACTTAACAAAATGTAACATCCTTTATTATTGTAAGTGAAATATAGATATAGTGATGTTTCTTACATATAGAAAATACACATCTTCTACTGTGGCATTTTTTTTAGGAGATAAGAAATTTTCACACGTATTCCAGTTCAGCAAAAATGCTGAGATAAAATATTATTATTTCACTTATTTTATGGAGTCCAACCCAAAAGATTTGAAGTTGGAAAATCCAAAGTCTTAGGACATATACAAACTTTGTGAAGAAATAAATGGGTACTGCAGGCTTCAGCCTTCATACCAGTTTTCAACTGGTTTCAGTTTTCCTAGGTTTTTAGTTGGTAGGTACCTGGATACAAATACCAAAAAGGTGCATTGACACAGACTGAAATCTTGCACATTGCCAGTTTAGAAACAAGTAGCATGTAGGGGATTTGGCATGTTTGGAAGTAATAATCAAAATCATGGCAGAAACTGTAGTTTCTGTGAGGTGATATAAATGTGATTGTCAGTTTCTGAGCATTATCTTGAAAACTCTGAGGAGAAAAATACCTAAAGCAAGGACAAAGAGTTCCAAGTTCTCTTACAGTTACTTCCAAGACCGTAAGGCTGCAAAATCACCTCTGCAGAGCTATTTGGCTCCATGTGTAGGAGCCATGACATGGACATCTATCATATCCACAGGTGCTCCTCCCATGAACAGAACTCTTCTTCTTTTTTTTTTTTTTTTACTTTCCCTGGTTACTTGTCTCTAAACACTTATTATCACAATTTTCACTTACTTAGATTGATACTACTGTCAGAGCACAAGTGAAAGTATTTACAGAATACTAACTGTGGAAAATCATGGAGTATATTGTACTTGTAGCTGCTCCTTTGCCACGATTCAGGTTCTTTCTGTGTTCAGAGATTATTAATTTAAAACAAGTGATTAACAGTAGTGAAAAGGTTAATATTCCATTACTAATGCTTATTCCCAGATTTTATGCAGCTTTTTTGAAGTTGGTAAAAGTGTGAAAGTTTATCTATGTGTGTATCTGTTCAGATAAGTCAACCAACAACTATGTGATACTGAAACCTGGAGCCTAAGAGCAGTTTGAGGTAGTTTTTGAGGAGGATGTAGGATATCAGAGAATTGTGTATCCTACTGGCAGATCTCCTAAATCCTCCTCATGAGCCACATCAGCCTTTGCTCTGTCTGTTTCAGATCCCTGTTGGAGCAGAAAGCGGCACAACAGCCCCAGGGCCACCTGGAGTGAAGCCATGAGGTCCCACAGCAGCACACAGCACATCTGCCAGAGCTCTGCTGCTCACTTGGCAGCCTGCTGGGTGTTTGTTACCTCTTCCCAGGTAATGAGGAGAACTGTGTCTTCCCTGGTGGCTTCTGCACATCCTGTGTAATATCTCTGTGTCTCTCCTTGTCTCCCTCCATCTGACAAGCTCCTGTCCCCTGTGACCAGCACTGCACAAAACGAGTATGTGTAATAAGGACTCTTGGCCTGGCCTTACAGCTTCGAGATGCATGGGAATGCTTCTGCAGAAAGTTGCAGGCAAGGGAAAATGTAACATCCTCCTATCACAGAATGGTTGAGGTTGGAAGGCACCTCTGGGGATGATCTAGTTCAGCCTCCAGCTCACCAAGACTTTCACTAGAGCAGGTTGTCCAGGACTATGTCCAGATATCGGACAGTTTGTAAAATGAAGAAATAAAGGCCAGAATACCAGTCTCCAAACTCTTCTAGAATAGAAGAGACAGTCTACAGAACCCCAGGAGTGTACCAGACCTTGCTCTGCAAGGACACAGAGTGTCACATAGATCAAACTCATACATTCTTGGTAGGTAACCTGTATTGACCCATAAAACTCACCTGAAAATAGGATGGTTTAGTATGCATTCTGCCCTAAAGATCTGTTTAGACAGGGAGAAAAAGCATGGAGCTCATAGTTAGGCAGCAAATCTTTATTATTTTAAAATGGGAAGAATTAAAGACCCTGTTCTCCACAAACTAATTTCAGCACAATGCAAAGACTGACTGAAGTAGACTGATCCTTCTGAAAGCCCTCACAAAGAGCCAGCCTGAAGGAACTACATTGTATCATTTTTCTATTTTCAGGGCAATGCTAAAGAATGTCCAAGTGTTACTAGAAATTCAAGCAGTTTTTCTATCGCATTGGCATAAAAATACCTGCTCCTAAGCATTTGTACAAAGGTACCTGCACACAAGAAAAGTGTCAAAACTTGCATCCTATGAGACAGATACTACAAGGTGTTAGAATTAAACCACTAGACTGGTTTAATTATGAACTGTAATGATTGTGTTTTAGAAAAAACACCTTTGCATTCTTTCTTGTCATGAGACATTGCCCTGTTCTACCAAATGAAAAGACCACTTCCTCCATCCATTCTTTTCAGTGTATTTCACAGATATTCCTCCCATGCTTAGTTATTCTGAGGTAGGGAAGGGCTGGTTTGGGATGTTTGTTGGCATTATAAAATTGTAAAAATATCCTGGTTTAGTAATAGTAAATGTCAGTCAGTATGTTCTTTAATTTTGGTTATTCTTTATAAGTGAAAAAACAATCTGCTTTCTGTGGAGAAGAAAGATGCTTTAAATTCCAAATATTGTAAGACTCTAAAGAATTAATCCAGGAGATAAAACAACAAATTATTCTGAAGACATCATTGTTACTATAGAAACATGCCTACATTCAGAACCTCATTGTGAGGTAAGAAGGGAGAATACGCTTCATTAATCATTTTTACTCTCCTGTCACTACTGGTCAATGGGGATGATGGTAACTACGGGGCAGAGAAGCACAGAGGTGA
The DNA here is from genome assembly GCA_013399225.1 of Rhipidura dahli. NCBI lineage: Eukaryota > Metazoa > Chordata > Aves > Passeriformes > Rhipiduridae > Rhipidura > Rhipidura dahli. The sequence continues at coordinate 301,046 of VXAC01006177.1, read as the reverse complement.
AAGCATCTCCTTCCTGCTTCAGTAAAAACAGACTCAGAAAGATGCAAGTTGTTGTTCAGAGCTGACGCTGAGGGGACCACCAGGCTGATACAGAACCTAACACCAAAACTGTCTTTGCCATCTCCTGCTCAAAGACATCTACAATTGTGTAGTTATAGCTTCAAGATTAAAAACATCAGCCTGTAGCCCTTGTGAATCTGCAGTGTGGTCATGGCCCTGCATTCTTGCATCCTCATTCCAAAAAATACATATTTTTTAATTTGATGTTTCTTTATGCAGACTTTCATTAGCTGGCAGGTTGTGCTGCTGCAGGAAGACATTGGGACAAGTACTGCAGCATGAATTTTAGAAATGAATGGATAATATTATTACTAAAGTTTTATCTAGTATAGGAACACAGAAAAGATGTAACAAAATCCCAGGCTTTAGAGAGTACGGACAGTTTCCTCTTCCATTCTACCACTGCTCTCTTTTAGGTTTTAATAACATTGCACATATGCTTTGACGCCTTAGGTTTTAAATTTTATATTTTTCAAAATCCTGTACTGCTTAGTGTGTAGCTCTGAGGTTTCTTGTAGCCTGTTAATTTCTGCTCTCTCGTGCTGAGCAGTCACAACAAAGCCTCTCCGGGCCTGCTCTTCAAGGACACCCAGACCGTCCTAGGCCCAAAAAGTATAAACCAAAAGCCTCTGAAAGGGCGGCATGCTGAGGGGAATTACATCATTAAACTGAAGCTTTAATTGGAGAATTAACCCTGGTATGCAAATGAGCCAAACCTATAAAGGTGTAAAGAACTCGTGACCTGTCATCCACCTTGGGGTCCATTTTGGCAGCAGCCTCTGGCTCCCGGGGTGTACCTTGAAGGCCTTTCAAATAAATACCCATCTTTATTTTCTTTCTCCTGTCTGGTCTCTGTTTTTAGGTGGCCTCTTAAGGCATCAGCTTCCATCTTCCCAGTTGTCATTTTCTCAAGAGCCATTGAAGGCCATCCTCTACACAGGGAAAACACCCCCAGGAGCCAGAGCTGGGCTGTTACTTCCCTTAGATACCATTGCAGTGATTTAGTTCCAAAACTAAACTTGGGGCTAAGTTAGAAAGGAGAGGGCATTTGCAAAGGTCATTTCTGACCCAGGGATGTCCCAGATTTTCCAAGTAGCCAGGCCACATCCATACACTCCTGGCTTCGTTTCAAAGACAGACACACAGCAGCATGTGTGCTCTCCATCCAGTGTGTCCTCAGCCTGGCTGTGCAGGAGGCCAGGACTCCCCATGGACCAGCTCAGCCGAGGCACATCCCCACCTGTACCACGAAGGGCAGCACGCTGTTCCAGAGGGAGGCAAGCTGAGCTGTTGGCTCCTCTCCACACATCATGAAGAAAATTATGCAAAAGCTGATGTGATTTCAACCATAGTACAACTTCCTTGGAAGACTCTTTACAAGGTTTGATAAAGATTAAAGCAGTAGATTGCTTGAAAAACTATTGTCTTAACTACAGGAGTTAATACAGAATACCTTCTCTACTGAGATATTTCAAGAACATCAATTTAAAAATGCAATTGGAAGGACGACTTAAGTCCCCTATGGATATTCGGAAGACTTTCTAAGGAGATCTACCATGGAGAAAACCCATTAACTTTTTATCAGGCTCTCTAGGAATCTCCCATAAATTGATTAGCAACCAAAGCAGAATGTGCATGACTTTGCCTTTATTTCCTCTGAGAAAGAGTTTTATTTCTAGCCCTCCCCTGCCTCTTGGTCCTAAAATGCCCTTAGAAACTTATGATCCTTTCTAAAAAAGATACTAAAAGTTGGTTTCTGCCAAAGTCATAATAAAAAATCAGGCAACCAGACTCACATACTTGCCTCATTTTTTCTGTGTTTAATAATATGGATAATAATTTTTATTGATGGCACAGAGGGAAAATTATTTTTATATTAAGGAAAAAAAAAGGAAATGCTACCAAGTTATAATCTCTGAAATAATGAAGATGTAAAAACAAAAAAAATGAAGACATTAATTTACTTTGTGGGTGGTCTCTTGAAAGTTATATTTCATGGAAATTTAAAACATTTCTCATTTGAAATTTTTTATAGTTCTGGATTACATAGATAATTAATACTGAAGGGATTTTTTTCTTTTTCCATGTGGACAGCTATGTACTGTAGTCAATATTCTTAGTCTCACTTTTGACAAAATAAATGAACTGCATTTTAAAGTCTTTCTCTGTGAAGAATTTGTTTCAACCTTTTAATCACTTCATAAGAGGTCTTTGCACTCATTTGATTTTGCAACGTTCTTTAAAAAATGGGAGTAGTTAAGCACAATGCTCTACTGCTGTACCAGCCTAACCAGTCCACAGAGTTCCCCTGCCTTCTGCACCCTGTACCCCTAGACATCAGATCAGCCCACTTTCCAATACAATTACTTTAACAGCTCATACCCCATGTGGAGGTACAAGCAACCTTTTCTTCCCCCTGTAGCAGCCTGGAAAGGGTTAAAAGGAGGCTGCTTCCTCCTGCCCAAATTGCCTATTAGGCAGGACTGCTCCAGAAGGAAGCTCTCAAGACAGTCCTGGAAAGGGTGAAAAAAGAGAAAGGTTCATAAGAGATTTACATATAGGAAATGAATAAGAGAACCCTTTGCAAACTCGCATGGGAAGGGTGAAGGATCTTATTTTAAACAAAATTCCCCATGTTCTTCATGCCCACAAAAAGGAGGTCCAGAGTCCACCGGCTGGTGTGAAATTCCCACCCACTCTTGCTCTAGTGTCAGTGGTGCTAATTTGTGGCCTCTTATTTGGGACTAGGTGGCAGGAGGGGTAAGTATCTCTACCCCAGACACCCTGAGAGAGAGGGAGCCCAAAAAAACCCTTTCCTGGGGCCTCTTCAGGTGGCTATGGGAAGACGGAAGATGCTTGTGCTTGTGCTGGGTAGCACAGCAGGTGAAGGCTGTTGGAGGAGGTGCAGTGTGACCTCAGGTGGGAGATGTCAGCTCTGAGTCCCTCCTCAAGAGCAGTGTAATCAGCAGAACTCTGCCTCAGGAAGCTGCCAGATGCTGGCCACTGGTGAGCACAGAATGAATAATTACTGGTGTGGGTCCTTCAGCCTGCCTCTGCATGCAGTCTCTTCCTCTGGTTTGGCCTGGTAGTGCAGATCAAGTCCCTGCTTCCTCTCCTCCCACAACTTGGTAGTTGGCACATTGTGGATCTGTGTGCAGGGAACTGTGGTGGACTTTCCCTGCCTTGCCTGTATATAATTTACAAAATAAACTTTGCTTCTTGGGGTTTTGGAAATCAGAAACACACTGGTGAGAGGTTGGATGGGAAAAGAAATGACTCACAGCAATTATCAGTAGAAAATAATACTTTGTTATGAATCCCTGTTTCCTACACAATCTTATTACTGGAAGGTTCCTACACTGATTAGAAACACAACTTGAAGGTATCAAATTTTAAAATAATCAGAATAAACTATTTCTCAAGCTGCCTTTTAAATAAATATTGCATTACTTGTTTTATAGATTTTTTTTATTAATAATGAGGTTTGGGGGTTTTTTTAAATATCATTAAGTGCAATCTTGCTTTCAGCAGGGAGACTGTGTTTTGTGAGAAAGGCAATTGTGCTTCTGGAAGTGGTAGGCTGTGAAATTTGTAGAAAGTGTTTGCATGGGTCCCTGAGACCTAAACTCATCTCTGGTGTCATGGCTTATGCTGCTTAAATAATGATGGTTTGCTTTTTTCTTTTGTCCTTCATAAAACTCTAATAATGGTCCAGGTTATAAATAATTGCACAGATCTAGGACAAAATACATAATTGATTTTTGTGATGAAGAAGCAAATTGTATCAAGATAACTGTCATCTTTCTTACTTCCCTACACTTTCCACCTAATATTTTATGGGCATTGTGCAAAAATTTATGCAAAGTATCTTCCCATGGGTTTGCTTGAAGATTGCCAACTAAGTTTGTTTCGACTCTATTGTTTTACATCAGTCATACCAGAGATTAAAAGGAGATGTGTTCTCCAGTGAAGCACACGTCTATAAATTCAATTAGAACAAGAGAAGACAATAGGCCAAAAACTGTGAGGGAACTGGAAAGGGAAGAACTAAGTTGTACCTGACTGGACTGTGCAAGACACAGAGGTTCAGGCCCCTCTTGTAGTGGTTACACCTCCATTGCACAACGGGAAGCATTGAAGTGGGATTTTGAAATAGTGTGAATAAAATAATTGGTCTCACAAGGTCTGAGGGAGGCAACTGCATACGCTCAGGCATCAAGGAATAAACATCCTTGCCTGAGTCTATGTTTATCTTCTGTTAGACCATTTTGCTAGTCAGGGGTTTTTTTTTTTAATAACTACCTGTCAAACCACAGTCAGCATGATTGTCTTTTGAAATTTAAACTACGGGTGGCTAGGCTTTCTTGGTTTTATGTTGCACAGTCCATAGACCCAGAACACCTGCAGATGAGGGTTTGGGTGTGCAGAGTACCTTAGTCAGTGCCTGCTCTTCTGGGCAAAATGAAGACAAAGCCATCCTTGGAACTACACCCAACTGATTCCATGGAGAAGAGGCTTTTTTCTGCCTCCTCAGTCACCCACTCCCCCTGCCACACATTTAATGAGGTACATGCAAAATGTCATCAGAGGTGCACAACTCTGTTAGAAGCAGTTGTCAGTATAGGTAAATTGGTGTGTGCTCCCTCTACACAAAGAGGCAATAAGGAACTGCAGAACAGGGTACATAGTAGAGATTTGTATTATGATTTGCCTTTGATGTTTTTGTCAAATACATCAGCATTGGTTTTAAGCTTGGTTTAATTCCCTAAATGTGTTAACAACTAACAACTATCAAGTTTGTTTTGTAATGCAATTCATTAAATGCACAGTATAAAATACAGTAAGGATTGAATTACACGGGTATGCGATTATGCTCGCAAAAATGTATTGCAATCAGCTTTTCAATTTATAGGCAGGAAATGAAGTTCTGTAATAATGTGACAACAAAAAAATCAGAGCAGTGAAATTGGAATCTGGTCTTTTCTTTTTCTTGGTCTACTGTCAGCAAACATGACCTTGGCCCATTCTCCTTTCCACGTAGGTCAAAAAAGATTCCTGGTGAGAATTCAGGGAGAAACTGGTAATTTAGAGACTTAAGAGTGTGTCATTGCCCAAATCATGCACGGGTATCTTGCTCTGCTGCTGGTGCACAACAGGGCAGTTTTTGCACCACAGTACCTCAGCTCTCTCTCTCAAACACAAGGTCTTTTGGGATATAACACGTATTTTGATCACTGTAAAGCAACCCTCAACACAGACCAATTAAAGCTGGTTTTGGAATATGCCCTGTTCTGAGGTTCAATCATGCCATAAGATATAATTATGAGTGAGAGGGAAAAGGACGAGCTCCACAACCCTCCCCGTCCCACACAGGAAAAGATTTGAAATTGTAAGTCACAGAGGATGAACATGTTGAATTTCCTATGCAGCTTAATTGTGAAAGTATGGTTTACAAAATACACTACTGGTACCAAGATGACATGACAATGCCCATTTCATATAATGTTATTTAATAAAATACTTGATAGAAAGGCTACAAGAAAACCAAACTGATAGGTTCTGAGTAAGGGATTCATTCTTATTTTGGACAAAACATATTGATTAAGTATTGCACCTGCAGTATAATGTGTTCTTCATAACAGTGATACTCTCTGAAGTAAGCTTTAAATTAAAGGATTACAATTAGTTCTATGTTTCCACAGAATACTCTCTGGACCTATTGCATCTGTATGAATGCTTATTACCAAAGTGTATGATCCTCAGAGTAGCAAGAGCTGTATCTGAATTCTCTCATTAGGAATTCTGCCTCAGCAGAAGTAATCTGTGGATACTTCTGTGATCATCTAACTGCAGAGACTGGAAGACAGAAGGAAACAAATGGAATAAGGTCTTTGCTAGTGAGGCTTGAGACAGGCTGGCGCTTTGGCCTGAAAAGGGCTGCTGAAAGACAGGCTGAGCTGCCAGAGGAGCTATTCCTTGAAAAACCTGCTTCTGGGCTATGGCTGGGGATTTTATGCCAAAGATCTCTTAGGCATGTGCTGGGAAATCCTGATAATGAATCTAGGACAGGGATTTCTCATGGAAAGTAGAGAAATACTTGTTAATTGCTAGAAAAACCACAACACCCAGGTCTTAATTTTAAAGTAGCCCTTATTAAGGTACTTTTAGTGGCCTCCCCCACCAGAAGCTGGTGCACTTCAGGCACACTTCTAACTCTACGGAAGATGTTTTACTTGATCACTGAATATTAACAGGCTTCTGCTACAGACCTGCAGAACTTAAACATTATGTGGATAAGTGCTGATTCCTACTTTCAGTTACATAATTCTTACATGAAATTTCTTTGCACTTGTATAATTGTTTTCAGTAATGAGAGAATAGAGAGTATTTGCAATCCAAGCAGTTACTCTTGATTAAGCTGGAAGAGGAAGCCACTTATCACATACATAATGCATAACTGAGCTATAAAAGCTTTTGAATCAGTGATCTCTAGCAGGTACATTCTGTGTTAGGCTGCTGTTATGGTATGCTGCTGCTTTATGGTTTACTTGATTTAATAGGAGAAATATATTAACAATATTTTAACTGTCTTAACAAGAAATAAAAATACCCTATTTGTTTTTTCTTTTCATGACCACAGGACCTATCACAAGTTGCTAGTGGATTACAAATATTTATTGTAGAATATTTTTACAAGAAGTAGGATGTGTAACTTTGTAATACAAATACTGAACATTAAATTATACATTTTTAAGGTTGGAAATAGAAATTGCATAATCTGTGTTAGTCAAACTGTATTTAACAATTTCAATACAGTTTCAAACTGTATTGCACAGGCGACTAGAGTACGGGTCTCTTGCTAACTTCAAAGTCCCTGTTTCCTGTTTGCACAAAAGATCTCCCTTCTATGATATTCATAGAGGAAAAGTGGGACTGAGGAAATGACGTGTATATCTCACTGACACTGCCAGGTGATTGAGTTTTTACTCCTATCCAGAGTGAAAAGGAGGCCTAACAAAGTTGGTAATAATACTTGCTCTGGCATAAGATCTGTGTGCTCATCACTGATTGCAGATGCTCTAAGGTTTTTATTATCACTGGTGAGGGAACCATTTGAGCTCATCCTCATTCTGTTTCAAAGTGTCTGTTTGGGTAAGCTGCATTTGATCTTCAGTTTGGTTGGAAAATAAGCATTATTCCTGCATCTTACAAACTGAAGTATAAAGTTAACATGTTCTCTGCAATAGCTAATGCTGATCTGATGGAACTGCAAAATTAAGAGATTTGTCTTGTGGAGCTATGAAAGCCATAAAAAAAGCTCAGTAAAGGGAACCTCTATAAGCATCTTCTTGTATTTTCCTGTGCACACTGGTTTCTCAGATTGCCCTTCCCACACTTCAAGAAAAGCAGGAGGTGAAATTTCCTGTCTCCTTGATATTTATTTAATAGTTATTTGTTTTTCTTGCTTCTGAAGACAGATAATCTATAGAAAAGTACCCTGAAAACCCTGTGAATCCTGTTGAATGAGTTGGAGATGAATTATCTTCCCAATGATCTCAGAGAACTTGCCTGATTTCAAATCCCAGTAATGCTATCTCTCTGGCACTGGGAATGCTTACAGGGGGCAACAACACCCTCAACCAGCTTGGGACTCCAGATAGCATTTAAACTGTGATCATGAAATACTGAGCTCTTCCCTACATCCCTTTTTGAATGAAAGTCAGTGGCTACTGCTGAATACAGTAGTTAATCTTCTAAAGTAATACTAAATAGGCAGTAGTAGATATACACACAAAAAAGAGCTGACTTTGTACTTTCTGAACATCCTGTCTTGAGAGAAGGTGTATTAGATATCTACAAATACATTATTTCTGAAAGATTCAGGTGAGCACCCTGTGTTCTAACTGATCAAACTCTTCCAAAAACTAAAGATCTAAACAAACTCAAATATTAACACTTGCATAACCACAGCACCTGCTCAAATTCTTCTCCATATTTTTAGATCTTCTATTTCATATGAAGAGTAGAAAAACATTTTAATACTAGAATGCAGTTTGATTCTACTGTACTCTAACAGGGCTTTTTGATTAAAATTAACAATTGAGCCACTCAGAAAAGGTAAACCAAAGTTCTGCATTTGTTGGTTTGGGGTTTTCCAATCAAAAAACCATTTAGTTTGGAAAAGACCTCTGAGATCATTGAGTCCAAGCTATGACCAAACACCACTTGCAATGGCATTGAGTGTAATGTCCAGTCTTTCCTTAAACATCCCTATATTTGGTTATTCCACCACCTCCCTGGGCAGCCCATTCCAATATCTAATCACCCTTTTTGTGAGGAATTTTTTTTCTCATGTCCAAGGTAAACCTCCCCTGGCACAGCTTAAGACTGTCCCCTTTTGTCCTGTCACTGGTTTCCTGGGAGAAGAGATCCCCACCTGGCTACACCGTCCTTTCAGACAGTTATAGAGAGCCATAAGGTCCCTCCCTGAGCCTCCTTTTCTCCAGGCTAAACACCTCCAGCTCCTTCAGCCACTCCTCACAGGACTTGTGCTCCAGACCCTTCACCAGCTTCATTGTCCTTCTGTGAAAACTCTCCAGCACCTCAATGTACTTCCTGGACTGAGGGGCCCGGAACTGGACGTGGTTACTTTGTTAAGCTAATGTGCTTCGAAAATCAAAGCTTGGATGCAGTCTTTCTACTTGCAGATTAATGATATTTAAGTTTCCAGCTCAGGCTAGGACAGTGAAAAGTTATGTGGTCCTGTTAGGAAAAGAATTGTCTATAGGTTGCATTTTGAAAATTAGAACAATTTTCCTACTTAATGTCTCTGACATTTACTGATCTTAATAAATGCCAACTATAGAAAAGCTTACATGGAGAAAGATGATGTTCTGGACTGCTTGAATGGTCAAGCAAATATTTTCAGAGGTGTTAATTGCACCATTCATCTCAATAGGATTCTGATGCTAAGGCTGAACAGTGATGGCCTTTTTCATTTCCTCACAACTGATCAAAGCAGACAAGCGAATAAAAATGCCGTAATTTTTTTTTTTTATAAGATCTTGATAAAAGCTCATCTAGCCAAGGCAAGTGTATGGTATTTTGGAAAGTATTGCAAAGTCTGATCTGCTTTCCCTTCTGTTCAAATGCATTTTCTCCCTGTAAATGAACAGTATGCACGTGTCAGTATCAGCCTTGACATTCTAGCAAGCAAAACAATTATTAGAATTCAAGTAGCTCAATACTCTTCAATGCCAAAATTCTTTTGTGTTGATGGCTAAGTAGAGAAATGTGGTGGGTTGGTACTGGCAGGACACAAGGTGCCCACCACAGCTGCTCTATCACTCCCCTCCTCAGCTGGGAAGGGGGAGAAAATAATACAGTGAAAGGCTCGTGGGTTGCAATCAGGACAGGGAGGAATCACTCAAAAATTACTGCAAGAGGCAAAGCAGGCTTGAGTTGGGGAAATCAATTTAATCTACTACAAATCACATCGGAGCAGGATCATGAGAAAAAATCTGTAATCTAAATATACCTTTCCCTCACACCTCCCTTCTTTCTGGGCTTAACTTTACTCCTAATTTTCTCTACCTCCTTCCTCATGCACAGCACTGAGGGATGGGGAATGGGGGTTGTGGAATTCTTCATCATGTTTTCTCTGCTGCACCTTTGTCAGGGGTCCTCACACTCCTCCCCTGATCCAGCATGGAGTCCCTGCCATGGAAGACAGTTCTCTGTGAATTTCTTCACTGGGAGTCTTTTCAATGGGCTGCAGTTTTTCACAAACTTCTCCAGCATGAGTCCCTCCTGGGGACTGCCAACAAACCTGCTCAATAAGAAGTACCTGCTTCCCCTCCTTCTCTGACCTTGGTGTCTACAGGGCTGTTACTCCCACATATTATCGCTCCCCTCTCTAGCTGAAATTGCTCTTGCAGTTACTTTTCCCTTTTTAACTAATCATGTTATTCCAGAGGTGCTACCCCAACAGTGTTTCCATATGTCTGCTCATAGTAATCCTCAAGGGAAACTGGTGCAACTTCACTGGCCACAGAAAATAGAATACCTCTCACATTGACTTTAGCTCTATAATCTGATCAAGGGTCAGTTCGGAAGCTCTTACTGAATTTCTGTGATGGATAAAGATGATGATTAAAGTCTTGAATATGCAAGAAAATGAGACACTGAACTGCACTATTCTAGAAGCTGCTGTTATTAAGCTGGTGAGTGTTCCTTTGGCCAGAAATCTCAGATGTACAACTCTGACTCAGAACCTCCTTGGAATCCAGAAGAAATACTCGTCTACTAACTGGGACAGTAGTTACATTTTAAGAACCTGGGCAGCAGACTCTAGTCCCTCTAGAAAATGCAGGTCTGGCCACTGACTTTAAAATGTCAGGATCGAGATGATGACGGGTTAAAAGCAGTGCAAGTGGGAGACATATTTTCACACCCAGTGTGTGCTGGAGGATGTTCAGTCTCACTTTTTTCCCTAGCTTAGTGCTATAGCTATGTCTTGGATGTTTAGGAAAATCAAAGCTCATTCAATCAAGCTTATTAGGTTTTTTTGTTCAGGTATGGTCAGTGAGCCATTAAGGGAGAGAAGTGAAAGGAGAAGAATATATAATCCTGAAATTCTACACTGTCTCATTAGTGATTAGCATTGTCTTCATGCCAGAATGAAGGCATGAGGTATTCTGTTCTTTTATGGGGTTTTCTTTGTTCCCGGTGTGGAGTGCTAACATAAAACTTCAGTGCTTCCACAAGTGCTCAAGAACTCAAGAAGCCAATCTAATTTTTCACACCATCATGTCAGTAAAAAAGCTCTGATGGGCTTTTACCTAGCAGTGAGGGAGGTACTAGATGAACACCACCAGCAGCATGGAAAAAGACATGACAGACCCAGCCAGCCTGGGAATCCTAGGATATTTTTGTCTTCTGCAGTATTTTTCTTCCTTTCATAGAGCTTTTATCCATAATTTTTGTTTTGGTTCTTTGGTTTTCTGTTTAGAATTTACCTTTGCCTGTCCTCTTTGAACTATTTTGCTATCAGATGATGCTGCCTAGAATGAACTCTGCCATTAATAATCAAAAGGAACTGCATTCAACTTTCGCATTCACCAAACCAAAGGCCAACATGCACCATTACTTCCTCTCTCGAAGTTTCCTAAATGTGTGGAAATGCAAGAATGCAATTTTAAATTTTTAATTTTTTTTTCATTTTTAAGTGATGTCCATGCAAATAAAGTTATGAATAGCTGTCATATTTAGGGGCAGTGATTGTTGTGCTATTGCACTTTGTAGGGCATTGGGCCAAAGCATTTTGCTGTTTCAGGGGATTATTTTGATCAAATGTTGGGCACTGAGATGCACAAGTACACTGTTATTTCCATTCTACTCCAAAGTTCTTGCTCTTTGATTCCTGCAAATTTTCATAGTACTAGAGGTAAAAATTGCTCAGTTAGTAAGCTCAGAGTTTGCTTTGGCTTAAGCATGGAATGCTAGCTTTTAGAATTACTGGAGTTATTTGATCTATATCTTTGTAGCCTCTGTCATGTTTCTAATTTACTCTAAAAAGAAGGCTCAGTTTCTTTTAGCTTGAAGTAGAAATCAGTGCCCACAAGCAGCCCCCTTGACACACCAGCTAGGATATAAGTATGCAGAGCTTTTTCACAGCAGAGCTATATTGGAGTTTTGTATGTGTGGACATGAGAAAATCAATATACTCATTATAATCTTCAAAGCAATGGAAAACTACAGATGCATGAACAATGGAAAACAAAGCTAGTATAATTCTAACAAGCATGTACCTGTTGGAATGGAGAGGTTTGGGTCAGTCTGGTTTTGTTCATTTTCATTCTAACTCTGAATCTTGTATTAACGTTTTATTAAGCTAATATTATCACATCTTAAACAAATGAATATATTTCATTGTATGGACAAGAAGCTCTAGTAACTAATTGTGGCAAAATGTGGAAGCAGGAGAACTTTCTGCATGGAGATTTGCACTAAATTCACCCATTCAAAGCCTTGCTTTTGCACCACCTGGAGGCTGTAGGCTTCTCTGAAATTAACCTCTCCAAACTCTGAGAAATGCCATTTTTCACTTATGTCTATTGAGACAGCCTAATGTCTTGATGCTGTATAGCACCAAAACTCATTCCACTGGGAATTCACATTCCCTTTTGGTGCTTGTGCCTCTTGTCACCACAATAATGCTTTACAGTAACTCAGCATGAATTTGCCAGTACTATTATGGTAAGCAAGTTCTAAATTAAGGTCCTCTTCTATTTCCGCCACCATTATTCCTGACAGCAAACTCTTGTGCTGTTGTTTGAATGTCAAACTCTTCTTACTTCCAAGGTGAGCTCACCTGACCTGACTGTTACTTATGGATTTTTGGGTGGGTTTTTTGGTTTGGACAAGTCATGCAAGGTGACCCTATAGTGAAGTGAGCAGGATTGCTGTCAGTTCCTGTAAAAAAAATGTGTTTGAAGCTTCACCATCATTTACTGGGTGTCATGGGTTAGATGTCAGAACTAGGAAATGGACTTTCATTTCTATGTCAAACATAAGGTTTTGGTGATATCAACTAAATCTTTATCATATGCTTTACTGTCATAGTCTAAAAGATAAAGTTGAACCTATGTACAGCACTGAGAAATGCTGTTTGGATAGAAATGATTCTTGGCTAGACACTATCATAGAAGAACCGGTGATACACAGGTTGCTACCAATTCCTACCACCTTCTGCCACGAAGCTTCCAGTGTAGCATTTCAGGGATCTCTTACTGTTTATCTTCAAATGGGACAGAAGTTTAGGAATTGCTTTTGTTCAACTTAAAATACATATTGCTAAAAATTGTTTTTCAGTTTTAACCAGGTCCTTGATTACCCATGTATCTTGCCTGACAGTCTAGAACTCAGAAACCAGTACAAAGGATTATTGCACTTCACAGTCAAGGAGCTGCCACCAGGAAGGATCTATGACTTTGAGTGCTACAAGTTGTTATCTTGTTGCAGATAAGCTGAGACTGTTAATTCATGTTGATAATGTTTATAATTGCCTAGAAATTAATGAAACACAGTTTAAATATCTAGTTTCTGGAGAAAAAGGAAACTTTTCTTATATGATTTCTCAACCACCACTTTCCACCAATAATATGTTTAGAAAAGGAAGATCTAACACAAGTACTTGTGCACAAATGACTCTCAAATTCTGAACTGAGCTCCTAACATTTGCATCTAATCATAATCCATAGAGTTGGAGTGGCAGAGGGAAGAGAAGAAAGAAGACAATAATTTACAGAAGCTTCTCTAGCTTGACAATTAGAGAAGAAGCTGCAGACTAGCCAGAACTAGAAGCTGCACAATTAATTACAAAGGCCTGCAAAACTTCATCTCTTTCCAGGAGACAAGCAGAGTTGAAAGTTTCCAGTTGTTTTGTCAAGCACAGAGTGCCCTTGCCTCTTGTTTGGTCTTTCTCCATGTTCCTGGCTCACTGCTGAAGAGAACAGCCTCCGAACACCTGCCCACCACTCTGCAGCACTTGTCAGTCTCATTTTAAGTGATGGTATAGCTCAGCATCCCTACTAAATGTTGTTATGGTGACCGTGGGAACCTAACGCTGAGCACTGCATCTGTCTGCTTCTCTACTGCTAATGATCCTGCTGTGTGCAACTTCAAAAGGAACGGAACCAATGGGCTGTTTTTAAAAACCTCAATGATCAAAGAGGCCAGGGACTACAAAACTGTCTTACTCTTAAAAAATTTATGCTTGAGTTTGATCCCAGGTAGAGAAAGGGAAGGTACATACATCTCTTGGTACACCTCTATAGCTAAATCCTATGTTTATTTAGGGCCTGACCATGTTCCTGCAGAAGATGGCAAAAATGCCCTCTGTGAGCAGCCTCCAGTGGGGCTCACAGCTGATACAGCAGCTTGGAGAATGAGCTGATCAATGCCATGGTCTGAAGCTAAGTGTGTGTGTACAGACACACCTACTTTATTGGGAAGGCACTAATAGAGGGTAAGAACAGGTACATGCTGGCAGATACCTGGGCAGTTACGTATTACAGAATTGCACAGTTCTCAGGGGACATTTTCCTATCATCCCATCAGCTCTTCATGCCTTTTGCTTAACACTGGCAACAAATGAATCTATGTAGGTAAGAAACTTAAAACCAAGTAAAATCAACAGTTGCTTAGGAAAGGTACAGAAATGAAATGTAGGTTTAAAAAAGAAGTTTTTTAAACTCAGGTAAAAAATATAATTGATGGGTGAAGAGTATAATTGTTACCTTCTTATCCTCAGCCACAGCCATATGAGATGTCTTACTTGTCTCCTTTATTTCACAGGCTCTTTCTGTAAATCAGATTTGTTGGTCTCTCACTGACCTTTCCACTGTATATTTGCTTGTCTTGTTGGCTTGTGTCAAGCAATACCACAACACAGATGGCATGAGATGCAAACCCTGGCATTAAGATGGATCTCAGGTAAATGGGAACTCTGCAGCCATCCTGCCCATTCTAGAACACGGTAAGAGAGGGAAGGCTGAGCTTTGGAAGAAAATGGCACGCTGATAATTGCTACCACTGGCAGATAACTATGGGTCCTCTTGTACAGTGCTTAGATATTTAGATTCCGTATTAATGAGTTCTCAAGGATGTTCACAATTTTTTCATCCCAGAATTTCCTTTTTTTGCTTCTGAGTAGTGGAAGGGGGTTCTCGTTTTTTTTCTTGGTGCTTTTTACTTTTCCCTTGTGATTTGGCTGCATCTGTTTTGTCATTTTGATGACTGCCTGACTCCTGTGCCTGCCTGAGTTCAAGAAGCATTGGGACAAGCCTCTCAGGCACATGGTGTGATTCTTGGGGATGGTGCTGTGCAGGGCCAAAGGTGGGACTTTGATGATCCTTGTGGGTCCCTTCCAACTCAATATATTCTATGATTCCATGTGGTGAAATTGGAGCCATAAAAGCAGGCAAGCAGTGCTCCTCCTAACACTCCCTGCATTGCAGGCTGCATGGAAATCTTTTTTGTGCTTTATTTGTGTGTTTAAAAAATGTCACCAAAGAACTTTTTCAATAGTTAGTGCTACAACTGTGTTTCTGAATGGTGTGACACTGGTAACGCTCTGCAGCCCTGAGCTGGCTCATAGGCCATAGAGCTGATGAGCATCCGTGGGTAAAGCATGAGAATGAAGAGTAATTAAATTTTATCAGATGAAATGATAACTCTGGGGGGG
>VXAC01006177.1:173659-277048 GCA_013399225.1 Rhipidura dahli | reverse complement strand
CGCGGGGCAAAGCCGCCACGCTGTGAGTACCGCCGGGGGCCGGGCGGGTGGGCCCAGGGGACGGGGACACCCCACGCCGCCCCACCTCACCTCACCCTGGCCGGCCGCGCCGCCCGTTCCCGGGGGTCGCTCCGGTGGAGGGCGGCGAGGAAAGTTGTGGGCGCCGCGGGTCCGGGCGGGCTCCGCTGCCGGCAGGGGTCCCGCCGCCCTCCGCCAACTTCTCCCGGGGCCGGCGGGGGCCTGTGGCGCTGGCAGCGCGGCCACGGGCTGACGCCCCTCTCCCGACCCGCAGCGGCATGCGGCGCTCCCCCGATGTCAGCCCCCGGCGGCTGTCCGACATCAGCCCGCAGCTGCGGCAGCTCAAGTACCTGGTGGTGGACGAGGCCATTAAAGAGGACTTGAAGTGGTCCCGCTCCGTGGAAGACCTCACCAGCGCGTCGGTGGGGCTCACCTCTATCGAGGAGCGCATCCTCCGCATCACCGGCTACTACGGCTACCAGCCCTGGGCCGCCAGCTACAAACGTGAGTCCCCGGCACGGACGGGCGTGGGGGGTTGCCAGGACAGGGGCGAGCCGGGGCAGCCCGGAACCGGCTGAGGGTTGTGGGTTCGAGGGGCCGATCGCTTTACCTCTGGAACAAACCTCGCGCCGTGCCAAGGAAGTGCTCTCACTCTCGGCGAAGAATTCCATGCCCGTGTTGCCTTAGTCCTGTGGCAGTGGCTGGTTCACGAAAGCGTGGTGCTAAGAATGATGACAGCTAAATTCTGCTAAGAAAATAGGTCAGATGTTTGTCTTCATGTTGCAGGCAGACTTAGCGGCGGTGATTACCGTGGGCTGTCAGCTGTGTAAAAGTCCCTGCCCGTTCATGCACATACCATTTCCACAAGTAACGCATTATCAGTGTGTATTTCCGTTGTTTTAGGAGTCTGTCAGATTTTCCCAGCACTTGAGCTGAATGATCTGTCTTTTCCTATGTCGAGTGGAACTGTTTCTTTCGTATACATGCACTTGAGAAAGAAACTTCCAACGATAACGCTATGTAGCTGTATTCTTTCACATACATGCTTTACAAAGGAAACATTACCTTGAGTCGTTATGGTTTATCAACTAGTAATTTTTTGTGTGTAATGCCCTATTTCTTGTCCATCTTTCATCATGTTTGTGTCAACTGTATGCATGCAAAAGTTCTAGAATAGTTTACCAATTAATTGAAGTCACAGCATTATTTTGGTTGTCTTAATGCCATTTGTAACATCGCAGGGTTTTTGAAAAAAAAAAAGAGGATTCTGCTGTAGCAGAAATAATTGCTTTGCTGGAAATACTGGCTCTGATAAAGTGGTTGTTTTCATATTGTACTTCCCTAAGTATTAAGTGCAAATTTTCTGATATATTTACTACTGGATTATCTATTTGGCAGTGTGCTTAACAATGGAATAGAATGATACAAGAATGCATGGCACACAGTACCAGTACAGTTTTTCTCTGAGAAGAGCCACTTTGTTTGCCTGAAAATAGGACTTTTCTAATAAATATTGTAATACCTCCTCTGTGAGAGCCTTTTTAAATTGTTTTCTTTGTTTGCAATTATGACAAAAATATCAGATATTTGCTACTTTACTCATTAGGAGTACAGTATTTCTATAACAGCAGTTCCAGTGCCTGGACTGGGGCTGTTCTTGAGAGTGAAGCTTATTCAGGCAGTTATAAGGATCAGATCATATGTAGATGCCAGACTGAGTTGGATGTTAATGGTTCTATCTGACAGAGTGACTAATAGTCTAGCTAAAGTCACACTGAGCTGCTGTGGCTGAACCTTCTGAAATAATAAAGGTCATGCTGGCTCCTCAATTATAACCTATTTGTTGAAATTTATAACTCTGTCTGAAAAAGTTAATAGCAAGCCTAAGCCTGCTATTCTAGTTACATTTTCTCTCCTGAATTGATCTGAATAACAAAATTACATACTTGAGTTGTAATGGTGGGGAATAAATATACAAAGTGTCTGATTTTCATAAATGTATGTCTAAAAATAATAGGTTATGTGAATTTGTTGCCAGTTTAAAATCTGAATTACTAGGAGCGTAGAAGGACATGTAGAAGAAAAGACACATCTCTACAGCTTGGTTTAAGGGGAGCCGTGTTGATCTGCATCAGCTGAATAGCTGACTGAATAGGGTATATCATAAAGTGGGGAAACAACTTTGTCACAGCCACTTTGAAACCTCTTTCAATATTCCTTCAAGCTGGGCTGATGTCTAATTTTGGGATATGGACTTTCCTTGTGACTTTGCAGTTAGAAAATTTATTTGGCTCAAGTACTGTGAGCAAATGATTTTTGTTAAGCTCAAATTGCAACCTGGGTACTTTTTGTCATCTTATTTTGCATGCTTGTAGACATCTGGATGCACTATGATTATAATTATGGCGTGCACTAATAATGAACCTTCTTTGCAGAAAATGAGTCTATAATATGGTCTGATCTAGATTTATTTAGTCTATCTCTCTTGGTGATGTTCTTTTTATTGCAACTAAATTGCCTGTAGGGCCAGATCTACTTCTTTTGTACTCGAGTGTATTTCTTTCATACTTTCTTTAGACTGTTTGTATATATAGGTGTATGTACAGCTATATAAAATTGTTTGAGAGATCCAGAAAGATTTGGCTTATTTGGTTGGTTTTGTTTTAGCAAAACTCTGTTAGGGAAACTACCACAAATGATCTGAGATAGTGTTACCACGACCTCAGAACTTGCTTGGAGAACAGTTTGAAATATATCAGGATGCATTAAGTTTATGTAGCAACTCCAGTATTTAATATTCTTATAAATTAGTGGAAAGAGAGGAGGAGGAAGTGAAAATGTGCTGAAGACACAAATTGATCTGGATTGGACAGAATGAGAAAGGACTCATAACATTATTCTAGGGAGACTTGTCCCAGCCAGGTGACTCGCTGAAATGTCAATAAATGTCATTCAGTTATCACAAATAGAAGCCTCGCATTTCTTGAAAATGCTGAAATTACCTGCCAGCTTTCACATTACATTGGCTGGTGGGTTTGGGACTGTACACAGCTCAGGGAAGACCTCTGCTGTTTGTCTGCACTTGCAAACCAGATTTTAGGAACTGGAATAATGTGATATAGTTCCTGTGTGTTAGGATTTCTTCAGAGAATTTAGTGAAATACTGTAATTTTGGTTATCTGCTCTCAAAAAATATTACAGGAGGCTCTGAGATGGGCAAGGAGAAAGAGTACTGTCAATATGTAAAGAGTCTCAAGAGTTTTTGCTGTTTACCTTAGAGAGGTTGAAACAAAAGTATTGAAAAGTACTGACACATTGCTTAGGCAGGTAGAAAGTTTTTCTTTTTACTGTGTTGTAAGAGAAAAAGGCAAGCAAAGAAGCTGAAAAGCCATGAATTAAAGACTGATAGAAAAAGAAATAATGTTTAAGAAAACGTGTAATTTATTCTTGAGATGAAGATTTCAAGGGATTGTAATAGCAGTGAAAAGATCTAGAATTGTGATAAAATGGGAAATATATTGGAGAGAATATTAAACTTCATAATCCGTAATTCAAATCAGCCCCTCCTTAGGCTGTGAGGACACTTTTCTTGAGGGTTCCTTGTGCTTCCCCCCATAGCATCTGCCAACCTTTAAGAAGAGAATAGGAGTGTTTCCTGATCCAATCTGGTAGTTCTTATTTTTTTGACTTCTTTGATTTCCAGGGTAACTAATTATGTGGTTAACTGCTCTCCAGTCTAAATCAAATATTCATACATGTCCCGTGGGAAATATTTCGCAGCATGTGATTTGATTTTTCAGCTATAAAGGCAGAGGGGAAGAAACAGATGAGATGCCGTCAGATTGCAGAGTCATACTCTTATGCAGCTACAAATGTAACAGCTCAATATTTGTGAAATTCTCATTATTGGTAAGAGGAATGTTGACTTTTAATTTTTTCCTTTTAGTTAGAACATAGGGATCAAAGACTTTAATTTAAAAAGCCCACAAAATAATGCCACAAGATTTGCAGATCCCATTGACAGTCTTCTGTCAAAGAAGCCGTTGTTAGAGTTGTATTAGCACTGCTGTTCTCTTCCATGAAGATTATGTGAATTCTCATGATCTTTGCCTCTGGAAGTCTGGGACTTCAGCTGAAGAGCAAAGGCAAGTTTGGAGGTGAACAGCCACATTTTAAGTTTCCATTTCACACCATTGTCAGTCAGAATCAATTTTCTAAATATTCTAAATATTTTTAGTAGTTCCCTAGGAGCTTTTCTGCACTTGACAAATACTGGAGTCATGAGACTCTTGGGCTGTCCTCCTGGTCAGTGTGCAAGGCTTGTCTATTTTAATGTCTGTAGCAATTGGCAGGGTGCTTATTTCCTGTGGAAACAAATGTGCACAGCTATCACCTTTACCAAACGTTTATTTTTCTCTAATTAGGTCTGTTTTGTGATGATTCAATATCACATTGTGTCATTATGTGATTAGTATTTTAAATACATTCACGTGGGCTTGAGCCAGCTATCCCTATTTTGCAATGTTCTTCCTACAGATCACCTGCTTCTACTCCTTGTTTAAGATTAGGGTCTTTTTTTTTAAAGCAGGGACTTTCATACATCCTTAGCATCGTGTGTGTTTGTAAATAGATTTATTATGGACAAATCAGGATTATGTGGGCCTTAGCCTCCCTCTTTTATTCACTTATATTCTTTGTGTGCTCACAGATGTTCCTCTACCTACAGAAAGAAAATTAAGAGAACAGTATGTAGTTTTAACTCTTCTCAGTTCTGTTTACTAGGAATTGACTGCTGTCTGTGGATCGTGGCTTGAGAACATACATTTCTCTGAGACTTTGACCTTGTGAATAATTCCAGGTTGTTCCAGTGATAACTTTTAAGAGATGTTCAGGTGTTCATGATGTTCAGATGAAAGGGAAAGATTGCGTCCACTAAATGAAGTTCTCTGGCTTTGCTTCTCCCTGCTACTTTAAACATTAGTTTTCATATTTTTAATGTTTCTTCATAGTTATTTCAGCAATAACAAATTAAACCATATAATTTTAATGCACAGAATTTCAGTAGAGTACTCCTCCAGTGTGTAGCACATTAGGTCTTGACCTGAATGTGGAATGGAAGTGCTATCACCGATAGCAGTAACATACTGGAACACATTAGCTGAATAGCCTGAACATTGCTCAGAAAGCATAATTGTCTGAGTATGCCAGTCACAGAATTATATCATAGGATTATTTGAGTAAGAAGGGACATTGAAAGTCATTTAGTTTCCACCTGCCTGGCATAAGCAGGGACACATTCACTGGACCAGCTAGCTCAAATCCTCATCCAGGTTGGCCTTGAACACTTCCAGAGATGGGACACTCATAACTCCTCTGGGCAGACTGTTCCCATTTATAGACTTTGATAGCCTTTCAAGGTAATAGTTTACTGTTGGTTTTGGCTAATTAAATGTATGAGCACTGTACCTTTATAAATATTAGAGCATCAGTTTTACAGCTGAAGACCAGTGATCCAAATGTTCCCCAGTGTTCCTCCTTGTGATTTTCTTTTCATGTGCCACTGAATGCTGAAATTTCACAGTTGCTAAAAGCAAATCCAGTGAGGATATGAATCAAGAGAAATTTGTGCAAATACCATTTTCATGTATTTCCATCTGAGGGAGAATTTAACTTACTCTTTTGAGGTGATATACTCCAGAAGTTCAAAGACGTAACTTGAAGACTATAATTTTCTCTGGGGAAAGCCATTTTCAGGCCAACTGTAAGCAATTAATTTAAACTGATTGCTTGCTTTCCAATGCATAAATACTGAATGTAATATGTTTATAACTAAAGCAAGACTTGGTGGTATCGTTCATGCTGCTGTTTCTGAGGTCAAATGATTACGTGAGAATCTTGCTTTTCAGGTGAAAACACGGAGTAACCTCTAGATGTCTTGCTTGGTGCAGCTATCCAAGTTTCTCCCCACAAGGTCAATCTGTAGATGAACAGCCCTTTTACAATACCCAATCTGTTGGTCAGCACTGAAGTTTAGAAGATGAATAACAGTATGTGCTTTATAGCTCTTTTTTTGTTTTTCTTTAAGATAGGCTTATGGCATCTGAAGCCTAGTTTATTTTTTAATCAATGCTCCTCAACTCTTCATTGTCAATACTAACATAAGTAATTTTTCGGCTACCAAGAAAACCCACGAGAACATGGGTTTAAAAACGCCTACAGGTGAAAGAAAGCAATGGTGATGAATTGCACTGCAGATCTAAGTTACTGTAGCGTTGTTGTTTCAAATGTCAGTCGCAGTTATCTGCCACAAGCTAATCACATGTGGTGATACGTGAACCAGGGATATTACTGACTTTTGCCCACATGGCAGCTCACACAAAAACTTCTTAAGCAATTTTCTCATGTACATAGCAGTCAGTGTAACTGAGAAGAGCTGTCCCCAGAAGCAGTCTAAGTATTTCAGAGACCCAATCACAAGTCTGATTGTGTCCCAGATGCTACAGGATATGTTTCTCCTTTGAAAGGGAACCCATTGGCTCCTGTGGGTTTTAGCTCTTTGTGTGGTCTTGCAACTGAGAATGTGCACAATCTGGCCACCCAAGGCAGGGCAGAGCAGTACGGGCGCTGAATACTGAGCAGCTGTAAAGATTTTAGGTGAATATTTAAAGAAAAAGCCTTTCAGAAGCTTCAAGACCATTCCAATAGAGAAGAAACACGGGGGTTGTTAGGCTCTTGAAAACTGGTAATAATTTTTTGGCCAGTACTAAAGAGAAAACTGGTTCCTGTTACAATATAGAGCTTAATTAATCGCAAACTTTAAGTTTTAAATTTCTTGCTGGCAAGCCAAGCAAATTCTAATTTAAACTGGTTTGCGAAACATTTTTGATCATTTAATAAATATTTAGTAAATTGTAAATGTTTTGTGAACATTTAGTTACTTGTTTACTAAAGAGTTTTAATTGTGTAGTGTTAAGTAACCACCACTTTTAACCAGGCAGATGAACAAATACTTTGTGTTTTGTATCTAGGTTTCAAAGGGAAGAAACTGAAAATTACCACCTACAAAATGGACCCTCTTTTTTTGCTTGTTTGCTGTTTAAACAAATTAATTCATTGCTTTCAGCTTTTTTTTTCAGTGCAGCTTTAATTGCATGTCATCTTCAGCCATTTATGTAAAACAGTTCATGGGACAGCAATTAGGAGTCTGTTGACTTCCAGCATTCATTTTATACCCTTAATGAATGTTATCACTGAATGCTGCTGTGTTAGAATGTACCACTGAAATCTCCATTGTGAAAACCTACTGCTAAACCTAGTTGTACGTTTTTGCAAGGTCAGGGCCCATGCTAACGCTTTTGAAGAGAATTACTTGGCATTTGAGAATCCTTTCATTGGAAAACTGCATTTATTTCTTTTTTTTTTTTAATAGAAATGTGAACATGTTCACTGATCAATAATAATGGATTGTTGCTACAATTACATACTACTCTGAATTGATATGGAATAATGAGGAAGCAAGTTAATTTGTGAAAAAAAAATCTGGAAACTATCAAGAATCTTGAACAAATACTCGTTTTTTAGGACTATTTTTATTGCAGACCCTTTGTCAGGGTAAATTTCTGTAGCACTTCTGGAATGCACTGTGTGATGTATATTTGCAACCTTAAATAATGATTTCTTTAATAAAAATGATTAATTGCACAAGATAATGGCACTGAAACCAGACTACAGAGCCTGTGTTGTTCTATACTGTTGTGTTACTGGAGTGTTACTGAAACACAAAGCCACAAAAAGACAGTGACCAGCAGTGCTCATTACCTTAATAGCTAGGTCTACTAGATTCTGGCTCTTGTCAGGGCTGTCTTCAAGGTGAGTTTTTGTGCCATAGTCTCTCTTCAGTGTAATGAGGTGTTTGTGTTTCATATTCCTTGTGTAAATTGCTGATAATTCCTGGCATTTACTTAAGATCAAATAAGCCTCAAGAGAAAGAGGGGGATGGCAGCCTGGTATAGGGGCAGCTGTACCCTGCCAATGGCAGGGATTTGGAACCAGGTGATCCTAAAGGTCCCTTCCAACCCACACTGTTCTGTGATTCTATGGAAAACTTAGGTAAAGGCCACTTTAGCCCTTTGGAAACTGCCATCCTTTGGAATGTGAAGGTGTCATTTTGTCCCTCTTGGTGTTTTGGAAGCTGAAGCCATAGACTTTGTGCTGTTGCTTGTAGATGATGACTACTCTGAGAAAAGTAATAAGATGAGCACTTATGTTTGTAGAAATTTATCTGCAGATCATGGTTCCTACTTAGGGAATAGCTTGCCTTCATGTGATACATCTTATTGTAGAAACCACTACCCTGAGCATTTATGATTCCCTGTTTGTCTTCCCTAGGCCCATGTTCTTTCATTCCTCAGCATAGCCTTGGAAGAAAAAAAGATGCTGTGATTGCATGGAAGACCACAGAGAAATATTTTCTTTATGAACCACTACATGAAGTATTCCTTAGACAGAAGGGATGCAGCAGTGCTATTCCCTGATTTCATTTTGTTTAGAATTTGAGAAGCTTGTTCTCCTCTCAGTCATCTCCCCTTATAAAAATGTGCCTCTGAATGGTTTCCTCTGGAACTTGAGGGCCTAATAAGGCCCTTTTTTTTTTTTTTTTTTACCAAATGTGCCTTATTTTGCTTCCTGTCATATTGTTTCCATGAGTGCATCCAGCCAATAGAGAAATTGGGCTATTTTCTGAGAAAAGCTCTTCCAGCAGTGTAGAAATTTAGGTAGCCTCACATTTAGAAGAATAACAATGACATCATATAATTAACAGGATATATTAACTCAGCAAGCCAATCATCTGAGACAAGGAAATTTGACTATTTGAGCTCCAGGACAAGGGAATGTAACTGGCTTCTAGTGAAATAATAAGACTTTAATCTTGCAATTAAATGCTCTTTTTGCTTTGCTGTAATGGGCCTCTGTCAAATAATTCATGAAAAGTGCCTTACATGTCTAAAGGAAGCAACCAGATTTTCTGTTTTGAGCACTGGTGCAGAGTCCTATTGATCCCATAGCAATATAAATACTGTGGCAGAGCTGATCCAATAGTAACAACCCAAACGGTATTTTTTTCCTTGACTCTTACATCAGAAATACTGAAAATTTGATGCTTTTCCTCACTATCTCTTCATACCAGCCAAGGTACCAAAGGAGCGTGGAAGTTGAGCTGCTTGTCCGCTGTCAAAGCTGAGCAGGCCAAGTCATTCCACCCTTAAGCTCACTGACTGTTGTGCTGTTTGTAGCCCTGTGGCAGCCTGGGGGCTCTGCCTCATCCAGGATATCTTGCTTTGGCTTTGCCAGATCCATGCAGTTGTGTGAACAGAGCACAGGTTTGTGCTCAGGTGGGAAGTGAAGCAAGAGCCTACTCTTTCAGAGCTGATGTGCTTGTTTGAGGATGGTGGTGGTGTATTCATGGTCATGTCCTGAAAACCTGGAGTTGTTTTTCCTGTTTCAAACAGTAACTGCTTTCCACATAATCTGGTTCATTGGGTGTTCAGTAGGGATTATCTGCTTGCAAATTTTTTGCCCTAGTTGAAATATGCAGTGCCAGGATTACCATCAACAGTGCGATGTTTGCACCGTGGAACAGGAAATACAACTTCATGGCTTTATGATTCTGTTGTCTCTCCTTCTCACTTTGAGACTGATTTAATTACCATGCAGCCATTTATTCTGGACAAGCAAAGATGGTAATCATGTTTACTATTTCAGCTTAGATGCTAGCTACCGGTTATGGTTTTGGTTAGCACTTTCCATGGAACAGAAATTAATGACAGAAAACATTGTTCCTTGTACTTTTGCTGAAATGATTTTTTGCTGCACAGCATTTAGTGTTCTGCTGGCCTGGTAATTTCTCATTTGTGGATCTTTCTTCCCTTCAGAAACAAGACATTTATAAAGTAAAGAAATATGTTTTGGTTTGATTACCAGAGGCTAGTCAAAGAGAAAAAATTACAAAATAATGTAAAGGTAGAAAAAGACAGTCAAGAAACATTACCTTAATGTAAGTGGAGCTATGAAAAATGTCTCTAATTAAGTTAGGAGATTTGGTCACTTTCAAGTTGAGCAAGAGGAGTGAGAAAAGAACAGAAAAGGCTATTTTTTTTTAGCAGATTTGGCTTCCTGACACTTGTACATCATAGGTTGTGATTAGAGGCCTCTGTTTCTTGGGACTTATATTTCAGCTATTTCTTACATACATTGCAAGTGTATTCCATAGGCCTGAATTTGGGAACTTGGGTTTCATGCAAGTCAGAGATTATGCCCAGACAAGAATTCTGGTGCATTCAGGAGTTCAAAAATGATTTAAGTTTTCTTGATAGACATGGGAATGACAAGTGGGTCTTGACTTGGAAATGAACATAAGCCCACATTCAGTTATTACAGTAGGTATATTGTGGTACTCCTACATACAGCCATGTGAACTTTCTTCCAATATGTGGGAAGTAAAGTCCTCCTTATCAGTCTGGGAAATTTCATGAGTTGGAATAAAAACTAGATTAGCATGAAGGAATAGAGCTACTCTATGCATGGCTTCACAGATTTCAGGAAGCTATCTGACTCCTGTATGATTTCTCCAGCTTGCCAGGTTATCTTGGGAGAATATATGAAGAATGCTCAAAGATATGTTAAATGACTGCCTTCATACAGTTATTGGCTTGTAAGACTTACCAAGATCCTCTCAGAGGGTGCAGTGTGGAATTGGATCTCTGGTTCCAGTTTATAAAATTACATCACAGTCTTCGGGAAGTATTGTTTGATAAGCAATTTACTTAATAAACAACTTATTTATTTGTTTTTCTTGTTTCAAAGACAACTTGCTTTCAAACTTGTAACTTTGTAATGTGAAGTTTAATATCTGTAGGAAATCCCTCATCTTCTGGAAATAGTGATTTCAAGAGTTAGAGGGCTGTAGATATGTTCTGACTTAACCCAGAGAGAGAAGTAGTTTCGTGTTTTATAATATTTTCTCAAATGGAAACAAAAATTACAGTAAAATCATAGAAGCACAGGTGAGTAATTTCTTTGTAGAGAAATGCATGAACAAGAAACATGTCTTCTACTGGGAACAGTATTTTGTGCTTTCTGTTGCTGCTATCAGCATAGTAAAAACTGGATCTCACTAGAAATAATTCTGGCAAACAATAATAGGCATTCTGTATTTATTTCTACAAAAAGAAAAGATTTTTATATAGCATATTTGTAGGAATCTTTGCTATTAATATTACTTTAAAATGATGCTCATATACCAGACAGTGTTTTATCTCTTCATGTCAAATTCTTTTACACCCTACAATAACACTTCTCTAAAGGCACAATATCTCTTGTCTGTGTAATGAAAGTGCATTGGAAAGTGTACTGAAACTACAGTCTTTAAAGTATAAGCCTGAACTCTCTTATGACTCTCTAGGTAGTTTTTGTTCCATGATGAGCTTACTGAACAAGGGAAACAGGGAAATGTGTCTCCAGTAGAGCATTTTTTTAATGTATTATTTAGTTCTGCACTGATAATGAGAGAACTAGAAAAGCTGCTGGGATGAATCCCTGACTCCAACCAAGCCCATGGCACTTTTCTCAGCAACTTCAGTCAAGCCAGGCTTCACCTACCAGGCTTAAGTCTTTGAGTTTGCCTTTTAAGCAGGCTTCCTGCTTTGTATGCTGAACAGTTGTTCCTAAGGCAACTGCATCCAATTACACCTACCCATACATGGTCTTTATTATATGTTCCTGAGCACTACTGAGGAGCTCAGTTTAAATTATAGAATAATTATTTCTTTTAATAGATGTGCACTTTTAAATTTCTTTGATCTTAAACTTGATGTTCAGTTAGTGCTTAATATTTTGTCCCAATATGGGTAGAAAGCATCTACAGAAATTGGGAAGAGACCACTCTATCTTCCCATTGCCCAGAAAACTGACTACCAGAGCCCCAGTGCTGAAAGGAAAATGAACATATATACAGTTGTTTACAGTTTTAGGTTAGGAGGAAAGGATTGAGACTTCTAACAGGGCATGCCATAGAAGCAACAGTAGAGGAGAAAAAGGTCCTTAAACAGGTCTGTTACCAACAGAAAATCTGTATTGCCCTAAGCTCAAACTCCCACATTTTTACTAAATAATAAAACATTGTTCATGTCTTTCTGCTTCAGATGAAGACAAAAAATCTGCCTATACTAGGGTGGGGGTCACTGAATAGGTCTGAGGCAGAAGCCTTTTAAAACAGTAAAAGAAAGGCATTCCAGTTCATCATTTGTATAAGCAGCATTCTGAAAGCCAGTTAGGTTTTGACAGCCCTGACTCAATCTGGTGTGTAATAAGAACATATAAACCCGGAATTCCTTGCAACTGTAAACAAAGGACAGTATGCGGTGGGATGGCATTACAGTGTTCTTGGAGAAATTTGAAATGCTAGAGATAACAAAATGTTGTACATTCAGCTTAGGTTTTTGGTGGTTTTGTTGTTGTTACATTATCCCACCACAAAGCCATATGTGTGATGGGCAGGATGTGGCTTGCAGAAACTCCGTGATAAAGTTTAAAATCTCTCTAATTAAGCTGTTTGAGTTAGTGCATTAACCTCTTACCTCTTTATTTTCAGAGGCCCAAATTGTTCTGTCTCATGTTGGTAAAACTGATAGAAGCTCAGAGGAATTTTGCCAAACTAAAACCAATAACTAATGACATGAAGCAATTCTGCAGTCCTGAAGGGAATTGAGGGTTCTGCTCTGACTCAATGGGTTTGTGAAAGCAGTTTGGCAAGCCTGGACACTCTTAAACCTCCAGAGAGTCCCAGAGCATGCTCACCAAAGTATTTTTACAAACACAACGTTTATTATCACAATGCTAGAGTCTCTTTTAATCTTTGAACAGGTTCTATGCTTTTCAAATGGAAGTGCAGAGTGACTGGATCAGATCCCAGCTTCTAGCTGAGAGCATTTGTGTTGCAACTATCTATTGAAATAAAAATGTATAGAAAATTCCCTTCCAGCCAAGAGCATTCCCCTTGTGAACATCTAATGAATTCTTGTTTCTTTCACCTTTTTCCATGCTGAAGGCAATTAGACAGTTGGTATTTTTGATCCTCCAATTATCTATAAGAAAATGATCCTTCTTGTTTATGCTGGCTGAGGACAGCATGGGAGTAATGAAACTGCCTTTCTCTCTGAAGCAGTTCAAAGCCGGAAGAGGTAAAACAAAGCA
This sequence comes from Rhipidura dahli, assembly GCA_013399225.1. Lineage (NCBI taxonomy): Eukaryota > Metazoa > Chordata > Aves > Passeriformes > Rhipiduridae > Rhipidura > Rhipidura dahli. The sequence goes on along the minus strand of VXAC01006177.1, from coordinate 263,779 downwards.
GGAAGAGGTAAAACAATCTCAAATGTTGAGATAATTAGGATCTTGAAACACTTTTTTGGAGGGAGGTTTGTAGAACCTATGCAAAGTTGCATGCCCAGTTGTAGGAATTGTAGCAGAGAAATAAGAGATCAAGAGGCACAAAATACCCTGGATATTAAGTGGTCTAGCTGAATTACTTGCACTGCAGAATAATTGGAAGGTACAACAAAATCAGCACCTTGCAGAAAGGCTTCTTCTACTAAAGATGTATAGCTCTCAGTTAGTTCAAGGTTAAAAACAGTTGCACTGTAATCTGCTTTGTGTAACAGCAGCTGATTTTACTAAGAGATAAGTGGTTATATAAATATCAGCTCAGTGTTGAAGCTGGTGAATTTCACTCATGAATTTCAATAACCAATCTTACAGGTCTGATCTTTCTTGGGTTTTTTGGTGCTGTTGATTTATTTCCCAACAGGCTGAATTATTCTGTTATCTCATAAGGATGATTTCATTTGATTATATTTTTTTTAGTGTTAAAATTAGAGCAATTCTCAACTCAACCATTACATAATTCAAATAATATATCTCAAATAATTTTGCATTTATAAGCTTTTGGGATTAACTAATGAATGAAATTTAAACATTATATTAGTTATGATAAGGTAACATTTCAGGCATGTTGGCGTTGAAGAAGCCTTTGGACAAAGCCCTTAATAATATGTGTGAACTTTTGGTCAGCCCTGAAGCTGGCAGTTGGACGAGGTGACCACGGCACCTGTCTGAAATTGTTCTATTTTTTTCTACTCTTTACCTCTCATAATTATAGAAATATTAAGGACATTATCCAGTAACCAAAATAATAGCTGAAAACACCACCCGTGAGCATAATTACAGCATCATGCATCTGCTTTGCAATTGAAAAATAGGTCTTTAGTGCTTTTATTCAGTTAAATAATGAGGAAGCTGTATTTTGTTGGAGTTACTGAGGTGCATGGAAATGTTACTATTTGATACACAAGTTTCAATCCTGCAAAATTACATATGAGTAACTTAAGCTGTGCAGAAGCTGTGTGACTAAAATTGTTTGTATATATTAGCTTTGAGGATATTAATTATCTGTATTGGCCCAAGTAGTTGGTTTTAGCCAACAGTGAATGTAGAACTTTTAAAAAAATACGAGTTTAATATTCTTCACATCATAAAATATTGTTTTTATTTGTCTATGCTAATTATAGCTATCTAGAAGATTGCATCATTACTGTCATATATAAACTTAAAGTAAATTTGTGTGTGAATAGACCAAATTTTTTTTTGGTGCAAACATAAATAATTCCATGCACTGTCAAAATACTTGAGTTCTCATAGTCATTTTGTCCTTTTCAACATAATCACTGATCTGTGCTTTAATTTTTTTCAAGTTTGATCTTGTCATTTTTACAGAATATAGTATAATCCAAAGTAATTTGCATGTGCTGAGCAATTTAGATTGACATGAAGGTCTGTCTATAAGGAAAAATTCTTGTGACACGGTTTCTTTGTGGTTTATTTAATATAAATTAGAATCTGTATAAATTAGTGTTTTGATGGTTGTTTGACTTATTTCAGAAAAATGTATTTCTTCAAGTAATTATTCTGAGTGAGCAATTAGACATTGTTGCAACATGTTGAGAACTTCCGTCTTTGATACCTTGTTTGCAAGAAGCACCATTTCCTTAAGCATAAAATCCTCTTCAAACTAAATGCATAATTCATTTTATTTACATTGGTTCTCTGTTGACTTTAGTGAAGTAAAGTACTAATTAAGCAGTACAAGCTTGTAGAATACAGCTTAAAATAAGTAGCTTGGAAAGACAAGTAAAGGCAATTACCAGTTGTAGGGTTTGGGGGAAACAGCATTAAATTTTCAAATGTCTGTCTGAAAAAAAATTATAATTTGACGCCCTGGATCCCAAGTGTGACATGTGACAAGAAACTGTAGCTACCTTTTCCTGGTGTTTTTGTTGGTTTTGTTTTGAGGGTTTTTTGTTTGTTTGGGGTTTTCTTTTGGGTCAGGTTTTTGGAAAAAGATTTTGTTGCACACAAGTCTTATAGTCTTGTTGACTGTATAAGATTTATAGTCTCTTGTACAGAAAAAAACTCTTCTTGATCTATATAAACATCACTTAAGGGACAACCATCTTTAAGTAGCCGCTATTAACCACATTTTATTTGCAAGTGTTTAGCTGCAATTTGAACAAAGAGAGTGGGGGGAGTGGGAGAGAAATTAATCCTACCTACTTGGAGGTGTCCTGTGGGAAGCCTTACAGTTGCTTTCTGTTCTCTTATTCAAGAGGTCATTCTCTTATTCAAAGCCCTCACCTTCTTCCTTTCTGTACTCTCTACCCCATTTACCACTTCATTTGTCTTTTCCCTCAACTACTGATGATTTTTTTTCCTCTCCTGTTTAGGTTTCTTATCTGTTGCGGGGAGGTCTCTTTCATTTTCTGACAGCCGGCTGCAGTACTGGTCATGTATAGATAAAGACCAGACCTAAAAGAAAAGAAAATTCAGAAACACTAACAACATTCTGGACACTGATGTGCTAAAAACAAAAACTGCTAATACGTTTGAATTTTCTATGGGAAACCCAAAGAGAGAAGGTGGCCAGTGCTAGAAAGTCAGCTCTCAAAGGAGTTGGGGGAAAATGCAAAGGGGGAGGCTGGTAAATCATGAGTTACACCAGTTAATTTTAACATTTAAAATGAGTGAACATAGGTTTCTAAATAGAGATGGGGTTTCAAGTTGCTTTATGATAGGATCTATACAACTCCTGGGCATCAAAGTAGTGTCTGTCCTGCAGAGGAATTTATGTCCCAATCTGTTTGTGTGTAACCAGCCATCTCTAAGAATGAAATGTTAGTAAATTGTATTTAAACCCTCTGCCTCCTTTAAACCAGCATTTTCTGAAGAGCTGGACAAACTGTCTGACCTTCCCTCACACCTCTTGCAGGTGAAATGAGAAATGTCAGTTCACACAGCAAAAGTCACATAACTCACCTGAGTTCTGGTTTTGATAGGCACAATGTGCTGGGCTATCCGTATGCATATATATGGCAGTTAACAAAAACAATTTTGGCAGTAACAGAGCAACAGGGATAAAATATGGAAATCAAAGGAAAACATGCTGAATCAATTCACTAAGTAAAAAAATTAAAGCAAAATAAAACACAAAGTGAAAGAGATTTTTATGGAAGTGTAAGAGTACGTGGGTGAGATGCCATATGGAGCATTGGGTTGCGGGCAGCCAAATTTGCATCTGATGTGAGCTCTGTGAAAACCTGTAAGGAAATAAATAGGATAAGGAAGACATTGAAGAATAGCAAAGGCATAGGAGAGGTCATGAAAGTTTCAAACAGGTCTGAAGAGCTAGAACTGGGAAGAAAACTAGGCTTCTCTTCTGTTGAAAATCTCAGAAGTGTCAAGGTTTCTGGTATCTTAATATATTTTTATACTCTTATTTAAATAAATTATGAGCTCAAACATTAACACATGAACTGATTGCATCCCAAACAAGTTTTGTTAAAAGGTGACTACTAGCAGGGCTATATTACAATTGTACTGCTTTGTTTTGTAGGTAGGCAGAAAGAAAAAAGCAACTTTATCTGAAATAACCAAATGAAAAAAATCTGCACAGTCTAGTATCAGTCAAAAATTATGTTTTCATATAGCCATATAAATACTTAAAGGGAATATTAAGAAGATTCCTTCCATTTAAAATTTCCTTCTCTCTGTACTATAGCCTAAGCATCTACAGTAAACAAAAATAGTGGTCAGATCTTGGTTATGCTTTTTTCTCACCTTGTATTGTTTCCTGACTTAGAAACTTGTTGGCCAGCAAACTCAGCTGTTCATGATAAGGGACAGAGATGAGAGAAATCTTCCACTGAAAGTAGATTTTGGGGGCAATGAGGTACAATTGAGTGATCTTAGAACAAGCAGCAGGGTCTACCTGTTATTTTCTACAGACATTGTTTAGACTTGCATCAGTCCAGGGTAACAGGAATACAGGCAATGGGGTAACATATTGATGTGATCTGTGCCCTACAAGTGTTTTGTACTGGGATGTGTCTGAGAAAGGTACCCTTCCTTTCCAGATAAATTGATCTCGGCAAAGTAACACCAGAATCCACAGTTCTCTCTCCCTCCTTTGCTTGGTGGCTGAGCCTATCCATATGCAATATGCCACATGTCCAGATCAAGATTTTAATCCTGATTTTACAGTGCTCTGTGCTTTCCATTGATTTAAATATGATTCTCACGCGTGCAAATCAAGTGCACGCATGTGCAGTGTTAGCAGCCAATGCTGTTGGGCTTGTAGCATTACCTTGGTGAAATATGTGTCCCTGGAGAGAAACAGTTACGTGTTATTAAAAAAAGTACCACAGGAGAAGATGATGTAGTCATCCCCACTGGCACGTTTGGGTGGTTTCTTTTATGTTGACTGATTGTTCTTGCAATTCATTTCCCCCCTCCCTTTCTAATAATTTAATTTGTTAGCTTGTATAAAGCCCACTCGTTTTACACTGAATTTATTGTCTCTATCCCAGCTATGGATTTGTTCATCTAAGGCATTTTGCAAAAGTCTTAATTTAGCCTTTTCTATCGTTGCAGCAATGAATATTGTAGTCTGACAACCAGTTATTTCAACTTGCATAGAACACTCCTTGAGTGGTGTTCGTAGTAAAAATGGAAAAATTAGTAAGGGAGTTTGACAGAAAGTCTATGTACTATGCTTTTTACATGGCCAGAAGGAACAAGGCAAACCTCTTAAGGGAAAAACAGAGGGAAGGCATTAGGAAAGAAATTAGTGCTATTTTCCTATGACTAAGCTGTTCTGCTAAGAAGTCTGTAAGCACCCACAGTGTACTAAGATCCCTGTTTTGGGTGCTCGATGGAATTCAGAGGCAGATTTCTTTTTTATTTAGAAATTGGAATATGCATTGAAAATTTATTTCAAAATACTGGAAATTTTTGTGTTGTCCATGACACATAATGTTGTGTGGGTGATAGATAAAAGCATAATTTGAAATAATATGACAACACAGTTATAATGAGAAAGTTTGAATTTTTTAAACAACTTCTTACTCAGTAAGGTTTAGGGTCCACAGACAGGATACTGTAACCATAAGACACCACAATTACACTGCCAAGCCCCAAATCAGATGTGCTTATTCTGGGCTGGTACACTCCTGCTAATTTTGACTTTTTAACACCTAGACATAGCCCATTACCTCTTACTGCAGTTCTTTCCAGTAATTCCTGTTACTTGAGGACAGAAATACAGGAATTGCCATGGTTGCTCTGAGTCGCATTCCATCTAATTGTTATTTAGCTTTCAAGAGAAAGCAAGGTTAGGCAGGTCTGAGAAGGTATTATGAGAGAACCTCTCCAGAAAGTTGCTGTTAGGTTTTTGTGGGGCTTTTTTGGTTGGTTTTTTTTTTTTTGGTTGTTTTTTTTTTTTTTTGTTTTTTGTTGTTTTTTTTTTTTTTTTTTGGTGGGCTTATTGGTTGGTGTTTTTTTGTTTTGTTTTTTTTTCCCTGATCCCTTAGAGTTAGCTGGTAAAAATAGGAGTTCACATATTTAAATTCAGGTTTTGAATATTTTGGCAGGTGGTGTCTTACAGGTTCAGATAGTGTCTTAAAATAATCTAGCAGCTTGCCTATGTATATTTAAACTGCAAAATAGAATATACTGTGCCAGTTATGATAAATTATATGGAATAATTATTTTTGGCCATGCAAATTACAGTGGACTTTATTGATTCGATTGTCACTGATTTACTTCAGAATTCTCAAATACCTGACAATGTAAAACAGGACTGAATGATAACAGCAAGCTGATCATGAAATGATGTTTTGCAAAGCAGTAAAAATGCCTAGCTACCAAAAGCAACAGTGAAAAAATATCAGAACATGATGTCATCCCCCCTTATGCCATGTGTCTTAGAAACAAACTTGTCTGAAATGGGAACACAAGCAGGTGAACCAGATAAAGGAGTAGAACCTAAAATATTTCTGTCTTAAAAGTATAAAAAGTAGCTGCACTGATGCCTAGACATTCCACACAGTTTTGATGAAGGACAGGAAGATGAAAAAGTGATTTTTAATTTTCAAAAGTATCATCAGAAGATAGACTTATCTTCTTCTTGGTTTGTTTCTCAAATTAAATTATGGGTATTTTTTTGTGAAACCAGGAGGCCTTTACAAAAGTATAAGTACAGTTCAATTGCATGAGCATTCCTACCCATTGAGTAAAAAGCAAGCTGGTCACATACTCAGACTGTTAAAAAGTGCAAAAGGTCTTTGAATGTAAAGTATTAATAAAATTCCACTTACTCTGTTTCACAGTATCATTCTTGTGCAAGTTTGTTTTTTTTTCTTTAATGAGTTCAGATTTTCAGTTATTATTACGTTTTCAAATATATTTAGAATGTTATACCTAAACCTTTCTCTCATGCTTTTTTTCACATAGTGGAGTCACCTCTTGAAAGTTTCTCCTACATGCTATCTAAAAAGACCTCTAACCTGATAACAGGTATTAGTTTTGAATATTGCTCCCAGCTGGTCCAGGCATAAGGTATATTTTGTGATTTTTGCCACTGTGTTTCCTCCCCAGAGCAGTTCTCTTTGTTCCCTTGTTATACCCTCCTTTGATCCTGTTTATTTTGTACTACTGGGAGGAAAAGTGCTCTAAATAGTAATTCTGTTACTGATACTGATGTTCCCAGTGTAGGTGGATTCTGAATGTTACCACAATATAAATGTTAGTAAGTTATGCCCACTGACTGTAATGCCATGGGTTGGTGTGTTTCTTGTCTGAGGTGGGGAGGCTGCAGACCTGCAAACCAATCAAGTGACGTGTTATGGCTGGGAAGGAGGAACTGTGTGTGGTTTATAACTTAATGGGAACTAGCTCATAGAGTCAGACAAAGCATGTGGGTTCTCCCAGTTTTGCTGGAAAAAAGACATCTGTATTAGTTGCATAAATGTTTTTCTTTTCTTTAACAGAAAAAGGTAATTGAGAGAACTTTCCTGTTTATAACATCTATAAATATGAGATGGGGTGTTTGGATTTGCTGTAGAAGTTTGTTAGAAAATGACTCAAAGAGGAATGCTATTCTCTTTCCACATGCATCCTGCAGGGTAGTTTTGGAACTTTGCATGCCAGCTTGGGCAACCTGTAATAGTCACATTGTGAGGTGAGTGACCTCAGACCAGGGGCAGTCTGGATCTTTCAGGTGCACTCTGCTCCACAGCCTGGATCTTTTACAGATTTTTTTAAAATCTTTTTTTTTCACTGATTCCAAGGTGACTAATGCATTCAGTAAGATTACATCATATTAATTCCCAAGAAGTATTTGACAAGTTGTGTTCTTTCCCAGGGTGGAAGTGTGAAGTGCCGGAACATAAATCAATAGCCTCAAGCCTTGTGCAGAACAGGCTGAGATAGGAAGTGACTAGAGATGGGATAGACAATAGTCTTATTTTGTTATAAGCAAACTGAAGTCTTCTCTGAATGTAAGTTCAAGAGGAAGGGAACAACATTCAGCACTGTTCTTGGCGGTGATTTCTCTTAACACCTGGTGAGTTGACCTGTCAACAGATACGCACAGGAAACGGTGACAAGCCAGTGAGGGAAGTGAACAGCTTTAGTGACAGCCTCTTCCCTCTCTGGTTACTGTGGCTGGTATCTCCTCCTGCATGGCTTTCCCCATTATTTAATTCTTTTATGAGTTGCACAGGAAAGGGAGCATACTGCACCAGGAATGAGCCTCTGAGAGGATCTCTGTTCTTGGTGTTGATGCTTCTGCAGTGTGATGGTATCTGCAGGGAAGGTGTTCCCTCTCGTTCTGTCAGGCTTAATTATCCTCTGTTTGATACAGTGAAAACAGATACGGTGGGCTTTTTGGGGAGGGATATGTCTGGTGAAGCAATTTATAAAGTGATGAAATTATGTTTCAATTCAGAAGAAGTCTGATGTAGCAACTGAGGGTGGAAGATTCAGGTGGTCTGGACAAAGTGAGCATTGTTTGATTAGTAGCATTGCATAGCATTTTTTTCTTTTTACAACAAGAATGCGATTTGCAAAATCCAGAATGCTGAAGGCTGGTGTTTCCCAATTTTTTTGGAGGCTGTGTATTATGCATCTCACTTGCACCTTTGGAAGTTCACTGAATTGCCTCACATTCTTAAATGAAATAAAATCATTCCTCAAGTCCAGTAGAGTGGGCTTTTGTTTCAATCTTAGAATTATTAGTGATGGGCATGGTAAACTGTAGTAATTTTTCTTCATGTAGATAGATAAATATAAAACATTATTTAAAGGGCTATGAAAAAATCTCATAAGTAAAGCCTAATTTTGAAAACTTGGGGGACTTTATGCCTAAGTAAATACATTGTAATCTATTCAGATAATTCCAAATGAGTTTCTAAAACTGATCAGTGTAGCAGCTTTGTTTGCTGCTGAAGTGTTAAGAAATGTCAAAAGTGAAATAAGTAGCAGTCCCTGGACTGCATTTTTTGAATGGCTGAGCCCACTTTTGGTATTTGTAATCTATTCTGGAGGAGTGGAAAGAGTTTTCTCTTGATTGAATAAATCAAATGTGTAAGCTTGGAAGCTGAAGATCATATTACAATAAGAATCTTCTTTTCTGCTGATTTTGATTTTGTTGGTTTGGTTTTTTTATAAGATGTACTACCTCTCTAGGTTCCTCTTGGGCCTCCTTTTCTCTAGTCTAAAATATCCCAGTTCCCTCATCCTCTTCTCATAAGGCTTGTGCTCTAGATTCTTCACCAACTCTGTTGCCCTTCTCTGGATGTGCTCTAGCACCTTCCACCTCTAGCAGTTCTCCTGGAGAGCCCCACAGTGTGATGGGAGCTCAGATGAAGAGTGGATTTATTGGAGTGTAAGGGGAAAAGAGCCAACCAGGAGTTGAAAAGAGCAGCTGGGAGTCTGTGGAGGAGCTGGCAGAGAGGTTGCAGCCTGGTCCCTGTGTGCTGAGGGCCACTGAAGGGGTTTTTCTCAGAGCTTATCCCATCCATTCTCATGAGTTTATTTTAAACAGGTTTAAGCAGAAATGAAAAATAAACAAACAATTTTAAATAAGCTGACTTAACTTCCTTTCTTTTAATGAGAACACACCAAGTCAGAAGCCACTGGGTTTTATTCTGTCATGATTCCACATGTTTATTATTTTTCAGTTATCCATCAAAACCTGAGGAATCCTCAGTTATTTAACATGAGGACAAACACTCTTACCATCTTTTATTTAACACCTCCTTCTAAGCATCCTTCATTCTTTGTACAGAGAGAATAAAAGACAGCAGCTTTTTTTTGTTTGTTTGCTTTTTGCCATGTTAGTCATCTTTTAGGTTCTTCTTGTTAGTACCTGAAAATGTTTTCCTTTCATTCCAACTTGTGCAGGTGATTTCTTTTTTATTGGTATTATTATTATTTTTCCTTCCTTTGCTAAGTGTAATTCTGTAGGTAAGTGTGGATAGCATTCAATGCTGTTTTTCAGGTCAAATGCCTTATTTTATTCTGGCTTTCTCTGGAATTTTGAGACCCTACTAATTCTGTTTCTTGGCTAAAGCAGTAAATTTTAGCAAACAAAGCCCTTATTTGGACATATCACCGCAATGCTTTGTGAACAGTGAGAAAAGCTTGGTTTTTGTTGAAAATAATGTTACGGTTTGGATGAAGTTATCAATATTTCTGGTGATTGCTTAAGTATATTTAACTATGTGGCTTATTTTCACTTTTTCTATATTCCTTAGGTATTAATTAGTACATTATTGTATTTAATAGGAAAAGAAAAAATGCCACAGAACAGTTGTATCTAGTTAACTTCTCTAGTTTCTCATTAAATTTTTTGTCATTCATTCCCTTGGTTGCTATGATAAATTAACTGTAACTTGGTTTATCTGACATATTTTTTTTTCCTTTTCTTTTTTAGTATTTCTGCTTTGTTGCTATATTTTGTAATTTTCCTAGCACCTCCTGTCTGACTGCCTCTGCATATTTCCATCTTACATAAAGCATCTGTAATTTCATTTTCATTAGGCACATGGATACCTAGGATATCAGGTCTCTTTTTAATTAACAGGAGAAGACATATCATCTCTAATTCTAACAGAATTTTTAGGTGATCTATTTAATCAGTGAAACAAAAACAAAATAAGCTTTCATTTAGACTTAAACCTGGAAGTTCCTATCTATTGCTTTTTTCTTTTTCTTTTAGAATAACCTCAGTTCTTCCTTATGTTTTTCCTTCAATGCCTTAAAACTTATGGCTTACTAGGTAGCTGCATTATTGTTGCTGTTGTTTTGGGGATTTTATTTCATAGGCAGTGTTATATGCATAAAGCAATTTTGTTGCAGAAGCAGTTAGTTATGTGTCTAAATGAGTGCTGGATCTTGTGCATTATGTCCACTCTTCTTTTTCAGTCTTCCTGTTTATCTTTCCTTCAGAACCTGCATCTGGCTTGGGGATGTTGTAACCTGTAGTCTCAATACATCTGTGCTGTTCATGCAACCAGAAGGTCTGACATACCTGTCAAGTGCTGGATTCTAAATTACAGATTTGCAGCAAAGGACTGCTGGTACCACTATGCTGTTCCAGCAGTGCTATTCTTCACAAGTAATTTTGGGTTTTAATAACGTTGCTTAATTGAATATTTATCAGATGCCCACGCAAACTATTGTGTCAAACGTCTGTGATTAAGTTTTAGAACTGATTAAATCATCTGCTTCAAACATTGTAAAAGAATTGTTTATTTTTTGAATCTGAACATTCTTTTAATATGAATAGGCCAAAGGGATATGGAGGATGTAGTTCTGTGGCACAGTCAGGTTTCATTATCGACAAACTGGGTTTTGCTGGAATTTATATGGTGGGTTTTTTTGTTTATTTAGTGTTTTGTTGTTTGTTTGTGGTTTGTGATTTGTTTTCTTTTTTAATCTTATTACACAGTCATTGGTACCCATGAAGGTGATATCCTAATTATTTAACAGAATATGGTTAATGCTGTAACTGCATTAATGATTTTAAAAGAGCAAAAGTGTAGTTTTTGTCTGGTTGACATGTAACCGAAGGATAGGAAATCCTGTCTTAAAATGAATGGTTTCTTTTCATTAATCTGAAATTTAGCACAGCATATCTGCTTAAATGGGGAGAAGAATTATTGGAAACGTAATATACTGCTAATACAGCTACACTTTTAACATTAATTCTACAGAATACTGGTGGGGACAGTAAGTAATTAAAAAATACCAAAACAGTTTAGAAATATGGACAGAAGTAAAAGCTGAATTTGGAAAGTTGGTAAGTCACATCCATGCTTGTGAGTTTTACTTTACACAGTTTCAAAAAGATTTTTCAACATAAGTATTTGTTACATTAGAAAGAGAAAATGCCTGTGACACAGTGCTACTGAGGGCCATCTGACGGTAGGAAAAATACTGTAGGCATGAATTTATAATGGGATATAGTGATGGAGGAAATTGTGGCTTTTCATGCATCATCATCCCCTCCTGCCAAAAAGGCAATTGAGGCAATGAGGGAATTGAGCTGCATATATACTTAGTTTGGTTCTGGGTGCCATCTCCTTGGTATATAGTCAAACTTGAACGAACCTAAAGGAAAAAAATGTATTTTGTATTAGATGGCTGGAGGGGGCCATGTTGTAAGACAAGAATAGCAGAAATTAATACAGTATTTGGCTTGTTTAAAAAATAAAAGAAGTGACGGAAACACAACACATGCTTAATTTAGCATTCATATCTCTGAAAATAGTGAAGGGACTATGATTTGGCTGTTTTTTACATAGATCATCAGAATCAGCATTGCCTGAGGCAAACACACACAGGAGAATATTTTATGTGCTTTTCTGGCTGTGAAGCATCAGACCTTCTGGAACAAAATGCTTGGAGAGGTCTTTCTGGAGTCGTACATCTTTGTTTTGTTAGCAGTCAGCACATCACTTGTAATGCAGCTACTGAGCCTTCATTGTGCAAGAAATTGCCTTAAGGAGTTCATGTGTACTACCAATGGCATGTTTAAAAAATAGATGCTGCTCTGTTTGCAAGCACATAAGTAAGTTGTACCTTCTGCAGGATCTTATAAGTTATTAAAAGGCAGTGTAAGGAGTAGAAGCTAGGAGAGATTTATATCCAGGTGACATGAGCTGAAATGGATCAAGGACACTGAAAGCCTGAGCAACTCAAGAAAAGAGTGAGTCTCCCTACACACTTGCTGCAAATACCTAAGCTTGCTTTGTTTTCCAGGTCACTTAGGTTAATTAATAATGAGGTTTTACCCATAATCATGACTGATGGCATACTCTGAGGTTGACACCAGAAATTATTCTCACTGCAATATTGCAAAGACTCCCGATCACTTTAGCTCACTTCCTAATAGAAGAATATTCCTGTATATACTAGGCAGTCCAGGTGCTCTTCAGATACACAAGTATTCTATCAAAGATGTCATAATCTCTTATCTCATCAGAATCAGAAATCATTGCTTAGAAATATTAAGGACATAGTCAAAAACATTTATGTTTGCTTTTTTGGATGTAACCTCTGTGTCTATCAGACTTTCTCCTTCCTGAAGAAGTTTTAAAATAAAATGCTTAGTTTTTAGCTAAAATATATTCCTTATCAGTGGCTTTAGTTTTTAATGCAATATCAAAGCTGTTTTGAAATGTCAGCTTTGATTTAAAAAAGAATCTGTTGTGCATGATTGTAATTAGAATGAAATACAATAGTTGAGAATTCTAAGATCAGTCAACTGAGATCACATAAAACTGACTTTTTCATGCAGTCATTACATATGCCTATTTTTTATCTTCCTATTCTTTGGGGAAATTAGATTTAAATTTTTTAAATGATTTGGAAATAATTTAAAGAAATATTTTGCTTGAATCTTACTCCATTTGTTTCTCTTTCTCCCAAGGTCAACATATCTTCCTTTGGTAAGGTTTTGGTGTACTAATGTTTTGTGTAGGACAATGAGGTCACATCCTGGAATTTTTTTTCTCTTACACCCTATATGAGATGTTTTGAAACATTTGCTTTTTCATTCTTTTTTGTGGATTGTGTGAATCTGACTTACTGTGCACTAGAGTGGGCTTGTATGTAGAAGACCTGTCATATACTACAGAACATAGCAGGGAAAATGTCAAGAAGCTTTGGTGTCCTGCATCATCCTGGAAAACTTAACAGGGAAGATAATGGTTCTTACAGTTTCTTACTTTGATCTACTTTTGTTCCTATAAATGTCAGTGGTAGAATTCTCCTGGTTTCAGAGCAGCCAACTCCAAGAACTATAAATGTGCAGAAAGGGGCTTTCAAAAGCACTAAATAAACACAACTGGGTTAGCTAAGTGCCCAGTAGCCTTGAGGGAAGCAACCAAACAAAACCTGTACTTCCCTACCTTCCACTCACTTCTTCAAACCAGTGACTGCTGTAACTTTGCTGAGCAGTTGTGAGAGGTTTAGGGCACATCTCAGGCATATTATGCACACAAGTTTTAGGTGCTGTCACCCACAGCCTCCTACCCTGTGGCAGACCTGGCAAGAGCTGTTAGTATGGAAGCCCCTCAGTGCAGTCCCATTTGCAGTGCACGTTCTTTGCTCAAACCCAGTGTCACCTCAGTTTTGGTTTTAGCTCAAAGGCTTAAAACCAAAGCTTTGCCTGGGAATGAGTAAGCCATAGGTGCCTAGTTTCTTCTGCTGCTGTGTGGTAGGGCAGGCAGCACACTGGAAGAAAGAACTGGAAATAGTGAAATCTTGCACCCCCACAGCAAGATCGCCACAAAACATGTTAGTACTTTGACAAGCTGTGGAGGAGCTGAATTATTTACTGTATTGTAGGTGAGGTTATTGATAGTGTGTAACACTGCAACTGGTAATTGGTGCCGTGTAGTGGTAGAAGTATACATCCACATGGTTATTAATTGGGCTTGTCTGTTGTTTTTTTAAAGAGAGGCTGGGAGGTCTTAAACAGGATGGGAATAATGCATGCTCTACAGTGCCAATAATTTTAATCATGACTGTAACGTCAGTAAGATACCCTTTATGTTTATTAATCCCTTGTACCTGGTTTCCCAATAGAAACAGAATAGCTTAAGCATGCAGAAGAATTACATGCATAGATCTTAGAATTCCCATTCTGTGAAGTGCCATTGTGATACAGGCTTGGTCCACTTGAGGATGAAGAATAAGCAACATGTCAGTGCACTTTCAAATGATGCCCAGCCTGTGTTTTTTTCCTACTGTTGTTTCATCTACTGTAATTTCAACCTACTACCAACTTCAGAGACATACACCACAGTGCAAAGCTTAATTATAGCCATCTGAAGAAAAGTGATGATGAATCAGCTCTTCACCAGGCTGAATATTAAAATGGCTCAAAATAAGATATTTGCAGCATTTACAGATGTAAAAGATTCTGTGGTTGCCCAGCAACCAGGGAAGAAAAAGCAAACAGAGCACACTTTTCTTCACAAGTGATGGGGAACACCGATGCTTCCTCGTCAGTAGTCTGAAATGGAAGACCACCTCCTATAATGTAAGTTTCTACTCAGATGAACACATCCACCTCCTTCTGGACTTGTTGACCTTCTCAGAAGGTCATTAGCTAGAAGATCAATCGGCTGTGGAAGCACTTGCACAAATTGCTGGTTGTGTAGCCAGCCTTGACAAGGAGAATGTGTGGAAGGGGAGTCATCTCTGGAGCAACTTCATTGGACTTTGAGTCAATGCCTCTGAGCATTTAACTGGGCTATGCCTGTGCTTGCTATCATGTCATTAGACACCTGTCAGGGTGATGAATAGTTCATCACAAACATCAAGCATGGATTCATCTGGCTGTGACTGAAGCTCACTTTTTATTCTTTCCCCATGCACTGCAGACTGTTATTCCCTTCCTCCTTGCAGCACCTTTTCATGTTTTGTTAGGGTGTTAATATCCTTGTCTCCTCTCTGTGTATTTTGCATCCCCTTGCCTTCTATTTGTAGGTCACTGTTGCCTGACTTCTGATCATCTGATTCTGTCCAGGTGTCTGCATTGTGGTTGGCAGCTCCTCCAGCTGTGGCCTTACCTGTGCTGAATGTTTGGAGCTCCATTCCCAGCTGCTGCTCAAGCTGCAGGACTGCCTGCCTGTGTGGCACTTTAAGCAGCAGTGAAGTGCATGCTGGTTGCTGTGATTAGCCCACACCTCATGTGGGGGTCCAGTTGCTGGAGGAGGCTCAGGTGGGTCACTCCCCATGCCTGGGGACACCCTCCTGGCCACAGCCTCACCATAAGGGAAAGCACCTCACAGCTTATCTGTACCAGATTTACCCAGTGAGTCTCCAGGCCTCTCCTCTTCTTTATATAGCTCAGACAGCAGTGACTTCTTTTTACCTTATGATCCACAACAGCCTGCATTTCTACAGAAATTCTATTTACTCCATATTAGTGCTACTAGGTTTTCCCACCAGCACTCAGGACCTTGCAGTTATGCTTGTAGAACAGCATCCAGCCTTCCCATCGAGGGGTTGGTGAGACAGCACAAACTCGGGTGGTGTTGGGACAGCTGTTTCTGCTTCCTCTGGTGTAGCAATTTGCGTATGGGGTGCCAAGTGAACTAGGAAAGAGAAGTACATAATCACATAGGGAAATTATGGCACTGCACAGGGATGGATTGAGAGAGAACTTTAGCAGATGCCTAGTGATTCACAGGAGTAACGCCAGTTCCCTCTTCTCTTGCTTTAATCCCAAGGAGCAGTCTGAGTGCTGAGATGGTGAAAAAATAATGGAAATTCAAAAAATTATTTTCATACGAAGGAAATGGAAATGATAGTTTCATTATGTAGGAAAATTCAATATTGAAAATACATTTTGCTGTAGTTGTGTAGTTCTGTAGTGTGTGCAGAAAAGCTTTGGTGTACTTGCTGTTTGATGCTACCATCAAGCTTTCTTTCTTCCCTTTTGAAAATATAAAAGTTTGGTTTTATTTTTCTTTGTGGCAGAGTAAGACAAAAATCATACTGCTGTTTTTTTTCCCTTGTGAGAGATCGGCTGATAAGAAGAAGAAATATACATGATCTGGCTGGTGCTTAACATCTAGGTCCTCAAATGGGTCCTCATCCCTGGCCCCACAATCCAGTCATTTTCATAAGTCTGTGCTTCACAACTGGCCTTTGTATTTTCCCAGTGAATTCCTTCCACACACTTCTACAGCCTGAACAAAACTGTGATTAAAAAATGAGAACCTTGGAGGTTCATTATCTTCTGTATTTTGTGAACTAAAATGTGCAATGTCTATAGATTAACTTTTCTAATTGTGAAAGCCCTAGATTGCATAGATTCTTCTAAAGTTTCAGATTGTCAGAGTGTTTTATCCTTCTTATGTTTGGTTTTAAATGCTTGTCTAAGCTATAAAATGCAGTTCCAGGGCTTCACAAGTATCAGTATCCCAGACACATTACAGGCAAAGCTGGGAAGTAAATGCTGTGAGTGGTATTGCAACCACTGTTGCTATGTAGTATCCTGCCCTCCTGCATGTCTGGGTGAAAGTTCTGGGGCTTGTGCTTCCACGTCACTTAAATGCTTTTGGAAATTTTCCTCGATGTGTTTGACCATGAATTCAGAAGTCATTCTAAGGTTCTTAAATCTGTCTGTATTTCAGAAGTTCACCGTAACTGTGCTGAAAGTCTGAAAGTCAAGATTACTTTTCTTTCTTAAGGCTGTGCTGTTTTGTTGTGATGCAATTAAATCTTGTGAAATTAAAAATAAAAAGCTTAGCTCTTCATTTTGCAGTAATTATACACATGCTTAATTTCAAGGACAAAAACAGTTTATGAAAGACTTTAGGAATATTAATGTGAGTTACACTTCAGCAGTGTCTGTTTTGCCCACAGAGACTGGGGTTTTTTTGTAAGTTGGAGAACCATTTTCAGTCTCCTTTATTTCAATTGGAGGAGCCTTTCCAACCTCCTTTATTACAGAAATATATCTATAATTGCAACAGTACAATTGTTCGTATAATTTAAGGCTGTGAAAAAAAATTCAATAAATTATTTTTTAAAACTGAAGTAATTTCAAAAGGCAGGTGCAATCCCTGCTCTTTGGTTTTTTTCACTCACTTTTCTCCTCTCCTGCCTTTGTTTTCTTTGCTGTTCAGCTACCTCCAGGCCATCTTTTTCCTTGTCCACCCATTCCCCCCTTGCTGTATTCTTTCTTAACTTTGTTTTACTGTTCTGTTGTTGTCAGATGCAGCATTTCCAGCTCCTTTGATTTGCTTAAACAAACTGCACTGCAAAAACAGTACCTGTGTGCTGCAGGTTTGATTTGAAGTCTGGGACCTGTCTGACACGCTGTTGTCCTTCAGCATTGAGAACAGCAAATATTTTAAGGACATGCTGCTCAGCAGCTGTAGCAGTTTCTCTCTTATGACTGGTCAGCAGGATTTTCCCTCTAGACTCGAGTCTGTAGGCTCATAAACTCTTTTATAAAGGGTCTGGCATCTGCTTGCAGGAAGGTGGTGTGGAGATAAGTGAAACTGGTGTTGGTAAATGAGATTATTCATAGGTGGGTTTTAATAAATGATCTTGTATGTTGAATAGCAGATGTAATTAATTGTGATTTTCCTAACAGTGGAAGTATTTCAGCAGCAGTAATAATCCATTCACATCCACATGAGTGCAGACATACCTGGGGTGCTGCTGCTGCTAATTTTCAATCAGAGCAGTTTCCCTGGTAATTTTAATAACGTTGCCAGAAAGTTTATGGGGAATTCAAGGTGAACAAGCAGATCTGCACACGGCAGGAACTGCATCGTGTTCCAGCACAGCCCCTTTGCCTTGGCTCTGAAAGCAAGCAGGTGACATAGGCCAGAGTCATCCATTACCTGTCAGAGACCAGATGTTGCCCGGGACCTGCCACTGCCAGCCAGGCCAGAATGCGTTTGTGTATGTGTGAGGAAGAGGAAGGCTGAGCAAAGCAGTGGATCTGGGGATCTCAGGTGTGAGAGCACTGGGGTCTGTGTGAGGCACTCTTCTGTGGTGTGGGATGTGGTGCGGTGTCTACTGCCCTTCTGCCAAGAGGTGGAAGGGCCTCTCCCCGGGAGATGAGCCATCAGGAGGGACTGTAAAATGAAGTGGAAACATTTTTCTAGCATCCTATAGATACTTATTCAGATTATCCTCCCTCTTGCTGTGCCTTTGCTTTCAGATTTAGTATTAACAATGGCAGTAATATTGAAGTTGTCTGGCAATGGGGGATGCACACATTCTCAGTGTCTTAAAACATTTTGATTTAATGAAATTGGGCAGGCAGTGCCACTCCTAAGCTGATTTAAGTGAGGTTGACATCCAGTTTGTCTACAGCCAGTGTGGGTTGGTGGTTCCTGCAGACCTGACCTTTGCTGTGGGTAATACTGGCTCAATGGCCATTTGTCCAGAGGGGATCAGGGTGCTTTGCAGGGGTAGCCACCTCGCAAAACCTAATACAGGGAAGCAATTAGCAATTCTTTGGATGGCATAGAGAAGCAGTACTGGTTTATGTATTTGCATATGAAGATAATTTTGGACTATTCTGTGTATAAAAGCAGCAGTCATACAAAATGCAGAATGAAGCTTCAATTAGACTTAAAAGCCACCAAATCCATCAAGCAAGAAGAAAAAAAATTGTGGGGATTTTATGGTCAAAAAGCCAATTAAAGCTTTACAGAGCTTATAGAAGAGATTTAAGCTTAAAGCCTCCATGAAAGCTTGCAGAACATATGCCAAAGCAGAAAATCAGCAACAGTTTGCAATAGCTAATTCTTTTATCGACAGTGAACTCTGTCATCTTAAATTGTTAGTGTTTATAATCTGAATTGACTATACTTGTTTGAAAGGAAAAGCTGTGGGGTAGATAATAGAGAAGTACAAAAATAACTGCATGTGGCCAAATAGCAAAAATAAGTAATCCTGATCTTCAGTTAGTAGTATAATGCCAAGTTCAAGAATGATAATATATAATTTTTCTTAAAAACAAATTCTTGTGATTCACCTACCATGCTCACAAAGGTCTATAAATCTGTCTTGTTAAAGAGATCATTTAGAAACACTCTCCAATACATTTGCTGAGGAGGGTGAAGTGGAATTGTGGGCTGAAGATTCATAATATCAACACTTTGAAGGATCTTTCTTTTTTTATTTCTCATCTTCTTCAAGGAGAAAACACTGGGAACCACAAAATATGTTGTAGCTTTTGAAAGAACAGTTTTTTTGTATGTAGGCTGTACTTGTGAATGATGCATTGTGATGTTCCTGAATATATAGAAGTGGAAAAAGAATGCAACCAAATGCTTCTGTAGGATTAGTTCTCAATAGGTGATACTAATTATATTCAGAAGGTAATGGGAAGAGCTGCTAATGCAAGCAACCAAAGGCATGGGCATCACTTCTGGGCAAAGACACTACTTCTATTTGCTGGGTACAAAGTGCTTAATAAAGTGTTTTATTTCTATGCACAGCAAAAGCATGATTAATATTAATAGCAATAACAGTATCTGGCAAATACAAGCATTTAGTAACCAAGTCTATTGGAAAAGAAAGTGTCTCAGGAACATTGTATTGTATCTGTGATGTACTGTAAATTTTTCTAAGGTTTGGAATCTAAACATTCTTAGTTATGCAGCTGGAACAACACAAGGACAACTGTTCATGTGAATTCTGACAAATACCAGGTTTGTGTGTATCTGGGTCAAATTGATCTCCCGCTGGATTTGTTAGGATGGATCAGTAATACAGACTCTGTGTTTACCCTCCCAGTAACTGGCATTGATCTACGTGAGTTTTAGAAAGGTTTTCTGAAATGCTTTGCATTTGCTCTTAATACTTTTTCTTATCAACAATGATTACAGAACCTCAAATGATAAGGCCAGAATTATTATCTCAGTACTGTGTTATTCCATTTTATCTTATTCTGCCATTCACCTTTTTATTATTAAAAATCTTGGCTATTCCCAGGAACTAAATGTTTAAAATTGAATGTGCTGTTAAATGTTTGCTTCTATTTGCCAGCTGAATTTATCTTTTAAAAAAATCCATCAAGAAGGAAGAATCCCCTTGATTCATACTAATTCTATTGATTTTGGTAGTAGATAGACTTACAAACTTACCTTCTAATGATTTCAGTTATTGCTTTTAGAGGGGAAAGGAAAGACTAGGATTCAGAAAATGAGTTAACAGAACTGTGACTGAGATAGCACAGCCAAGAATGAATCTAGTATCTAGAGATGGTTATGAACGGCCCAGACTATGGAAGGTCAGATATCAAGGCTATTCTTGAAAAAAAAAAAAAACAAAAAAAACCAGCAGAAAAGTCTGGTTCTGCTAAAATGTTCTCCCTTTTAGAGCTGGAAATGTGGTCCAGGATTTATAAATCTCAATATTCCTTAAAGTTAGCAAGCAACTACAAAAACCTGTGTGTGTTTCATGCTTATGAGCTTATGCTAGTCACATGTCTGGTGTCAATTCTTCCCCTAGTTCAGGTAACAGAAAGATAGTGCATCCAGAAATATTTCACCTGGCTTGGGTAAAGTTTCAGTAGGATGCCGTGAGATATTTTTCTCTTTGATTTCACTTTAGAAGTAGCAAAATGCTGAGAAATTCTCATTTAAAATAAAATTACAAAGACAGAAAAGTGGAGTAATTTGCAAATGCTAGAATTTAAGTTGCCTGTAGAACCTCATTGTGACCCAGTTTGTGCAGGTCAGGTCATGAGAGTTTCTGAATCCAGGCCAGTGCAGCCTCTGTAGCCGATCAGTAGCTGGTTAGGTCAATCTCCATGTGCTTTTACTCACCACTGGCTGTAAAATACTTTTCAACCTCTATTGACCCTCCAAAAAAATTTGACCTTTTGAAAAGGATGCTGCTCATCTTTTAGGTTCTGCAGTTGCTAAAAATTTGTTAGCTACATTTTCCCTAAACCATACCACAAAGGAGGGACAAAACCATGTTGTTATTCTGGACACAGAGTGTGGCATGTCAGAAGCCACATTGCTCAGGCAGGTGAGAGAGTTTCCAGGGGTGCTGGGAATGCCCGTGCCCCACCCAGCTATATGGAAGGATTTGTCTACAACCATTCTCAAAGGAAATGGGAGAGAGCCCTGTTAGACTTGCCAGGAGGAAAACAGCTAAACTAGGAGAGACTCGGAGCAGGGCTCTGCCAGCACCCACCACACAGCTCTTTGTTGCATCTGCCTGTTGCTCCAGGACAGGAATAAAATGCAGCCACCATTGCAAATGCTCCAGGAAGAAGGTTTAACAGGGTCATACCTACTGAAGAGGTGTGTGACTTTCTCACCACCCACTTGGCCACCTGCAGGATGGAAAGCTGAGCAGCTCTGTAGGGCCTGCAGGTCTGCATTCAGAAGGTGACTCATGGCGTTTTTACAGCAATGGATATAAATTCATATCTCTGTCCCAAGGTGCTGCTACAACTGTGAGCTCTGGGAGGAGCTGAAACTGCAGCAGGCTTCCAGCAGCATCCTTGTACCTTCTACTTTATATTCCTCTGTTGTTTATCTGGTACAGATAAAGCTGTTGCTGCAGAGTCACTGTAACAAAATTGAGTTTTTCTTAATGTGGCATTACTTCAATCTTGTTTATATCCCTGTACTGCCTGCTGCATTGTTTTATTCTTTTTATCTTTGATTACATGCTGTCTTTACAGATAGACAGAAGAACATGCTTTCTCATTTACGTATATTTGTGTGTAAAGCCAGTTTGCAGCCTTACAATTATCTTTCAGCCTAATGTGTTCATAGTAATATTGTTACCTAACCCATGAACCAAATGTTGCTCATTCTGATTTTTAAATGCCTTTTGGCAGGCAATTTTAGAACTTTCCGTGTTGCTTGTTATCTTTTCCAAAGTCAAGCCAGAGGTTTCTAAGTCTAACTAGGTTCTATACAAGTTGCAGCAAGTGGTTTTATGGTTAGAGATGATTTTAAATGCAACTTGTTTGTTTAAGACCATGACTGGAGTTCAAAAATCCATCTGATTCTATATGAACCCATTTGGAAAGGGAATGTATTGTGTAGAAGTCAAGCAATGTGTGTGACCAGTCATAAATGCAGATTTGAAGGTGCAATTCCTCAGAAGACTTTTTAAACTGAGGTTTCTTCCCGCCCTATGATTGTAAAAGTAGTAATTATTCTCTAAGTGTAATAGTTGAGTAATATTTGGAACAATTTTCCATTTCAGAGGTCTGAGGCTGTCACTGGAGAAGTAACTGAATGCACAATGGCATAGAAAAAAATCAATGTACTTCTTATCATA
The DNA here is from genome assembly GCA_013399225.1 of Rhipidura dahli. Classification (NCBI taxonomy): domain Eukaryota; kingdom Metazoa; phylum Chordata; class Aves; order Passeriformes; family Rhipiduridae; genus Rhipidura; species Rhipidura dahli. The sequence continues at coordinate 241,441 of VXAC01006177.1, read as the reverse complement.
TGCTGAATAATTACTTTTTCCTTGATATAAAAGAGAACAAAAAAAACCTCTTAAAAGCATCTCCTTCTTTTGCAAATGATTCATTTTGCTTTGCAGACAAATTTCTTAGGTTTTCTTGTCACAAAAGAAATCTCAAACAAAGATAATGTAGAAATCAAAGACTTTTTAAAGATGTAAAACTTTAATATCTTGGTGAATAAGAGCAGGGTGAGTACTGTGTCTGTGAAACTTATAGGTAATGTAGAGTTATGAGTTAGGAGAGAGAAGTGGTAGGAGTGAAAAAACAAAACCCTCTGAAAAATGAAGGGTAATACAATGAGGAATTTCAAGATGAATGAGGTAAAAGCTGTAATTTATCAGACAAGATTAAGCGTGTTTACTCATGAGCACATCTGCGAATATGTTGCATTAGTCAGAACATGCCTGAAGCTTTTATGATCTCTTAAGACAAGGAAAGTATTAAGAATATTTTTCTGGATTACAGGTATTTTGATGTTTTATGAGGAAATTATTACCACCATGTTTTCTTAAATGTGTGTGAGTGATAATGAGTGCAGACACACTGGTAAATAAGAGAGTGTATGCTCCAGATTCTCTAAGTTTTTCTTGCCTGGCATTCAGTATGGAATAAATCACTATTGAAGAGAGTTTGGTGCTCTCATATTAGCATTCCCTATACCACTGCATGTGTTAGAAAAAGCAATATAGACTGCAGTATATTTATGCTGTACTTCCAGCCATCATCTGGAAAGCTCCAAGAACAAAACCAGACTTTAGATCAGCTGTTTGACCACACAAGACAGTGCTGTGAAGAAGCTGGGGGTAATGGTTCCAGTATGAAACCTCTGTTTATGCAGCACCCCACCCACACTGGATCTGACTCTTCTCTTGTACTTGCATTCATAAACATCCCTGCTTACAAGATTCTCCAACAAAATATTTTAAAGAGTAGCAGATGTATATTGTGCATCTCATCTCAACCTCCAGTGAAACTTCCATTTAGTGTAAACATCAGGCAAGTATGACAGCCTTCTTCCTGTGACGACGACGATGAATTCTGACTTCAGGGGCAAATTCGGCTCAGTTACAGTCAATGGCAAAACTCCAACTGACTTGAGCGGAACTACTATTTGGCCCTTGGTGTTCATCACATCTCTAGCTAGCTAAGAACAGAGTAATGCCTGGAAATCCATGTGTTTATACTTTGCATTTGTTCCCCAGATAATTTTCTGTCAGTTCCTTAAAGCTCTCAGTGGTTTTTTTCAGCTCAGAAACTTGAATTGCTGCCACATTCATGCTTGGAAAATCTCAAGACTTTCAATGTGGTCCTACCTACACTGAAAAAAGAGTGTGTGGCGCAGATTGGTACAGCCATAGGTGTTTATTTTAGAAGTTAAAGCATGTTATTAATTTTTCTTACTCCTACTTTCCTTGCAGAGAGTACTCACAATAGAGCAGGTATGCATCCTTCCCACTGTTGCCATGAACACATCTTTCCTTTTCCTTTTTTTCTGTAAAACCTCCCTCAGGACTTCAGCTGATGGATCACAAATGCCGTTAAACTGCATGAGGTAATGACAAGGAGATTGCACTATGTCAGTGTGGCTCTGGCTTTGCCAGAAGAACCTTGGAAGGGAGACTGAGACATGGAATGCTCCCCGCCACCACTCTCTTCATTTCAGGACTGCAAAATTAAGTCTGTCTGGCCTAGGACTTGAAGAGGTCGAGTACATACTTTGGAACTCTTGTTTCTCACACTCTGCATCTTCACATGGTTCACAGTAAACCACGCCACGCATGTAATCAGGTGGCTAGAAACAGAATTTCAAAAGAGAATTGGAGACTTCAGTTTCATTCCAGGAGTTCAGAAACTAGGGCACTAAATATGCCTTATGAACTTAGAGACATGATTCCTTTGGTCCAGGCTGAGTTTTGGATGCTAGCAGCTGGAAATTTTTTTCATTAGCAAGCCAGGTGTCCTTCATTCCATCTGTACAGAATGCAACTCATTGCCTTTAACTTTTAAAAATTACCTTAAAATTTTTGGTAAATGATTTTCATAAAAAAACTTGAATAGGGACCCATACAGGAATGTGTTATGTGACTGACCAGACTGTCATGTTTAAATGCCTTTAGAGATGTTTGCAAAGAACCCATTTTATTCTGACTACTTGGATATAGGTAAGAAAAATTAAGATTCTTTTTTCCTTCAGAGATTGTATTTTGTTGAAGATCATAAATAAACTAAGAAATGCCCATTTAATCCTGGTTGGCTTCAGAGATACAGGTCTTTTGACTTGCAATCTGAAAAAATGGTGGATTATGTTTTGTTTATCAATGTTTTTCTCAAATTACCATCCCCAATTCAGAAGCACAACTTGATAAAAAACCAGGCTAACTAAAGACCTCCAAGCAACAAGCAAACCCCAAACATAAACAAAACCCACACAGAACGAACAAAGGAAATCCCAAATCTTTGTCCCATCTTGGTGTTGTCCATTTGCCTCTGACTTGTAGGACGCGTTTATAACTTGATTTTTCCAACAACTGGAGCATATGAGGAAGGACCATTTATATACTGGATATCATTGTGATCTCTGCTGGAAAGACTGAAGAGACCAAATATCAATTAAGGAAGGAAGAATATGGCAGAAATTAGGATGTTGAAATATTGCAAACAGAAGAAAGAATCCTGTTTTTCTAAACTGACTCTGGGGAAAAAAGGGTGTTTTAGAGAAGCTTGAGATAAAGAGGGCTGAAGATACCTTTTGCCATAACTTTGCCCTTATTGGAAACACTTTCTGCCTTGGGTACATTACTTCCAAATCTTCCTATCTTCTCCTCTTTCAAATCAGCCCACTAAACTACCAGTCATGCTGAGTCTTACTCTCAAATTTCTGAAAAGCGTACACAGTGGATTGCCATATATGTTTTCTGTGCTTGTTACAGGATGAACTTCTGGCATAGTAAAAGGAATTGAATGAAAACATAAGTGGGGCATTTTAGTGAGAGTTTCAATAGGTGAAAGTATGTATGAATGGAAATCTGTGGTTAGAAGTGAACACTAAGGGGAAGTGAGAGCATAAGAACTAGATAGATGCATAGCAGTAAAACAGGAACATGAGGTGAAAATGCAGTAAAGGGGTCTTGATTACTTAAATTCTTGTTGGATAGCAGTGAGGCTGAGAATGAACAAATTTTCTTCCAACTTATGAAGAAAATATTCTGGTTTCTACCCCCATATTGTCTCCTCTTGCTCTCAGTCTGTGATACCATCAGTGTCTGTATGGCACTGTGAAAATGTGGTGGGAGCTGAGCCCAGAAATATATTGGAAATGCAGCTCCCACCCTGACCATCTAGGCATAATTTCTAGAGAGCTTTGAAAAATAAAATTGTTCAGTTCAGTGGAAGCTGTAGAATCAGTGGAGGAATTAATTGGAAATTAAGAGAGAAGTAGACAGGAGAAGTCATTTGAATGCATGTCATGCATTAATCAAGCCGTGCTTCAGTTTCGGATGATAGTTTGAAACCTGTGAGAAAACAGCAGGAAAAGGATCTTCGAAGTAAGAGTTTGAATTAGCACCAGAAATGAAGAAGCTTTGTAAATTGTTAGCCCAAAGATGGGGCACTTACAGAGTAAGGGCTGAATTACATATCTTGGGAAAATTCACAGGGAAGGTAGATGCATCAAAATTTATTCATGATTAGATCAGTGATTTTAAGCATTATTGTTCAATTGGCTGTCATTGGCAGGCATCGAGTTGGTTTATCAGTCTTACTTTTGGTGGGCACTTCAGTGGTGAGCACCACTAGGACAGGTTTACTCTCTCTCTTTATCCATGTGTTTCCATACAGAGGAGCTATCTAGACTGAGTAAGCATCATCTTTTGTATGATAGTTCATTTAAAAAATTTGCTGAAATCCTAAGGTGCTGGAATGAAAAATACTATTTGTTTGAATGACTGAATATTTCTAACATTATGGCATTATGGATTACTTCAGTTTTTTTGCATAATACTTTAGTATTAGTAGTTTCTGGATAAGTCTTACTAAATGAGTTTCTTTCAAGACCTTACAGTGATAGATATAGTATAAATATGAGCATAGATAAATGATAAATTTATCAAGAAAAATGATTTTTCAGTAGAGGTCTCACTTCTTCCTGAGAGTATTTCTCAAGTACCTGTATAAGATTTTTGGCCCTCCTTAATCTTTTAAAAATCATCTTGTGTATATGATGTCCTTTGAGTGCTTTTTTAATTTTTTTTTTTTGAAAACCCATGTCTTTGAATGCTTTGGCAATCCTTATTCATCTCTTTGCCATAACTCTATGTCTCTGGAGCAATACAAAACAGGATGTTGTAGTTTGTGCAAACCTATCAATGTTTTTTCTGACTCATTGTAAGGCCATTGTAGAAAATCACAGGTCTGTCTAACCTTCTACTTCTTGGAGTGGCTGTTATGAGGTATTTTAAGAAGAAGATAATAACAGGACACATAAAATAGGGGTTTCCTGGTAGGAAATTACTTCCCTGTTCTTGGAATTCATTTGCTTAGTGCCTTAGCATTGTGCAGTAATGAAGAGTACACCAGTACCTCATTTCACCTGAACAGGGGGAGAGGAAGCAGCCTGGCTGTCTGAAAAGGGAGAAATGGCTGTGGACAGCAGCTGCTGGATGAAATGTCATCACAGCAGAACCCCTTTGTGTACGAGTCAGCCCCACAGACTGCAGAGTGCTGTGGCTCTTCCCTGCTCAGAGACCTCCTGTGCCTGAGGAGGTTCCCAGATGAGGCTCAGCAGCTGTCCCAGCACAGGCAGCAGCAGGGCAATGACAGCTTGAGCACAAACTGACACCGCTGCTCATGCATGGCACTGCAAGGGTCCTGATACATTTCAGTCACAGTTTTCACTTTCTCTATGAACCTATCAACACATAAAGCACATACTTCTCTGTAACCCATGTAGGTGCCCCACCTATATGATACAGATTGTATTTTTTATTATCTAACTCTTTGTAGGATTTTTGTTTGTTTTGTCAGTGTTTTTTTCTCTCTCCTTGAAATGACTCCTTAGAGACTTCCAAGTGGCATTCTTCTCCCTGTCACATTTCTCTTGCCATTGATTTGTTCTCTTGCTTCCAACAGAGGCAAAATTTCAGCCAGTTTTGTAGCTGTTTCCTTCCACATAACAACTGATTCAGCCAACAATATCCACACAGCTCTGAGAGTATGGTTTAAGTTATGCTTCCTCTCTGACTGCAAAGATTTTCAGAAATGAAAGTTCACATATTGTAGCTATAACTTAAAGGCTGTTTGCTTCAGATTTTATTTTACTGTTTCCTGGCAACAGACTGGTTTTTTGCCTTCATCTCTCTTTAGTAGGTACTAAGTTTTGGGAATACATTTCCAATCATTAAATAGGTGAAAGTTAGTGAAAAAACACCATGCATTATTTTTATAACATTATATTCTTAAATTAATTTGTTCTCTTTCTCATCTAGAATACTTCTTAGGTGCTGTAGCTTCCATATCTTTAGCCAAAGGCAAAAGCCTAGCTGATGTCTTTAAAATAAATAATTGCTGCTCCCTGGATTAACTACATCTTATCAGGAAATAGTCTTTCAAATACTGGTAGATACTAAATGTAAATGCTGCTGGATAGTAAATGTATGTAAAGGGATAAACCAGTGCAATTCAAAACAGCTTCAGGGAAAAAAATAAAAACATTCTCTATTTTATTGTATAGGATATTTCTGAATGTACAGTGTTTGATGTCTTGCTTCTTTAAGTGTTGACTTGTGCATTCTCTTTTTTTTTTATGTTCAGTAGTCCTGTTTCAGCTGAGATCTCAGGGAGTGAAAGCACATGCATGCAATGCACAGTAATGCTGCTCCTTAAGTGTTGTGTTCAGGAAGAGCTATACTGGGTCTCATCAAAGGCCCAGGTACTTCAGTATCTTCACTCCATCAGTGACTGTGTACTGGTTCCTAAGGAGGAGTAGGATCAGGTCAAGCCCATAACAACACATCTTTCTAATGCTGCACCCAGTATCTGCATCTCAGTGACTTCCTGGGCAAGGCGTTGTTGCACCACTCCAACAGCATAATGAAGGCTTAAAATAAACATCCATATAATTTGAAGCCCATTTTTCTGCCATTACTGTTTAAAATGCTTTTGATATAAGGGATAACCAGCATCCTTATTTAGAAAGTAAATTATTTTATCTGTGGCTGAAAAACAAAAAGTGTAAACTATAACTGTTTTTAAGCACAATCTGAGGCCGTTTCAAAGTGATGTTTGCATTACCATGAAAGAAGTACTGCTATTCCTTTGTCTAGAGTATATGCTTTTGTTGGATGTGTCATTAGAAGTTGGGCAAACTGAGCATAAGTCTTCTTCTCCTTAGAATATATTTCAGCACAGACTCTTTCACATTCCCACTCTTTGTTTTGCCGTATCTATACAAGTGTCCATTACTGTGAAGTACCTGAACACATCTGCAAGTAGTTTTCAAGCTTTTGAACTCTCACTGATCTTTTCATGTATTAGTTGCGTTCAGATTTGCTACACTGATTTTATTTTTGTATACTGATGTATGACATCTTTAAAAAACCCCAAACAAACGCTTGATGTTCTTTGATGAACTGCTGGGTTGCCTTTTATTATGAAGTTTTCCTTGAAAAGAAAGGATGAAAAATATGTATTAACCCTTCCTGAGGAAAAGCAGCAGAGACCATAGAGTATTTCTCCTCTTATGCCCAAGTATCTAGGCACATAAATATGCCCTGAAAATACTCACTTCTGCTCCCAGGACTGCTTGGTTTTTAGTATTAAACATTCCAGTGTTGGTTGAAACTTTTTGTATATTTGGGAAGAAGAGTGAATCTCAGTCATCTCTGGAATCTGTTTATCCTATATGGGATATTATACTCCTATATGGGTGCACTGGCTTCTCTAGCCATCCTTTTTCTGTGTTTCAAGGACACATGGCTCTGTTTCCCACAGCATGTTAACTTTTTACAAGTAAAAATGGCAAATCCACACCTCCATTCCAGATCTGTCTGTAAGTCAAGGTCAGGGCACTCCACTGGGCTGTGCACTGGGAGGCCGTCTCACCCTGGCAGTGCTAAGTGCAGTAACAGGAGCCACAGGGAGCCAGCTCCAGCTCCTGATGTGTCCTCTACTCCCTTGCAGTTGCTGAACTGCCTGATTTCAGGGCCAGTGCTTACCTGTGTGCCCCATTCTGTCACTCCTCTCCCACTTTATGGACGGAGACTGGATTCTGCTCTGAAAGCATCAGCATCATTTTGTGAAGCAAGCCCTATGTTTTCAACTCAAAGCAGAGAAATTCAAGTTAAAGACATTTTAAAGCCTCTTTACAATGTCAAATGTGTTGCTGTGATTAAGCAAGAGTATTTGTGCCAACGTATGGTATCTCATGAATCATTCAAATAGCTAATAATGGACAATCTGTATTCTGTAGATTGATCACAGATTTATTTTCTTGCAATTGTTAGGGATGAAATGTGAATTCTGCTGGTACAGACTGTGTCTCATCCTTGTCGATAATAAAGGAGCTACAAAACCTTCCGACATCTCATTAATTTAAATTTCCAGGAATCAAAAATAAGGTGAAGCCTTTTCATTATGCATGAAGAAAACTCAGTAAGCATCCATTTCTCATCCAGTTGACTTGCCTTTTCTGCTGAACTGATTTTGTGGTTAGTTGACCTTGTCTGGACACCAGGAACCCACCAAAGCTGCTTTATTACTACCCCTCCTGAGCTGGACTGGGGAAATTGTTACAAAGTTGTTTTACATATCCTAGGCAGCAAAATTTAAAAAAAAAGCAAACAAAATCTGGACAGTATTTTGTATTTGGATGGTTAGTTAGAGAGTTTGGTCAGAACAGGAGAAACTGTGCTGTGTGCAGTTACAGACTCCTCTTTAGTGCCCACCCCAGCCACAGAATTCCCTCCCAAGACGTGAAGGCCCTGGGAGATGCTGCTTCAGTTTCAATACAAAATCCTTTTTACTGTCATTTCCACACAAAGTGCACAGTTATATCAGCCTAAAAGAAGCAAGAAGCTGTTCCACATATAACTTTATATATATCATGTAAGTGTGCTCCTTCCCAGCTGATACAGCTGAGTTCCTGTTAAGCCCAGGTTCATTGCCTCCTCTGCTTATGTCCACAGAGCAGTCGGTCTCACACCTCCCTGGGCAGTCATGCTCAGAGAAAGGGGGCAGAGAATCATGATTCACTTTTGACAGTGCCATAAAAGTGAAACAATTGTTCTGTACCCACAGAGGATACCTGATTTATTCCATGCCTTTAGGTTCATAACTCAGAAATCTTTAAAATTTTCTTCCGCATGTTATATACAGATCAATTTACTTTATTGATCAATTTGTATCTTGTGAAAGTACAGCCGAGACTGTATTGTCTGCAAATACCTGTACAATCCTCCTAATTCCCAATGCCACTATGAATACAGAGGTTTCATAATCTATAGCATCCTTTTATCTACACTCAAAGATATGTAATCATATATTACTGAAACTTTCAACATCATTTTAATATGGAAAGCTATTTCTACAGACAGCTGAATTTTAATCACTAGAAATAGTAATAAAAAAATACATCTTTTGTTAGACTTGCCTGAATAATTATGATTTATATCAAAGAGGTATAAATCACAATAATGAGGTCTCTCTCATTAAGCACAGAAGTTAAATCACAATGTACATTTTACTCCAGTGGACTCATTCCCATTTTTAAAGCAAATCACACATGGCAGTATAATTCAGAAGATCCTGTTGTGCTGTTTATAAAGCTGTTCCTAAGCATGTTCCTAATAGTTAGTTTACAATTGTTCAGATCATTTTTGCAGAGAAACTTCTACACTGGATTATCATCTGTGTTTTCCCTGCAATGCTGCAGAGTAGCACAGAAATCATCTCATGGACTTCCTCTTGATCTTCTTTCAAATTGCAGCAAGTGCAACAACAACTGTGTAAGAGTTGATGTAGGTTCTGTAGGTTCTGGTCTCAGTATTGACCTTCATGCAATTGCTGAAATTTTTGGTAAATTTTTAAAATAATATGGGGATTAAAAAACATGACAAACCCCAGGCTAGAACTTCCTGTAGTGTACCTTGAATTATCACACTTTCTTGCTAGGGGTCAGGAACGTGTCTTCACGTTTCTGCTGTCAATGACAGCATAATCCATTGACCTTCCTCATCTTTTGTCTCAGCCCTTTGGATCAGAGTAAAGCATGACTGGAAATGACGAAAGTTTAAATAACCCTTGATTTTTCTTTTCTCTCCGCATTTCTTTTGTATAAGATATTGTCTAAGATAATTTCCTTTCCTGCTCTGTGAACTTTCTTTGGTCAGTAGTGTCACTAAAATTGATACTCACCTGTTTCTTAGCAGAGCAAGAAGGCCCAAGTTTGTAATTCTTTGCTGGTCTAAGTGCCAATTCCTAGTTTTATTTTACATCCTTTTTATTACTGTAAATGCATTAGGGTAATTTTTTTTTGTCTTTGTCCTGTATTTTGGCATTTTAAATGTTAATTTAAATGTACTGAAAGGGGAAACATCAGGCATTTGGTGAACTGACTCTTCACTGCAAGATTTTTAACAAAATCTGAACACTCATTTTTACCCTTGGAAGAAATCAGTAGGTTTTATTTGTGCAGGAGAAGTAGCCAGGTGTCCTCAGCACAAGAGTTAAGCACCCTTTAATCTTCTACTCAGGAGTGCATTCTTGAGGTCAAGAAAAATTTGCTTCAGCAAATTTGCTTTATATGACTAAATTTCATCTTTGAGATCACAGAAAAGGGAGATCCTTACTGGAGTGGTTGGGATTCTGAGATTTATCATGTGTCCATTGTGTACCCAAAAAATGACATGGGAAGTTAGTTACCAAAGTTAATTTGGTCCAGGAATTTCATTTTCAGCCAGATGGCCAAAGCTATTCCACCTGTTCATGAAATGATAACCATGAAGTAACACTTCTCTACCCATTCTGCACAATGGCTCTTTTATCACCAGTCTCCTGAAACTTGTCTTACTTATGCTTTAAATGTATGACTGTATGTTTAAGCTTACTTAATATATTGTTGCATGGTTTACCTGTGAGTGCTACCCTTGTTGGGAGAATCCTAATGAGCTGCACTGGGTTAGCCCAACAATGTCAACACCTGAAATTGTAGTGCAGAAATGAAGCTCAGAGTGGATGAGTGGAGAAATAACTACCCTGCCCCCACCCCTTCACTCTTTTCCTCAATACATCTGTGACAATGAAGGGTCTGTTTAATTAACTTCTGTGTCAAACAGCCTCCAGAACCCTTATTTCATAACACACTGAAGTAGCAAAGAGCCGTCTGTTAATTTATATTGCTATTCAACACATATTCAATTTAAGGTTACATTAAAATGAATTTATTAGTGAAATTAGTGTTCTGAAATGTGAGTCCAGGAGGTACAACCTTCAAGTGAGTTGGCTTAATATCAAACAGAGTAATTTTTTTAAGCTGTATAAATAGTGAAGCTGTCAGCATCCAAACCAATGTGTGCAGTTATCCTCTTCAAGCCTGTGGAAACGGTGTGGGTGCATAAATCATCTCTCTTAGAAAAGGCAGTTGTGTAACTGGGTTTTCAGTTTTTACTGGAAAATGGAAACATGAGCAGTTGTGGGAAATAATCTTCATTTTGATCATTTGAATTGTTCTTGGGCCACCAGAAAAATTATTCTGTGTCACAATGCAGTACCAGAGCCTTCAGCTCCTCAAAGCTATAAGAAAATGCTAAATACTAAATACTTCATGATATTTCAAACCTTTTCTTAAAATATTTTCTTTTCACTTACACAGTTTATTGCCTGTTAATACAAAATATTTGAAAAGTAGCTTAAAAATACTGAAATGTTTTGCTGGAGAATTTGAATTGCTGATAATAATTGCTAATATGTTGATTGGTAATTTTACTTGGAGGTTAATGTCATTATTCCAATTTGCTTTACAAGACAACTTTGTAATGGTAAAAGTTAATTTTTGATCCTGGTTTATCTTAGACTTTACTGTCTGATATTTAGAAAATAACCCATTAAATAACTGAAGGTTTTCTACTCAGGTACATAATATAAATTTATTTATTTTAAGTGACAGTGAATTAAAGAAAAAAGTAATTTACATTAACTTTTTAAGGTATCTGTGTACTTTATAAGCTCGTCTGTAAATCTGGCTTATTCTAGATGGCATTAAAAAACCTGAAACAAAACACAGCTTCTATTGATAATTTTACTTTCATCTGGCCCTACTTTGGAGAAAATATATTAGCTTAAAAACTGTAGTTCTGTAATAAAATATTTTCCTACAAGTAGTGATTTCTTGAAGATTTTTAATCTTAGAAGTAGATGATATATAACTTTACATTCTGTCATGTTTTTCTTAGTTTGCTAGTGTTACAAGTTCATCTAACAATGAAGGTCACTTGTAATCAAAGGTAATTAAGGAGAAAATTAACTTCTCTTTTATTCAGAATATGCCTCCTTTGCATATATGGTTTATAAGAAGATTACTGTGTTCATTCAATCATTTTCCATTCTGATTTATGGCATATTTTTATAAAAGAAATAGATAAGAGGGAGAAAATGAGAAAATAAATAGTACAACTGTAGATACTACCTGGGGGAATTATACTGTAGCTAGTGGGGGTTATTTGTGTTCCTTTTTCTTTCTAGAAATATTAGTAAGATTTCAAATTCACCTTCCCTTTAAAACTAGTCCATATTTCAACATTTTTATCTGTTCTTCCAAAAGAGTTTTCTTCTTTTATATTTTTTTTAATTCAAAAGCTTGCCAGAATGTGTTAATGTATTTTGTAATGGTTGTACATTCTGCAGTATAAGGGAGTTGAGAATCTGATTAACCTAGATACATGTTTCTATGGATGTCCCAAGTTTTATCCAGTTGTCTGTAATGGATCTGAGGAAGATGCCTTTCTAATGCATAGCACAACTACATGTTGCTTACCTATGCAGGTTTGGGTAGTTTTTCAACCAGAGTTTTGTTGAGGAGGAGCTGGCTGCATCCTAATCTGAAATGTACTGAGGGGTTACTTCTAGGCCATACAAAAAGCAGAAGAAGCTGTACCTTTTGAATGAAAAACTGAAGTAATCTTTCATCTCAGGCTGATGATTTAGTAGGTTTCTTAATCTCTGTGAACACATATGATTTCTTTAGGTGCCATGTGGCACAGGAGCCTTTGTGGTGTTCGTGCCATACAAGTCTGTGGATGTTGTTTAAACTTCAGCCCTATATTTTGCCCTGGAGGTGGGGTGTGATGGGTGCAGGTGCTGTTTTGAAGTCAGGAGAGGGAAGGGGAGAGCTCAGTTAGTCTTCTTGAACTGTCCTGCCATGGATGGTATGCTCCTCACACCTGGTGGTTTGGCTTACCTAGGCAGTGGCTCTATAAACACCTAGGGAACTTCCTGAAAAGTTTGGGTTTTAGGACTAAACTTCCAAAACCCTGTTTCTGCTTTTTTCTACCTGAGTTTGGTTTTTAACTGGCCATCCATTGCATCAAACTGGTTCATTGGTCAGCAATTTTTTGGAAATAAAATTTTAAAATGTGGTACCTTTTCCAACCTTTGCAGTGCTAAAGCCAAACAGAACTGAAGAGGAATATTTCCCTGGCTTAAAATGTCTTTTAAAAAATGTCTGCTTTGAAGCGTTAGAACAAGTCCTTGTCACAATGGATTAGTGAGAATGGAATATATCAAGCTGTCACCAGGGCATTAGGACTTGAGAATGGCTGTGACAGTTCAGACCAGAGATCTGCCCAGCACGGTATCTTATCTCAAACAGTGCCAGCAGCAGGCTTTGTGGGCAGAGTCACAGACAGGGCAGGAATGCAGCTGTAGCTCCCCAGAGTATTCTCCCTGGCTCCCATGGTTTGTGGCCCAGGGACTTTTTGGGTATCATTGTCTTTGGCTGCCTTTGATAGGCACTGTGAATGTGTCACCAAGTGCTGCCTGGGCATGTGCCCTACAAGGAGGCTTGCATGTGTATCAGGACACAGCTGGTTACTCAGCCTGCTATGCCCTGCAAGGAAACATGCCTATGTATGTGGGTTAGGAGACAGCAGGTCACTGAGCCTAGTCAGTCACTTTGGGGTCTGCATGCCCTGGCACTGCTCTGTTTGCTGACACTGGTGTGAAGATTCATGCTCGTTGTTGAATTTTTCAAGATTTTCAAGAAAAACTAAAAGTTAAAAAAAAAAAAATCATATGCATACATGTCAAACCCCTGTTTCCAGGATTTGAATCCTGGACCTTATATAATTTATTAGGCTCTGGTTGGTTGAACTTTGAGGGCCTCCAGAATGTCTCACTGTTTTCAGTTCACAGTATTGGACCCAGCAGTGGGACAAAGCACTGTGGGACACTTGGTCCCTTAACGTGCAGCAAAATCAGTGTAAAGGAGAGCCCTGTGGAAGGTGAGCCATAGCAGGGTGAGAGCCAGCTGGCTGGTTAGAAATGCCTGTAGTGTATTGGTGGACTCACATTAGCTACTGCATGTGCACTGCCTGCAAAGACAACTCACGTGGGTAGACAAGTTCATAGCTGGCCTTCTCCTTCCCTAGCAGGGAGGCCGTGCAAGGGGGAGGATTTGCTTCAGGCTTTCCAATGTAAACAACAACAACAACAGCGACAGTATTTTAATAGTATTTATTATTTTTATCTCTGAGATATTTGGGAGCTACTGATTTTGCTTTCTTTTTGTTTCAACTGCATGTCTGAAGTCCATTTTGTGCTCTTGGAATTGGTGGGAAGCATATTTTGAGGCCAGGAGGCAACATGAATAGGAAGATTCTACCCTGGTTTTCTTCTCTTTGTACCTTCTCTCTTAAACATAAAGGATATTACCATCTTTATATTCTGTGTGCACACAGAAAGAAACTGGACCTTATGTACTTTACATATCTCTGCAAAAAGAGGGATCAGAATATGACATAAATGTTACAGTCACTTTTCAAGACAGGCATAAACTGTTTTCAGTGGTATAAGCACAAAGGTATCAAAAATCAAACTTAAAAATTTGAGAACTAAAGCAGAAAGAATTAGCCAAGACTGCATGTAGATACAGGTGATTCCATGTTGAAAGAGTTCCCTTTCAGAAGTAATGATGGAGCCAGAAAATATCTTTAAAAACCACAAAGTCTTCTCTAAATGTAGCCATGATGCATTCACTTAATTGTACATGACATTTCTTTCTCTTCAGGGTTTACTTAAATCCTAACCCTTACATTTTGCATTCATTTCTCGTTGATCTGGGTCTGGCAAGTCACTGGTTTTTACCATTTCACATCCTTTTGATTGAAAGGTCTTGCATGCTGTGGCTTATCACTCAACTAAATCAATCTCACAATGTCACACCTATACAGTACATTATTTTATTGATTTCCATCCCCTAGCATTTTTTGCTTCTTATCTCTGCAGTATCTGAAGCATAGCAGCTTAATAGATTGACAGGAAACATTCAAGGCAGTGTTTCATACTGGGTTGTTCCAGTAGTAATTTTGAAAGAAAAGAAAGTGGCTCTGGTGTCATGATAAAGAGCATTCAAGAGAAGGAACAGAGAGAAGAGGGCAGGTAAAAGGAAAGCAGTTGTTGCTTACATGAGGAAACAAAAAGATCAGTTGATAAGAGAGAGCTAGTAATTGCTCACTGAGGTATGGGATTTTTCATACTGGCTTGAATTAGTAAAGTTCAAGATGTGAAATGGGAATGGTGAGTGAATTTTGAAGAACAGTGTCCAGAGTCATACATTTGAAAATACTAGGTTTGGCTGGTTGGTTGGTTTGGTTTGGTTTTCAAGGAAAGGCATAATGATAGCTTGTTTCCTTCCTGGCATTACCCTGATTGCTGGGCTTATTTTCTCTCTTTTTATAGCTATATGTCATTTATTTATCTTTTTTCAATGATCTGTAGATGACGGTCTAAAATAATGAGGATTAACATTCCATAATGTGTGGTATGTTTTATCACAAACACACAGGTGTATATATATGTGTATATATGTAAAATTCTGGATGTGAGCAAGAAGTAAACTCTTTGACATTACAAAGCACTGGGCTTTGAGCAGTTGCATGGCTAAAGCAGAACTGCAGGTGGCAAACAAGCAGGAGGTCAGACAACAAAGATGTGACCACACACCCAAAGATGTGGTCGGTGGCATCTCCACGAAAGTGTTTTGTATGATCTGTGCTGCATTTTTAAAACATGTAGCTTGCTAAACTGTTTGCTAGATAAAAGGATCCTGGTCATTTCTGTCACATAATGCCAAAAGCATTTTTCAGCTAAGCATGAGGGCTGTCTATTTTCAACCTTTTGTGAGAGTTTGTCTGTATTTGAAAGGGTGCTCAAACCCATTTAAGGCCACAGAAGCACCACTGGGATTTGAAAACAGTTATGGAAGGAAAACACCACCTCCATTTGAAGCCAAGTCTGTTTGTAAATTACCCTGTATTTATCGTCGCTTTTTTCCATGTGCCAGTTCTTTCTTTAGATATCATCTTATACTTCCCTCAAAAGACCATGAATCAGTAAATCACAGTCCTTTTCAATGTCTCCTGTGCTCTCTGAGAGTTTGAGTCTACTGTGGGAGCAGTAAAAACAGCAGGTTGCCTCACTTGCGGGCCCCTGTTTGGAAAATGGCATTGTTATACAGTGGGCAGAACAATCAATCTTCAATGTGAGTAACTTATAAAACAGATTTTTTTGTTGTTGTTGTTGTTATTTGAGTCTCAGAGTGCTCAAGCACTGAGAAATTATTATGTAAAATTTGGCAATATGCTGCTAATGCGATCTGCATTCAATGAATGTCCTGATATATGTAGTTCATACATACTTAGCTGAAGAACTTGAGGGGTGCCTTTGCACTTGGGAACACACACCTTTTGCATATTCTATCCCATGCACCAAATTCGCCAGAATAAAGGGACTAAACAGTACAGAAAGAGTGTGGTCAGTTAAAGCTGAAAAATTTCACACACTTCAGATTCATAAAACCACAGTATGTGAAACAGAACCCTAGAACAGCCCAAACTGGAAGGTACCCAAAAGATCATCTGGCCCAACCTGTGATGGGAAAGGGAGCCTAGGTGAGATTATCTAGCATCTTGAACACCTCCAGTGACAGGAAGTCCTTTCATCGTGTCCCTGGGGATGTTTTTTGGATAGCCAAATTACATCTTAGTATCAGGTTATGAATAGCCTGAAGAGGAAGCTTTCAAGAAGAAATGCTTTAAAACTACCTTAAGGGGGAAGTAAGAGTGATTTTTCCTTGTTCATTTTATGTGTTAGAAGCACCTAAGTGAACCAGATAGGAGTTGTCTTGTTACCTTTTGAGTACAGAAAGGATATTTATAAATCATATGCTACACTTCACATCAGGCAGTCAACGGGGTAACAAAAGCAGGTAAAATGCCATCACAGTAGACCAGAAGAACAGGAGTCAAATGCCTGTAGGTAACTCCAGAGGGGTTATGAACTTCAAGGCTGCACTCTACACATTTACTTTTTAATGCAATAACTTGAAGTGAAAAGAGGAAACTAATTGTACATGGTCTTGATTTTAGCAGGATTCTGCTGAGAAAACAACCTGCTGCAGGCTTAAAATTAGGCTGGTTTGACTTGCTAGAATCTGTCTTTTCAGATTACATGGAGATCCTTCTGAGACACAAGAAGTGTTGCTAAGGCAAAATGCATTAAGAATTACATTCAGTGCTTCAGGGCAGTGAATAGGCATTTTTTACCCTTAGAATTTACTTACTTGTCTGCACTTTTCACACATTGCACTCAACTCCCAGGTGGAGCTGGTGGTGGAGAAAATAGCCAGGTTTAGGTAAATGCTTGATCTCCAGCTAAAGAGTTGATCTTTCTGAAACATGGAAATTAGTTTCTCATCATTAGAAAGGAAAATCTGTGCTGAATCTGATATGAAAAGTCTATTGTGGAATGAAATTTGTATCTTCTATTCACAGTCTTAGTTTGGTCATGATGGGTACAAATTTATCATGCAGATTTCGGAACAGCTCCTCTGGAGGTGAAGTAATGGACAGTTTTTTCTAGAAACCACATTTCAGATTATGTCAGTCAGTAAAGAAAAACCTGCATTAGGGCTTAGGAACCTCCTTGATGTCTCTGTGATGTTAAAGCTCACCCAAGAGGAGAGGGCTAAAGGTTTATTATCTCTCAGCTTAGCAGATTTCAAGGGTCTCCGGGAGGTGAAGGACCTCTCCAGACAGAGAACTTCTCTGTCTGGAATATATATCTTCTTATGCCTGAAGGGCTCAGTTGTGGCATTTGAGATCTAATTTTGCACTGAAACTCAGCTGCTTCTTGTGTTGGATTGGGCTTCTTTTAAGAAAACGAATTGCCTTAGGCTTTCTTCCTTAAAATATGACTCTTCCAGATGCCAGTTTTTCTTAAAGGAAAAAAAGCCTGGTACTGGCTATGTTTAGCAAACGTCTCTCCCAAGAATTTCTGCAAAACAATTTACTGCAGATCTGACCAGTTTCAGCCCCAGGCTTGTGGGAGATTTGCTCAGCACTTGACCAGAGATCTGAGTTATTTATTAGCTCAGCATAGGTTTTATTGGGAAAATATAAATCCCACAGTGTTAATGAATGTAAGTAAAAACACAGATTTATTTAGTGTATTATCCACAGTAAAAATGTGGGTAACGTGGCTCTCTTGACAATGGGGCATCTCTATAAGGTTTTGGATTAGGTAAGAACAATAATAATGGTAAAACAGAATCCCAAGTGATTTTTGGTATTGAGTGGCTATTTCTACCCCAAGTGAGCTGCAGACACCAGCCATCCACCCACTGCTTACATTGTTCAGACAAGCACATTGTTCTTCTTCTGCTCTAGAGGTGCAGATTGTGCCAAACATGTGGAGATTCTGGACAACTTTTGGATTCTGTGAACTCTTTTTGGGCTGACTTCAGGACAGAATTCAAGTAATGTTGTTTGTGCTTGTTCTCATGAGGAGCAGAGGGTACATTCACTTCCCTAGTATGATTCATCAATTTTCTGTGCTTTTCTAAACACTTCTAACAAAAATTGTGTCTCTGCTTATGTTGCAGAGGGATTATGTATGAATAAGCCTTGCACCCACTATCAGCCTTGAGACAAATAGGTTGTGTCCAATGCATGGATCAGCAACCTCTGAAAAAAATAAATGCCTGACACGAAACATCCTGCAATTCTTCTTCCCTTGAACCTTTCAGCTACTTTGGATTCTCTTAAGAATATCATGAGTCTCCATCCTTTGAGAAAAGCTATAAATTGTTCCATTGAGAACAGTATTTATGTGGTTTGAATGTTTCCTGGTGTTCAAGTCCTGTCTGGAGACTAAGTGGTGTAGAGCTGTGCTCTGTAGCAGTGACAGCTCACAAGCAGAACTGCCAGCTTCTACAAGAAAAGCAGTAACGCCGCTAGGAAATATGTAAATTTTTGCAAGTGGCATGTTCCTCCTGTGATGGTGATACATACTGTGAGTAGACTGTCATCAAGAAGATATTCTTCATGGTTGAGAAATCAGATGAGGGTTTTCTTAATCTGTGCTTTACTGAAAAAACACTGGAAGTCCCCCAGGCACCTTTAGGTGATTTCTTAGGGACTATAGCATTCACAACAGGAACAGGTAAAAATAAATTTCTCTGTCTGTAGAACTCTCACATACATTCAGGGGATAAAAATGCCTCTGCTGGGACCTTTTAACATCTAGCCAGAAAGAACAGCAGGAAAACCTCTTCCTAACAGAGCAAAGCCTTAGGGTTTTCTTTGCTGCCTTGCTTTGGGTGGCAAGAAGCTTTTTGCAGTGGTGTATACCCTGAGTTCCTTGGTTTTGCACAAGTCATTGGGGGCACTCTCAAATATTTTCTTAAGAATCATCCCAGCACACATTGAAAAAAAAAAATTTAACCTTGTGACTTTAGACAAACATGTGAGTGTTGACCATCAAGGTCTTCCATGTCCAACTACTTCATATTTCCTCATGGTAGAATACCTCCCATGCAGGAAACTCATCGTTCTGTGCTCTATAAACATTCAACCATGGAAAGATTTTTATACAAGGCTCTGCTTATTTCAGAGCATCCCTTGGGAGCCCAACTCAGAGAAGCCCATTAAGGAATTCTGGATGGTTTCAAATTGCCTCAGATGTCATCATTGTTAGAGGCTTCTTCTGGCAAACCTGAGTTATTGCCTCTATCAATTGCAAGTAAAAAGGGGATTCTTCATCTTCTCAACCAATTTTGCTAACAAGTGTGGCTTGACAGCTCCATTCAGGATGCTGATAGCTTTTATTCCAGGCTTCAGAATACAGTGCCCAAGGGAACACTCAGGGAGCTACAGCAATTACAACTTTTAGCTGTGCTTTCTTCACGGCTTATTTTCAAGCAGGGGGATTATCTGATGTAAGTTTTAGCCTGTCATCAGCTGACATAATTGTTTCCCATGGTCTTGGGTCACTGCTGTTGGCACACTGGTGCACACATCAGATTTCTTGGTATACATGAGTCAGATAATATCTGTTTGATTTAAACCAAATTGTGCATAAGCACTACAGTTTAGTACAGGCTCTTGCAGACTTACAGCTGTTTACAGAGTGCTCCATCTAGGCTAGCTTACCCTGCTTCTCAGACAGGCTGGGAGGCTTAGGTGCCATAATAAATGCCATTAAATGCCAATGCTATGCCCAGGACAAGCTTAGCTAATTAAGAATTTGTTTGTATGTCTCCACTAAACTCCATCATGCGGGGTAGTAATTAACTTGACTCCTATATAGGTTTTGTGAGACAGAACTGCTTATTTGGTATTTCTTATTAAAATGATTATAGGAATGTTCTTTTCTTCCATGCTTGATGTGGGCATACATCTGCAAGCCAATGAGTACTTCTGAACTGAAAGTTTTCTCTCATCATGAATTGTCACATGAGTTGCTAAGTAATATATTTTGTTCATATTCTTCCTTTCACTCAAGAGTACTGGATAGTTTTGACTTTTCTGTTCCTTCCTGGCAGTGAATGGATTTAGTAATGGCACTTGCATGAGAAGGAAGTTGTTCAGATTCGTTAGTATCTGCTGCTTACTGAGGCCAATGGGTTGTGTATTAACTACCACTGCCCCTGCCTGGCTGGAGATTTCAATTGCAGATACATAGCAGGGTCAATGATTATGAAGTATTTACCCAGTGTGGAGTCCTGCATTCACCTTTTAACACAAGTTAGTAGCCATAACATATGGGAGGTAATACATTTGTTGGATCTGAAAAGAAATAATGTTCTCTCACAAGGAGGCGCTTTTGTCTGGAGATGAGTATTCTGTACTTCCAGATGACTCCTGAGAAACATTGTCACTATCCAAATTAATATTAGAGACTTCCCTACTAAATGCAAGTGCTTTGCAGATGAAAAGCATTACTTTCTCTCTTAGCAGCTCTATTAAGGACATTGCTCTGGGGTTTTCACACTGTATTAAATCTCTCAAACCTGCTTTTTGATGCCAGCTAAATAGTAACCATTTTTCAACTATAACCAAATTCTGAATTGCTTTCCCTACTGCCTTCACAGAAATCTCTGACACTGGGAGTTTTCCTAGAAGTCTGCTTTTAATTTTCTTCCTTTTTCTTTTGCCATTTGATGCTTACCAAGGTGACTTGGCCTGGCCGTAAATTTAGGAAAATGACATTCAGTCTGAAAATAAACTGTAATATATCTTGATCTTGATAACATACACTTGATCAGCAAGAGAGCACAGGGTTAAAAGTTTGTGACGGTGTGCTCCATACCTTGGAGCAAACAGGGGAAGTCATACTGAGCAATCCAGCACTCTGTGGAGGAACGCACCGTTGCCCTGAACGAGCCTGCTCTAGAGTCAGGAGCTCTGAAATAATTTCGCAGTGCTAGGCTCAGCCTGTGTGACACCATCAGGGAATGGATCTGATAATCAGCCTAAAGACACAGCACTCTTTGGTCTCACTGGACACCAATCTGTGCAGAAGTCCCTGTTGTTTGTGTAGTGAGCAGCCCACGTGAACATTCCCAAAGCAGTGCTCACCAAGCTGCTGAGATATACCCACAGAGAGCTTTCAAGTTAGTCCTTTGCTACCTGCACAGCAAAGCAGTGCATAATGGGTGTTCTCTTACATATGTGATGGCCCACACTAAGTTCACCAAAGTCCTTCCTTTAATTTTCTGTGCACTGTTCTCAGGGAAGCAGCACACGCAGTCTACTTGTCAATAACTTGTAAAGTGAGTAGGGGACAGGTGTGAAAAGTACAGGGTTGCAATACTTTAAAGACTATGCTGAAATTCATAGGATTTGTCTCATATCTCTTTGATCTTTAATTTCCTTTTTACTGTGTAATCTCACAGTAGTGTGCTCAAAATGAGTGGTGATAGTGGCATGAAAAATCAGAAAGAAGAACAAAGTATATTGTGTCCTATCAAAAGGCATATATAACTTATTTTAGGCAGCCTGAGTGCTGTTCTCATTTGCACTGAAACATCTTTTTGTAACTCTAGTGATGTGAAGAAACATTAGAAGATATATTTACATGTAGTTTGTAGCCAGAGAAATATAAAGGGGTGAAGAGAGCTAGCACAAATATAATTAAGACCTTCAGTGGAGATATGTTTTAAGCTCTAATGAGCAGAAGGCTTCATAGACCAATGCAGAGCACTGGTACCAACTTACTAAAATCTCCCACCCTAAAGAAAAGTTAGGAGCTCAAGCTGTCTGCTCCAGAGGGGTGAGAGCAGCAGAGAGCAGTGTGAAGGAAACTCTTCCTTCTGTTTTCAAGCCTTCTACTTGCATGTTTCCTGCAAAGACTTTGGAAGCAGATAAGGCAGCTGCCGGGGCTGGAAGAAGGCTACTGCTGCAGACCAGTGTGCCAGACTGCTTGGGCAAAGCTGTAAGAGGCAGGAATGATGGAGAAGGAGCAGCAGTAAGAAAAGGGTCAGTAGGAGAAGCCAACAAGAAGAGGTATGAAGACTCTGGTGAACAGGAATTAACAATAAATTTTTTAGCATATTGCTGTTGCTCAGTATTGAGTTTGCTGCTTTTATATTGAAATGTGGATAAATACAAGATTCAGCAATCCCAGAAAAAGTAGTTTGATATAGCCCATTGAGATTTATACTGAGATGACTTAATGGCATCCTAACAGTTGCAGGAGCTCCTTAAAATTGATGGAAACATCACTCTGGTTATTATTTATACTTCTTCACCCTACTAGAGCACTGGGAAATGAACTCAGTGTGACTCAGGAGCAAGTATGTTTCTCCATACCCGGAGCTGGCAGCCAAATGGGTCATGTGTAAGCTGGCACTGACTGTGCAGGTTCCTGTTTCTATTCCTGGGCACCAGCTGGGGAGCAAGCAGACTTTTCTCTCTTCTGAGGACAGCAGCACTGAATATTGGCAAACATTACTGTGCAATTCAGGAGCAAAATATTATGCCCTTTCAAAACTCAAATCCTTTATTTCATTCTGAAAAAACTGGCTTTGGGTGCTTAACAAGATGCTATGTCCCCAAGAATACTTGCAATGGGATTGTTATTTGGTTTCTGTTAATAATCACCTTCCCAGTCAAAGTAAGTGAAGAAAAGGGCTAGTGCATATATTGTAAGAGATACACCTGGTGATGCAGAATTTGCAATTATTTTCCAACAGCTGCACAACTGAGCAAGCTAAGAGACAAAAAATTAATGGGGGACTGAGAAGTGGGATTTGTTAGTGTTGCCTTGAAGCCTGAGACCTAGTGAGAACCTTGCTATTGTTGACATTTCTTGGGACTTACTAGCTTGAATGCTGAGAATGCCCCTATTGAGGGAGTCTGTGCACTGCTTGGAGGGTCCATGTTTCATTGCATTTCTGGCTAACTGGTTCTCTGAGGAATGTTAAACTCTGACATCTTTTGACTTGTGATAAAACAGAAGATGTAGATTTTTGTTTTCTTTACTCATTCTCTCTGTTGAAGGGCAGAAGCCCTTCTAGTCACCTGCTGGTTCAGGTCCAGATTTTTGGGATTGTATACCCAGGACTCCTTTTCACTTTATACTGCACTAGAAGTTCAGTAGCTGTATCTGCTGGTTTTTTGGATGTTCAGTATTTTAATCACTAAGCTTTCCAGAGCTGCCAGTCAGAAATCCATGAGGGAAGGCTTGCAAAACAGCAGATATAATAATAATGTAGTAATATTTTATTGCTCTTGTTTATTCATTCTGTCATCTTGTGACTGAATCCCAGAGTGCATGTGCATCACGTTTTTGACCATGTTTCCCTAACCAACAGCACTAGGAATGTTTCTGAAGGTATTTCAGATTCTCACAGGGAGGCATCCACAATTGCGGTAGAAGCAGAATAGCAGGTGTCTTGAGAATCTTCATGAAATTGGGAGAAATGACAATGCTGTAGATTTCCCTCAAAGTCTGAGCTTAATGAACCTGATATGGTTCTTGGCACAAAGATTTCAGTGTGTTTATTGCTGCACTGGGACTTTTTGCAGCCAAAAGCATGTGCTTCTTTTTGGTAGTGTCACAATTCCCATAGATAGATCGATACTTCCCTCTCCTGTGTAAACTAGCTAGTGGGTAAATATTTCCTTTCTCTCTTAAAAATCTGCAATTTCCAAAGGTACACCTCACAGACCCCCACATGCTGTAAGAGCATTCCCATAGGATGCTCTTCTTATTGTACTATACTCTGCATGTCTCCTCTCTCACCAGACATGACAGTTTAATGTCTTCTCATCACTGAGACAGTGCGGTTTCGAGCCTGTGACAATGGAGTGGGAGTCAAACTTTCCAGATTATAGCAGCCCAGAGAAATTCAAACAGCCATTCAAACTGCTCTGCCTGGAATCAGAGCCCAGCAAATGGAAGATGGTTCAGTCTGTAAGTTGGAACCATGTTGAGCCCTTCAGCAGATGCACGTGGGTCTGCACCCAGCCATGAGCATAAGCCCCAAAAGGCTGTCCTGCCAGCCCTGTCACTGGTGCAGTCTGGCCAAGATGCCTGCTGTGTCTTTGGTGTTTGATTGTCCCCATCTGCAAGAAGGGAGACTTCTTTCCTTCTTTGTAAAGGGGTGGAACTGTTCACTTTCATTTTAGACATGGTATAACACACATATGCATGCATACACGCATATATATGCAATACATGTACATACATATATGTGCACATAAAGTCTCCAGGGCTCCAGGATTTGTCTTGCTTGAGGACTGAAAGTCGTAACTGCAGGTCTGGGGATTTTTGTTGTATTTCTGAAGTAGCCATTAATCCTGCCTGATTTTGAAGTCTTATTTCTCAGGCCCTAAATCACCATCCATTTATCTTCAGATTTCATGCATTGTGTGATGAGGAGTGTTCTGAATTTCCAAACAGCTTCCATAAATTATTTAGAACTGAAAATGCCATGTTAAAAAAAAAGTAAAAGCAAATAAACTGAGCACCTTTGCTGGTGATGGAGCCCTGAGAATAAAAGCAGAGGGGCTTGTGCTCCCTCTTTTGACCATGGCCTGGTCAGAACATCCTGAAGCTCAGGACAGCAAGATCTTTGGCATGACAATGTGGAGCGGCTACACGTCAAGAGACTTTTCATACTTCAGGAATAAAGCTTATTTTGCAGCCACAGTCTGAAGTTAGGGAGAAAAAAGAAAGCAGTTATCTTGCAAAGGGTTTGATAGTATTTGGACTGCTCTGCCTAAGGAGTAGTCACTGTGGTATGGATGTTTAGTTCAACATGTCCAGATAGGCACATATTGATGGAATTCTACCAGTTGCAATGGAAGTCTGCATAACACAAGCTCAAATTAACTGAAACGTTACAGTCTTTTGTCTTACATCTGCTTTCCTTCCCATCTTGCTTTTTGAACTGTGTTTTAATGATTCTCACAGTTCTTTAAAGCTGTGGCATTTGGTGAAGGAAAGGCTCACATGTTCACACTTCAAATACTTAAAGTCTTCTTAAAACTCAAAAAGTAAGTGGCCCTGTAGACTGGAGGGGAGCTAGGACTGCCAAGTGCTATATTATCTCAGCTTCTTGATCTGGGAATGCTCCTTCCACCCTGGCAGAGGTGGTGAAGGTCCTGGAGAACAACACTGGGACTTTATGGTGGACACTGGCACAAGTTGCCCAGAGAGGATGTGGAGCCTCCATCCCCGGAGATATTCAAGACATACAGATATGGCCTAGGAAGCTGGCTCTGGCTGACCTTGCTTGAGCAGGGATTGGACTAGATGATTTCTAGATCTCCCATCCCTTCTGTCAGTCTTTGATGAAAGTGACCTTTCATATCTTGGAATTAGTGACCTAATTCAAGTCCTCCTGGCTGGAAATGGCACTCAGCAGACTTGTCACTGAAGTGAGGACAGTGAGCACTCAGAAGTGCTGACACACAGTAGGTCAGTGCTTAGCAGTGTCCAGCAACATTGCTCATGCACCTGGTTACAGCCAAGGTGTGTCTGGTGGTGGTACTGCTCACAGTCCTGCATCATGCTGCCATCTCCTGGGACAGCCACTCCATGACTCCTGCCTCAAGCTACCAGGAACCTCCTGCTCGCTCTCCTGTCCTTCCTCATCCTCACTAAGCCACAGCATGCCTCAGTAAGTGAGATCAGCAGTGTCACAAAGGGTGCTACTCATGGGAGGTATTTCGGGGTTTGCTGTTTCAGAAAGTCACTGGCAGGGAAGGTGCTTGTGAGTTGGGTAAAATATGAGTTTCAGAAATCCCTGCATCACGTTCCATGACTTGTTCCCCAAGACAATGCCGGTATGGCTTTGGCACCCTGGAAGGTATTACTCTTGTTGTGTCCCTTCTGTGGAGCAGCCTCACAGAACAGTGCAGGAGTGAGCACTGCCTTCTGGCACTACACAGAGAAGTGCAGCAGTGAACTTAACTGAACCAGTTAAGCTTTTCCAGTCCTAGGCTAGCACCAAGTGTTGCTGCATGTTTGATATTTATACCACAAGGGATGAAACAGAGCCCCACGCCCAGATCAACTCCTGTGTGCACCCTAAACTCCCCAGGGCTGCACAGTTGATGTAGGTGTATCTCCTGTCCACAAATTGGGGCTTATGTGCACCACTGGTGGCTCAGCTGTATCTGGAAACCTTATATAACCAGGAAATCCTTCAGCTGTGGTCATTAAACTTCTTTTAAAATGTGTCTGAATCTAAATAACATAAATTTATAAATAAATGAATATGCTGCTTTAGGGGTTTGAAAGTGGTACCTGATTCCTTGTGATTTTGATGGAATGACCAAAATATGCTGAACTTCAGTGGAACTCCTCCACTTGTACTACCAGTTCTAGGAGAAATTTCAGGGTTTTTTTATAATTGTTACCTACACTTTCCTCACTGTGCTATCCTGGAATTCTGCAAGTTTTCTGTTATGGAATAGAAGTGACCTACTTTAGTGCTATACTGCATATAGAGTGATTGCTTGTGTTTTCTCACCAGAGCTTTTTGCAGTTAGAAGTGAGTTGCTGGTAAATTTAAAAAAACTCCTCTGTGTGGAGAGAGATTACCTATACTTGTATTAGATCTTTGTGGCCTGTTGTAGTCAGGTTAATGTAATTTGCTTGAATGTTTTTGCAAAAACTTTTCCTTGAAAGTTCCAAGATGCAGCAAGCTCATTCATTCTCCAGGGATTTTTCCTGTTTCCCAGTTTATAATGAAAGGTCCTAACTGCCAGGTACTGCTGTGGCTTAAGAAATATCCCAGCTCTAGAAGAATCTGGGTCCTGAACTGAGGTCTCTGGAACTCCAGGAAGGAGTTTAATGATGAAACGTGTGAGAAGCAGCTTCTCCAATGTCCAACGCAATGTTGAACTAGTCTTGGGGCGAATCAGTTTCCAGGGCTGGAAGGTTTCATTGGCACAAATAAATGGTTGAGGGGGTGAAAGGATTAGAAAATGTATCTGAACACAAGGTGGCACTGTAGGAATTGATTTTACAATGTTTAATTCATTTTCTGAGTTAATGGTTTTTTGTGGTGCTCTTAATAGGCATACAGAGAGTGTTCTTGCTTTCACACCTACATTTTCAGGTATTTGTAAGGGCATATTTACTGTAAAATTAATTGGAATCAACCACAGCAATGTGGCTTAGCTAATCACAGGTTCTGCAGTTTTTGCTCTGAAAAGACTGAACAAACACAATGCAAATACTAATCCCTTCCCCACCCCGTTTATAAAAATTTGTAAATACAGAGACTGAGGACCATCTGGGGTGTTGACTGACTTACTGACTTGCTAAGATGGGCTTGATCTTTATCATCCATTTCCTATTCCTCTCTTGGTTGCCTTGCCCAATGCATAAAGTGTATGATCATTGGCCAGTGGCAATTTTTTCATTCTATTTTACATATTGCCTCACAGGGCTATCCAATAGGTGATCAGATTTCTAGTATCTATTAACATATACATCAGTTTCATGTTAATAGCCAGGCTTTTAGCTATTGCCAGTCTCAAGAAGTATATCTCAAGGAGTCTTTATCTCAATATCTTCAAGTTGTGATAGCCACTTAAAAAATCTGTAAGTTGAAGTCAAACTTACTTTGTTGTCGACTTGGGTCTGGTGGTTTCATATCTCATTGGTTAGATCTTTAGTGGAACAAGTTGTTCTATTGAATTTGCAGAAGATTTTCTGAAGTGTTTTCATTCTTTCATTGCTCTTTCATTTTCATAAGCATGAAAATGCTTATAAAAGCACGTCTGGTCACTGTTTTCCTTGTTGGATATAATAAAATATACCATGCACATGCATTTGGGCTGAGGAGATGTGCAGGGATTTTTTTCAATGTTTTCACAAATGCTGCTCCAGTTATTAGAACTTGGAATCCCATCATCAGCCACAAGCACTCAAAAGCCTTGAATTGCCCTTCAAAGTCAAGGCATTATCTCACGATATGCTTATTTCTTCTTATGGTCCCACACATAAATGTCACTGTCTTTTTTGAGCCTGGTTTCTAAGGACACAAAGTCATACTTAGATGGTTGTTTCAGACCTTCTTTTCACAGTGTTATGATCTATAAGCATTTTTATTGAAAAATCTTAAAATGCTCATGTGATCAATTACCCAAGAGCTGGAACTTTAGCAGAAAAAAAATATGTGATAAAATAGTAACTGCTGGAAACATGTTCAAAATTTTTTCCCACAGCTGCCATAGCACTGAAGTGTGGAGCTGTGAGTTTCTCTGTATCTTTTTAACAAGATCCTTTAGCTATGAGTGATTGCCTCCATACAGTTAGAGAGTACTTTAATTCTCTGTAGTTTTTTAGTCAGACAACTTCCTGCACTGCCTGCCAGTCATGGTATCACGCAACGCTGATATCAGAATGGCTGAAAGCAATGCTACTTGTCATGTGATGCCAGTACCTGCCAGGGAATAACACCTTCCAGTTACTACTGGGAAAGATCAGGGTCCAGCTACTAATCTAAACTAAAAATTTTTGTCTTACTTCTAGCTTGTGGTTCCAAAATATGTCAATGAGTCCATGTCAGATAATTGTATCAGTCGAGTTTTATATGATTTTCAAATAAAAGCTTGCATATAAATGATGTATGGTACCCTCCAAGGAAGTTTGAAGGCTGACCACTTATCCAGAAGGCTTGGAGACAGCTGGTCTTCACTGCTCTTCCTTTAAAAATATCTCTAGTTTGAACCATGTTTCATAATCTGGATAGACTTTATATAAGGAGCTGTTGAAACCTCCCAACTCAGTCCTAGTGCACTGCTTAACCAAGTCTCTGTCAGAGCCACCATATGTCTCCAAGACACTCAAAACCATTTCTCAGCTATGGTATTCCCAAAGTCAAAACTTGTAGGTGTCTCCATGTCTTTCTATCTCCATCTATAAATCCACCAGCAGGCTGAGAATGTCTCACAGCTGGAAAGAAGTGGGGAGACTTGTGTCAAGAAATAATCTTGAGAAGCTGTAAAGGGGAGAAACCTAGAGTTTTCTCTTGGACTCAGACAGTCTTGGGAGCTCTGAATGTAGGTAGCCATGTAGGAGCAAGGGCTTGAGTGTGACACTGTGTACCTCTGGTGAGTCTTCTGATCCTTAAAGAAACACATGTCCTATATCGCCAGTTGAGTTCTGCTTGTTTTATAGGATCCCACAAAATTCTGGGTCACTGGCAAGGCTGGAGACAGACCACAGAACAAGTCCTGTTTTGGGGGTTTAGCTCATGTTGGATCTCTGAGCAGTTCATTTGCTCTCTGGTAGCATCGGTCCTGAGGATGCCTTGTGCTCAGCTCAAGGCCCTGTGATAGTGAAGCAGCAGGTTTGAAGGTGGTAGTGGTACCAAACTGGTCTATAAGTACCTTCTGTGGTCCTTTTAGTTTTATGATCTGGGCCTCAGTTCCTAGGAAATCATTTGTCCTGCAGATGTCAGCTCAGTCACACACGCTGGGCAAGTTTGGATTAGCTCTTCTTTATGAGGAGGATATGGGTTTGGCAGTGATTCATACCTGAATAGTTGCAAGCTTTTTTTCTCAAGCTAGTTTGAAATGTGACAGCAGCAGAACTAAAAATAAATACAAAACCTGTATTTCTGGTTAATTTTTTTAAAAATTTTATTTTACTATTTCTAAATATGTGAAAATGAAGCCTGAATGAACTTAAGTGAATTTATTAAAATGCTTAACGATGAAATTCCTAGTGAAAAGAATCATCTTGTCTCTGGGCAGGGGGGATTGTAAAACTAGGTGATCTTGAAGGTTCCTTTCAACCAAAACCATTCTATGATTCTATAGAATCAAAATTTGAAAGTGTCTTTGACAGTATCATATTGAGTGTAGAAAAAAAATATGTGTTCACAAGTAGTTTTTCTTATTTACCTAACAAATTAGGGAAGTATTCCAGTTATTTACACTTTGTGCTGTTAATAACTGTCCAATTTTACTGTTTGTTGTAGTAACCACCCAGTTAAATTAATATGTTGTACATGCTAATTGCAGCAATGATCAATTTAAGACAGTTTTGGAGATACTTGGTTTACTCTTTGATGCTACCTAAAGCAGGTACAAATTTCATGTGTCATTCTTTTCAATCTGCATCCTCTACCCTACAAGAAGACACCTAGTTATTAAATAATAAAACTTGAAAACTAATAATGGTAGGCTTAATTTTCAGAATTTTTTAAAATTATAAATAAAATGTCAGCAATAAGAACTTCTCAAAAAATGAGAGTGCCAGAGTAGGAAACAACAAAAAAGATTGTCAGTACAAAGGGCTGAATTCCCTTTTTTGCCTGGTTTGGGCTAGCAGGTAAGGTAGGGGGTGGGCAGCCAGAGAAGCATACTGTTGTGGCTTACAGAATCAGTGCCAATCCTTTGAGCTGCACTAAATGCCACGTGCACCACTGCATATTAGAGCAGTCTGACAGAGGTCCAGGCTAATGCCTTTTGTCATCCTTTTGGAGCGGGGGGTGAAGAGGCAGAAGGCTCAGGGCTGCGTCTGTGTGGTGGGGAGGCAGCACTGCCATGGGCACAGTCGGTGAATATCCCTTCCTCAGCTGGTACCCAGGCCTGGTACCTATGATAGCACTGGAGGGACTCTGGCCTGGAGTGTTCCCAGTTATCAGTAACAGAAACAGGTAAGAAAAATTAGAAGTTTGCCGATGATAATTCAGTGGATCTCAGCTTTTTTAAAATACAAATAAAGAACAGTAGTATAAATGGCATGGATACGTTTCACAGGAACAAAGGCTTTAAAAATAAATATTTATAGTTACTTCTTGAAAGCTTGTGTTACATAGCTGAGGGAGAAGGATCAGCCTGATTTTTTTTGTAGACAGAGTAAAGTCTAATGATGCCTCTGTTGACTTACACAGTAGATACTGTCAGCTCTTTCCTGAAATGCTCAGTGATATAAAGGTTTCTTTATGTTTGTCTAGAATATGAAAGGAAAATGATCAAATATAAGCCCAAGTCTCATTCCTCAATGATAGATTTTCTCTGCTTTGTTCATAGCAAATTAAAATGACATGAGAAAGCAGGAAGGTTTGAGATTTGATTTGGAAGAAGTAGAACTCTAGCCTATAAATAATAATTTCAATTGATCTATAGTAGTTACCTGCTCATGATACATTGCTTCAAAAGATGAAAACTGAAGTGTAGGTTAGAAAATGCTCCACGTTGCAATAAATATGCCAGTCACTTTTTGATGAGACAAAATTTCTCTTTTAGTCAGGAACTTCTTCAGATGTCCTAAATGACCGTGGTGTGACATCCCTCTGTAACCTCTTGCATGGCCACGATACAGTACCTGGGTTCCTTTCTGGGGGAAAGGTGCTGGCTCAAATGTCAGCCACTATGGAGTGCTCCTGACCAAAGGACTTGGACCCATGGGGGTGCTAACCTCCCCCAAGTCCTCCTTTAGGCCTGAATATGTGTTTCTATACTGTGTTTGAGTAAAGCAGGTGATGCTTTTCAGGATCTTGACATCAATATTTAAACTGAAGTTTAGCACCTCCATCCCTGTGCTTCAAGGAGACTGTTTCCTGCTCTCTTGGGCATTTCTGCTCTGGCCTCTCTGCCAAAGGTTTCTCTATCCTAGAAAGATGAAGCAAGATTTGCTTCTCACTTGGGCACACTGCAGCTTAAAAAAAAAAAAAACAAACCAAAGGGAAATCAGGGGAAAAAATGGGAAATTTAGAGATTTCTTGGGAAGCTTTGTCCACAAAGACTGAGAAGTTCACATTCAAGATAACATGATCACAGTTCACAAAACTTTTCCCCTAGAAAGTACTTGTTGCAGTGACTATAGAAGTCAAAACACCTATCTTGTATTGCATATTTACATCATTTCAGGAATCTCTATCATTTGACTATGCTGTTATTCATATTTTTTTAGCTTTAAATAGTCCTGCAAGGAGCAGGGAGTTGGAATTGATGATCCTTATGGGTCACTTCCAACTTGAGATATTCCATGATTCTATATTTAATGAATTAACAGCTGGGAAGGAAGTGCTAAACAAAGAGAGGAAGATCATTTCTCTTTCACAAGGCTCTTGGACTGCAAACTGCTGGAAGGCAGATGGATACAACCAGAGACATCACTGTATATTCCCTCTCTCCTTCACTCCTTCTCCAAGCTCCTGTGCACAATGTGCCCAAACACATGTACAGGCAGGGACACTCAGAGGCATTTTACATACTGACCAGTTTTATTAGGGTTCTTGTTTCTGTTTTTCATGTGTATAACACGGCCACAGTGCAAACTCCTCTGCCTGACAGCAATGTACATGTTTTAATTGTACAAATAGTAACATGTGTAAGGTTTTGCAAAGCAGCTTCCTAAACTCATGGCACATTCATATTCTGTGTTTGAAGTGGAAAGCCTTTAAATGGTATCTAAAATGAAAATTAATGAGATTCCTACTTTATATAGTTAAATTAATGCAAAATTTCCTGAAGAGATTTTATTTCAGTTATGATCAAAAAACCCCAATCATTTCTTAGTAATAGCACTGCATTTGTGATTTCTCATTAGCAGTGTGCCTGTGGTAAGTGGTACAGAGTGATGGTGTTTCTCTCTTCTAATGTGAGACAGAAGGTCTTAATACTTTGTATTTCTCAATAGAGAAAGCACTATGGGTTGGTTTTCCTATTGAAAGAATTTGTATTCACTGGAATGACACGAAGGATCATAACCTGTTAATGTATTCCCATCATTTACTGAGCATCTTACTAGTGAAAGTCTCTGGGCTTTTACAATCTTACTTTACCGTAAGAAAAGAGATGGAGCAATCAAGATATTTCTAAAAAGTCTCAGAGGAGATTATCTTCCAGGAAACTAACACAGGGCCATTTTGTGAGCAATTTGCCATGTGCAGTCACTGGCAGAACTTGCAACCCTGAAAAACTGATTCACAGTAGCAGAAGCTCTTTTGATTATCTTCATTGGCACTGTTGGCTTCCATGAGGGTTTGTGTAGCTGTCAGCCCTTGCAAACCAAAGAGAAAGCAAATAAGAATTTACAAAGGAGAGAGTCTAGACACTCTAAACTTTTTGCTACATCAGCATCATCTGGACGCTGTGCATGCATTGGGACACAGGAGATAGAGAAGAAGGTCATTCTAAGGGCTTGAGCTTACCCTTTTTCTGGTAAATTGCTGCCAGAGACTTTGAAAGTTTTGGATTAATAAGGTCTACAAGTATTTTTTAACAGCACCAGTTTCAAGCAATGAGGCCAGCTCCAAGGCAATACCATTTGCAGCCACTATATCACCCCTTCCCCGTATTGAAACAAAATGTTTCAAATTTTGTTGGCTGTAGCTGGCATCTTAGAGCTGTATTATAGAATCACAGAACCACAGAATATGCTGAGTTGGAAGGGACCCACAAGAACCATCAAGCCCAGCTCCTGGCCCTGCACAGTGTTCAATCATCTTAACTCCTTATGAACTTCTGCTCTAAAATTTAAGAAAAGAGTAACAGAATTCCAGCCAAGAACCTTGTTACATCCAGGAAT
Source organism: Rhipidura dahli (assembly GCA_013399225.1). Lineage (NCBI taxonomy): Eukaryota > Metazoa > Chordata > Aves > Passeriformes > Rhipiduridae > Rhipidura > Rhipidura dahli. The sequence goes on along the minus strand of VXAC01006177.1, from coordinate 207,867 downwards.
GAGGAAAATGCAACCACTTGCTGAGGAGTGACAGTAGAGAGCAAGGGCTCTGCCTTGAAGTCCGTGTGGCTCAGTGCCGGACTCTTGGGCTGCCTGGCAGCACAGCTCCTCAGTGTTGGGGCACAGCGAAGCACAGCACCTGCAGCCTTAAATGGGATCAACTCCTGAAAGAACTCAGCAAGTGCTTTGTGGTCTTTAAGAGGGGAACAGAGCACAGTGAGGGAGCCAGAGCTGTGCTTTTATCCCTGGGGGAGCAGACCGAGGTAAATTGAATCTCACGACATAAGCTGTAACTCTCTTGCAAAACAAGGGAATATTCAGACCCGACTCCTAGAGCAATAACCATTAGCCCATTTTTGCTGAGATGTCCACTGCATCTGTACATATTGAATCCACAATCAATCTGGGGAGACTTCAAATCATAGAAAGTAGTTAGTTTGTATAGTCCCTTATAGAAAATGTATATAATCCATAAAGATGAACAGCATAAAAACTGCTTCATCTGAAGAGCTATAATGATGTTGCAGCTAATTTGGTTTGGAACCACTCAGAGACTCTTCAGGTTCTGATAATCTTCCTATTTCTTTCAGATAGTTAACTCATCTCTTAGGAAAGCAAGGGTAGGTTTCTTTAAAACAAAGAGAATAATGGCTCCATTCAGTGCCATGCATTCCTTAGGATATTGCAGACCTCTTCTTTTCATCTCTAAGGACCTGGAAGCTTAGTTTTCTGCCTTACTAACAATTTTTTGGTAATAAGTAGCCTTTGACTTTGCTGCTTTGACAGTGTCAGAACTTTTCACTGTCTGTTACAACTTTCTCAACAACTAGAAGAACACAGCATCCAAATGGTAATAGAGTTCTGAAGGAAGCTTCAGTAGCAAAGTCACATTGTTCAGTATCTGATGAGCAAATCAAAACCATGATTTTAAACAAGTTCTGTTTGCAAAGAGAAAATGCTTGCCTTTTTAGTAAAGTGGCAGCTGAAATACCTATGGCCTACAGGTATCTATTGTGTCTGTCTAGCAAAACCTACAGATGGCAACATCTTACCCTAGGATCCCAAATGGGTATGCTGGGTGAGCAAGGGTGAACCAGAGCAGGGCAAAATTCTGTTAGAAACATCTATTTTTGTTTAATATGGTAAAGGTCTCTTTGTCAAGGTCTGACAGCTATTTGCTGATACTGACAATGCTTCCTTTTTTTCTAGTTGAAAGAAATCCCTGTGGATACAGTTAGAAACTTTTTCATTTTCTTGGTATGGGTGATCCCAATGTAGTAGTTTAACATGCAAGAATCTTTCATTATTCAGGAGTTAAATTTTGCAAATTTAGAACATTCCAGCCTTCATAATTAAGGAGTTAAATTTTTCAAATTTAAAACATTCCAGCCTGCCTGTGTTTTAAGATTATACTGTAATCATCCAACTCTCTTCTGTTCTCAAGACATTGACATCCTACTTTATCTTCAATTTCAAGTATAAATGTTTTTCCACCACTCACATAGGCATAAGCACACAGGTTGATGTATTTGTATACTAGGTGTCTAGACCCAATGGAATTGTAATGAAAGAAGAGCATGTACATGGATCTGAATATTCCATTTCAGCTGGCAGGGAAGAAGAGTAGTTCTTAAAATCTGATAGTCAGGTGAGCCCATTCAGGTTTTCCAAAGAACATAGAAAGCAGTGTCTTTTCTGTTATTGACATGGAGATGAAGATTTGATTTGAAAAATTGCCCTGTAACAGGCAACTGAGAAGGTAAAATAGTGAAGAAAAGTGAGAAAGGAAAAAGTTAGAGAGTGGCCCAAAACTACAGCTTCAGGAGCTAGTGTGCAATGTTTGCTTTTGGTTGATCATTTTAAAGAGCAGGATCCTGTTGGCACTTGTTCCAGTCTATTTGCTTTAATCTTCAAAGTACTGAGTTGAGAAGGAGGTGTGGCAGAATAAAAGAATTTCAATTAGAAAGTCTTAAGAAGCCTGTTAAAGAGGTTTACAAGATATATTTGAATATCCCTACCCTAAAACTCTCTCTTTGAGTTGTCGTGCTTTCTCGTCTGTCAGTCTTCCTTAGAAGCTATTCTGTTAATTAGGTAAAATGTTAACCTTTTTAGTGCTGTACTGCTCTTGTTCTTATAGGTCATTACTCTTTCCATATCACTTAATTTGCACTATTTAAATATTTTTGTTAATATTGATTCTTGCAAATATGTCATAGTCCCTTCCCCACATCACATCAGATTTAGAAAGCTTATCTTAGGTGGAACTAATTAGTTCCCATTGTGCTTTTACATCCTACTCCAGTGGAGTTGTCTCTCACTTTTAAGAAGCTCAGTCTCCAGGGATGATGATCTCTGAGGGACACGCCATCTGGATGTATTCACAAAACAAAATCAGGAGGTAAATGCTATGGTAGCTGAACATTTCCCCCCTGAGATTTGGCACCTTGAGCACCGGCGCTGTTCCACCCACAGCCGGCTGTGTCCGTGTGTTTGCAGGTTTTATGTCCTGTTGCAGCCTTTGGGATGAGTTTGTGATGCTGGCAGCCAAAAAATCAAAAGGAGATACAGAAATGGAGGGTCTCTGAGACATCTCAAAAAACAAAACAACATCTCTTTTCTGCACTCTCCAGGCATGTGGAGGGCTGCCAGATGTGCATGAATTGTTAGGCAGCTGCGGAAGCTTCCAGATCCAGTGCTGTCCTTGAAAAGCACAGCTGGGGTGGAGGGTTTCATTCAAACTACAGGATGGCTGATTTAAAAATAAAATTACATACAAATGTAGAGTAACTCTTTGAAATTTGAATTGTGATTACTTCCACAAAACAAATTGTTTTATAGAAAGTCCTTCCCTTGTAGGGAAATTTTAAAATTTCACCAATAGGAGATAATTTCAGTGACACAATTTATGCTGTATTTAAATGTTTCAGCTATTTTTATGAGAGATAATTAGCAAATACTTTATGTGTTTTAATACTGTACCTTGGAAAAGTCACTGTCAAAATTAGTAAGTCTAATAATATGTATTTCAGAAAAGACAGCAGGAATTAATTTATTTTCCAGAATGTGCATTAATTTCTGGTGAGCAATACCTCATACAGAGTGATTAGTCCTATTTTTATATCCCCCATAATTTATCATGATTAAAATCACCGCCACGTGCCAGATGTATTCATAGCACAGCTGCTTTTGTTTGACAAAGCTGTCCACAAAGCACTGTACCTTTGATTGGCTCTAATCAATTAATGAGACTTTCAGATAATTCTTTCCATTGTTCTGGGAGATGTTTAACCATTCTGTTACTTCACTTTATTTGAAATCTTAAGGACTTTTTAACAATATAAGACACAAAAGCCAATCCTACCATTTAGAATTCTTTTAAAGATGTATAGATCTTCTTCATGTGACCTCATAAGAATAAATTCAGAGTAAGTGTTTAGCATAACACGTACAAGAAAAGGGAACGCGTGGGAAGTGCAGCCTCCTGTGATTTGTGTTAGAACAATGCTGTGAGAAGCCTTTGCAGAACAAGGAATAGCTGGGGTGCAGCAGGGGTCTGGACAGCAGCTGGACAGCTACCATCTTAGTAGCAGCTGGTCAGATGAGAACATCTGATGAAATAATTTCTTGTCACAAAACCAAAACATTTCATGCAATGTATATTGAACTGAATGTCTGAACTTCCAGAATATACGTACTTCTATCTTGAATAAAAATATTGTTTTGTTTATAGGGAAGTGTTTCCTTTGATTTTGATTTTGCTCTTAAATTTAATGCCTTTTTTACTACAGTTATTTTCTTGAGTCATGAGACTATTTCATCCAAATGTGTATAATTTAATTACTTTTCAACTTGAGTTTAAAATTCTTGGTTTGGAATTGTTTCCTTCTCTTTCTCTGAGCTTCAGAGTGTATGCTCCTTCATTCATGTGGGCATTTGTACTTCTTGACCTCCTTTCACTGTCTGTAGTTCCAGGATGAAGTTGCCTCATTACTTGGCTTGTGCTGACCCAAATACAGTCTGAGTTATAGACTCCAAAACTTTTCATATCAGACTGTTTTTCAGCTTGACAGCAATACACAGTAGTTTTCCTTACCTACTTAAATTTTTAATATTTAATAAATCATACTGAAATGCTAAAAATAGTTCAGAATTTTAATGGCCATTTGAAGGCAGAAAGACCACTGGGAGAGACATTTCACTTAAGGCCATCTGACTTTCATAAAATGTTTATCATATGGGGTAAGACCCAGTTTGTGTCAGTATTGCAACTCTGCATCTGACTCTCTAGGTTGGATCTGAATTTTAGATGTCTTGTGGAGAAAGCCTCCTAAAATAAACACCTGCCTTCCATGTCAAATGAATGGAAATCTCTAAAGTGTTCCAGAGAGAGAAAGTGTCTGCTTGAATTCAAGCTTCTAAGTAGGTATTTATCTTTCAGCTCTGTGGTGAAATTGAAAAGGTAAATTTTGCTTTAGTAACTCAATAGGTAATCTCTCACCAGGTGCAAAAATTAAATGAGCAAGTAAAAATCTGCTTCTGCAACAGTCACACCACTGGCTTGTGTAGAAGAGCAGATATGATTTAATCTGTTCATAATTCCACCTAGAAACACCACCAAGGGCATTTTATCTGACGCCTTTTTCAGCATAATTTAAAAATTGTTATTTGTGAAGTCTTGCTTTACCTGGAAACTAGAAGATAAACCAAGATAATTTCCTCTTAGAAAACACATATGCCTCACTTTAAAGGTACCTTTAATGGATATATTTTAAGTATTATTTATAACAATTGAACTATGGGCTAGTTCAGCAGCAATGCCTATGCATGTGGCCTTCACCTTAAAAATGTGGAAGTTGTTTGTAATGGTCCAAATGCAACACTGTCAGCAATCAGAATTTCTGACTGACAGAAAATATTCTTGTTTGTGTTAATAGCCTGTAATTTAAAAGCAACCTTTCAGCAATATTTTCCAATAAGAGATATGAGAGTCCATCCTCAACAAATAACAAGGAAAATTGTGGATAAACTTTTAAAATAAAAGCATGAATCTTAGTAGAATTTCACATCATGGCAGTATGAGGCAAATCCATTTTGCCAAAGGGGGTGTACAACACAGCTTCCTAAGACACTTACTTAGAATAGATTTCAGTTTGACATGGACTGACATTATTGACTTCAAGCTGAAGTGATCTGGAAAAGGTTGAGTCCAAAGAACAAACTTTAGTTTTAAAATAAATAATAGAAGAATACCCGCAACCAGAATTTGACTGATGTGTTCCTGTTACTTTGAGCAGGTTTTGATAAACAAGTTTGCTACAGCAGTTCCTAATTTTAAAAAGGGCTGTCATTATATAGAAGTCCATGAACAAAAGAGAAGATGAAAGGCAGTGTTGTGACCAGTGCTACACCAGCAAAGCCCGGTGTGAAGGACAGACACCCTCCTTGGCCTTGGCCTGCTGGCTGCTCGGCACACAAAACTCTCTGAACTACTTTGGTAGCTGCCTGGGAAGAGGGCAAGAGTTGATTGGTTCTGCACTGGGAGCTGGTTTCTGTCTCTTCCTTTCAGTTTGAAAGGAGAAGGAACTTGACTGAGTTCTGTACATCAGTGGGGGCTGATACGAGCCACAAACGTGCTGCTGTCAAGGGTCTCTCCAGAAGCCTCACAGCTCAGAAAGGAGGGAGCAGACACATCCCCTCCCAGCCCAGTGCATCCCTTTCTCCACTTGCCTCTTCCCCACATTGGCAGGGGCATCTGTGTTGGTAAGTGGTGTCAAGGCTGAAAAGTGCACAGACATATGGACCACGGTATTACAAAAAATACTCTAAAGAATTTACGTTGTTCTTACTATTCCTGCTTTGCTGAAGGCTGTTGTCCATACTGCAATTTCAGGTTGCTTTCATGTAAAAAGTAATAAACTATTTATCTATTTACAAGGTGAAATCAGCATTTCTTTTACTTCAGTAATTCTGTATTTCTTTTAAAATTTCTATGTTTGTAACATTTTTCATGAGTAAAGGATGATTTTGCAATAAGTATGGTCTGTGGAAATGTGCATCAGATCTATAGTCAGTAAATATGATACATATGAAGCTTAAAAGTAAAACTATTGATTTGAAATGTTTATTGGGAAAGAAACTATGTGGATGTTTATGAATTATGGATGATTCCCATAGCTAAATATTGCCAGTAAGCTTAATGTTTCCTCTTTTACATTTCATTTCAGTTGTTGTATCTGTTGTAACACATTCTAGGATTTAAATAACCCGAGTAATTTCTAAGCAGGGTGTCATTGGTGTACTTTGTTCTGAGCTAAATGTCAATTCAAGTGCAGAAAGCAACAGCTGTTAAAGGGGATTCCAAAAGTCAGTATTTAGACTATTACCAGTGTCTAATAAAGCTGATTCTTGAACACATTTACTGGGTGTATCAAGTGTATAGAAGGAAGGGCCTATTTGTCTACAAAATACTTGAAAGAATAATATTACTGCAAACACTGTTAGAATAAATAGGCCTCTGGCAGGACCTTCTGCTTGAGTAGTGTGTGTGCTTATATGAAATCAATCAAATCATGTTTATCTTTTCCTTTTAAGTATTTTAAAACCAATCCTAATAATTCTTCAATAAGCCTCTGCCTGTTCCTTGTGTACCCTTGAAAACCCTGCCCTTCAGTTATTGTAACTTTAAAAGAATCTTTGGCTCTTGAACTAGTCATGGAACATTTGACAAGGTGTTTCTTTGTAATTTTTGAAAGATTTTTGTAAGAATATTTTTAAAAGCTTTTGTATGCCTGATCCATCTTGCACATGGTACTAATAGCTCAAAGATGGATTTTTGGCCTGACATTTAAAGTTAGTGAAGCACCTGAAGCTGCAGAGAGACACCTGTTGTTATACATGGAGTTTCAGGGACCTAAGCCTCTTTGATTTACATTCATTTCGGTGGAAATTGGGCATATTATCAGCTTCAGAAGTTCCTCATCTATACATACCAGTACCTTCAGGCTTTTGACTTTTAAGTATCTGACCCTCAAGGTACTTTGTCTTTAGTAAAATCACCCTTGTAATTTGCTCTTTGAACTTAGGCACTCTAAATTCTTTTCAGGGAGATCTGCATTATGGTTGTACTCACTGGATCTTAAAGCGTTTCCCAATGGGAAGATAAAATACTAAGACAACAACATTAAGGTTTTCTTCTGCATGTCCTTCTCAATCCCACGTATTTCAGTGCTGACTTTTCTCCCACAAGGATGCTGTGCCCTGAACGATGTGCTCTGGGGCATGAAGGGTTTGCAGGAGCAGAGGTTTCCACTGCACTGTGAGCAGCCCTTGGCAAGCAGCCTGCACCTGTCGGGGGGGAGGGTGGGTGACTGGGGATCACAGGTTACAGCCCCCAAAGTGAGAGAAAAGAAGACAGCCTAAGTGATGTAGAAATTAATGAAAAAGAGTGAAACACTTTTTCTGTCTAAAGAGCATTTGCATTCTACACTGAGCACGTACTGGCATGCCTCAGCCCAGTGCCTGCCATGCAGAGGCAATTTCAATAGCCTTCCACCTCTTCTTCACTGCTCCTGCATCCCTGCTCTACTGTGGCACATTCATATGCTGAGAAGTAAAATGTGCTTTTTATGTGTTCTACTGTAAAGCAGAATTTCATTCAGTGACTTGTTTCTGTTGAATTATCCCCAAAACTGCCCTGCTATCACTTTAGAAGCTAAATCTAGTGATGGCTTGGTTCGACCTACCATCTGTAGCCTGGGGATTTGGTCTTTTCCTATTACTAACTAAACAGAAAGCCACTTTCAGCAGTTCACAGGGCAGAAACCAAGTCATATGTGGTCTCCCTCAGCTCAAAAANNNAAAAAAAAAAAAAAGAAAACCAAACTGAGAAGAAAAAAGGAATTTGATTTATTCCTTTCACACAAGTCTGTGAAATCAGAAAAAGTAACTTGGCACAAGAGACATTTTAAATAATAGATTTCAAGGCTCAAAATAGTTTTCTCATAACATCTAGGAAGTGCTGCTGCAGCTCAGTCCTTGAGTATCTGTAAAATTCCAGTGAATTTAAAATCAGTAAGGGGAGGGAGAATTGTTCCTTCAGCAAACTGGCTTAAAGGGAGGACCCCATAATAACAATCAGGATACTCTGGCAGTTGCTTTTTAACATTAAAACCAAAACTAGTTAAGTGAATAGGATTCTGTCAGCTCAGAAGTTACAATAAATAGTAATAGCTAAACTATTTGTGGCAATAAAATGACCCTAAACCAACATATTTTAAGTCTCATGGAGAGCACTGGAATTCACTGTATGTACTTTAAGATCTCTGCAGATACATAGCACCTCAGCTGTTAATCATGGACCAGATTTTTGTCGAAAAGTGACCTGATACAACACTAGACACAAAAAGTGTGTGTGTCACCCCCAGTAGATGTCCGTGGTAGTGCTGAGTTTGAGGTATCTGGTTATGGATTGCTGTCAGAAACTTCAGAAAGAAATGTAACCAGTAGGTTCAAGTTGTGCAACTTCTCAGCACATTTGCTGAGAGGAAGGAGCACATTGTTGTGGTTTAAGCACAGGTCTGGGAGCCAGGAGGTCTGGATCTATTCGTGGCCATGTGCTGTGACCTTGGATAAGTCACGTTATCCTTTCTGGGCTCCTGTACATCCGGTATTATATCTGTGCTTAAATAAACACATTGCAAATTGTTTCTGTTGTGGTCACTACACTTCTCTTCTGAGGATATCTTTGCCTTCAAGGCAATGGGAATAAGGAGCACGAGAAAGTTTGGGGTTTTTCCAGGTCGAGTCAGTAGCTGTCCATATGTGGTAACTTCAGTGTTACATATGTCTTTCCTCCAAGAACTAAGCGTCACCCTGCATGCCCCAGTCACCTTTGGTGGGACTTGGCTGTTCTCCCCATGCAGTGATACACGTGGGAATAAGTAATGCATGTTTAATATTTAATAATCTGAACTTCTTGCGTGCTGTTCAGCAGCATGTAGGGCTGTAAGCTTCCCTGCCGAAAGGAGTGCTGAGATGAAGGAGTAGCGAGACTCTCTTATTTGTGGACACTAGAGGGCATTAGAGTAATATTTTACTAAAACTTACATGTCAGGAAAAAGAAAAATAGAGGGCAAAATAGTCCCCTAAATCTCAATAGCAAGGTTTGCAGCTGGAGAGTTGTACCACGGATTGATGTTTTTAGGTACTTACCTGAACTGTTAGCAATCCATCCATTGCTATTCATACAACATTGCTAATCAGACATAATGCTTCTCAGGCTTTGGCTACAAAGGACACTCCAGGTTCTAAGATACGTGACTAAGTAACATTACTGTGGCTGAACAAGGCAAAAGAAAGGGATTACAGATTTGGTTGCTCATGTTGTGGCCCCAACTGCTTCTACATTGGGCTTCCAGATCAGGTGGTGGAGGAGGATTTGCACAGATGTGACTGCATCTTTCCCTTCTGGACACAGAGTAGGCAGAGGTTGATATTTTGCTTTGTCTCTAGCCATGGATTGGAAACTAATAGTGATATAGACAACAAGAAAACAAACAAATAACCAAAACCCCAAAACAAAAACAAAACAAAACAAACAAAACTACCTCAAAACCAAAAACCAAACTAAAACACTAAACAAACAACAACAACCACAACAAAAACCCAACCAAAAACTGAAACAAAAAAAGAAGCCAGGAAAGCTGGATCACTGAAGCCACTGGAAGATGACTGTGTTCTGTGTGCAGCTCTGGGGGGTGGCTTTTGTGCAGAAGGTGGTAGGTGGTTCTGATTTTCTGCTACCCTGTGACAATGGGAAAATAATAGTTGGAATATGAAAAATAAGGGCTGTTTTCTTTACTGTCTGAAACAGGGAGCTATGAAATTCTGTCAGTATTAATATCGCAAAAGGTAGAGCAATGTTTTCATTAGTCTGTTCTGCTACAGTTTTTCTTTCCTGCAGCAGCTCTGACAGATAGAACAGCAGCAGGAGAGAGTAAAATAAAAGGAATTAGTCTGAATTTTTACTGCAGGTTTTTCATCACAGAACATGAGTGGGAGGCAAAAATAATAGGAGCATACTGCCATCAGGTAGAAAATTAATAATGTAGAAAACTGCATAAGAACACACACATTTGATGTCAAATGCTGTGTAAAGGGGTTTAGCTCTCACTGGCGCTCATGATTTTCAAAGAACAGCTGAGAAGAGGCCCTAATGCCTGAGCTCATTGCAAACACTGATTATTGAACATGAAGCAAGTTCTGGAATTGCTATATGAGTCACAAATTTTGAGTACATTTAGTTTGTGGTTGCATGAAACACCTGTACTAAGACACAGAAAGCACTTCATCTCAGAAAGCTTTTGTCTGGTTGTCTTGGCATCACCCTCAATATATTTGTCCCCATGTCAGTGTCATGACAGACTGATCTTAGCTGGAGTTCTCAGCTGTTGCTATAATCCAAAAACTAAATCCTGCCTCCCAGCAGCCATGCCTGCTACTGTCTCTGTTTTAGGAGATTTACAACTTTGGCAGTTCACATACTGTGACCAGTGGGCTGAATGGGCTTATTTTACTTGGAATTTAAAAGCAGGTCTCGATCACTCTTTGTTTTGCAAGTGTTGACAAACTCACACTTTGCCTCTACTACAGAAGGTTTTACAGATGTGGCTGCACTAGTAGAGTACAACCCTCCTAAATTTACTTCTTACCAGGAATGGGTTTTGCCTGTACAGCTTAATCCAGAAATGAAATCAGGTAGGTCAGCAGAACTGCTTCCTGCCAGTATGACAGCTATACTGGGCCATTTTCTGGGAAGGTTGCACACTTTACGGACTAGCTACTGTTTCACAGTCCAGACTGCTGCAATCATTCTGGTGATGCCTCTGGTGTGTCTCTGATGCCAGGGGCTCACTGATGCCAGGGGCTGTACTGAGTAGTAGCATATTTCCTCACTTTCCTGGGGCCTGAAAAGGAGAGGCTGGTGGTTCCTGCCTTTCCTTTTGGAAGTCAGGGGAAGGAATAAGTTCCAGATTTTTCTGATGCTAGAGCCTATGCCTAATGAACAGGGGACCTGTCCATGCATAAAATAAAGGTGTGATACTAGCTCCTTTTTGCCAGCTTGCTCCAGCTAGTTCTGAGGATGTGGATTTTAGCAACCAACCTGCCTGCCAGGATCCCCAGGGGCTCCTGCTCCCATCTCTAGCTCGTGCAGAAGCCCTCAGTGCTGCAATGCCTCCCCTGTTGCAGTTCTCCCAGTTAGCATGGCATACCTGGCCCTGGCGCTGACCAAGCCTGCCCTTGCTCTGAGGTGCCAGCAAGCCCTCAGTACCCTGCATGGAGGGACAACAGCTTTCTGCTCCACCTATGCAGTGCTGTGACTTGTAACTTCTGGGTCTGTGTGTTTTAAATATTTGAGAACTCATGCTGTGCCCTGGATAGCTGATCTTTTCCTTATTTAACCTTGCATTTCATTGTTACCAGGCAGTGTTGTTTAAGTTCTCTTTTGCTTTCTCACACAGAAGGCCAAATGGTGATAAGCTCCTTCTCCCCTGCCTTGCCATCAAAGTCTGTTAGATATTTACCTACCCCTCAAATTATAGTTCAAGTGTTTTTTTTCATCGTTAGGTTGTTAATAAGTTCCAAGCCGAAGCCTTTTCTCAGATGGCATGGCAAATGTTATTTCAATTACACACTATTGCATTCGTGGCACTTCCAGTGGGGTGAGATTGCTTGCCAATGAAAAAAAGTGTTATTTACAATAAAGGCACTTAATGGATGCTGGCATATGTGGCTTTGTAATGTCAGATCTGTATGACTGACAGTGAATGCCAAAGAGAGCAACAAAGGTTTCTTTCCTACCTTTGACTCTCCCACTATTTGGCAGAGGAGAGCAGAGAGCCTAGCTCTCAGAAATACTATTTTTGTATTGCACAGAAGCAAGGGAATGAGACTTTCAGCTGGCAGGTGCACTTGATGCCCATTTTTTATTTGCTTGAACATGTGCAGGAAGAAAAACCATGGTAACAGAAACTAGTTATGGATGAAATGTCCTGGTGAATATTTTTTGAAAACAGTATTCTGAATTGCCTGAGTAATTTCAATTCCTCCTCTCTGTAGTGCTTTCATCAGATCATGTTCTGCAGTGTGGTTTTGCTACTGTGCATTATGCATTACTGATTTAATTCCTACTACAAAAGAGGTGCCAAGTCATCTCCAAAGATGCAGAGATACTGGCATGAATTTATACAAGAAAACTGAGGTGACAAACCCAAACTAAGCAATACAATCACCAATAGATTTAAAAATCAATTGTGATATGGCAAATCTTGTCCAGACAGGAATGATATTTTGAGAGTTTCAGTTGCATGGAATTTATTCTGGTCACTATCTCAAATTAATTTTCCTCTAAACAATTATACTGGGAATAGGATGTACCTACAGTAATATTGAGAGAGTCTTTCACTCAATGGATCATTGTTAAAGACCAAAGTTGGAATTTGTATTGAAAGCCATTGGAATTGAATGTAATTGGAAGTAAAACAGTAGAGTAGTGGGCCATATGGAAGCAGTTGTGAGTGTTATGAACAACTGATAGGATACAAATGTCTATTTTTGTCTCTTCCTCCAGTAAACACTTACAGAAGGAATCCAGCTTCAAATTGTACACTTGCTTTGTGTTAGCAATAAACAGCCATTTGTTAACAATGATCTGTTTTGATAACTCTGTTCTTTGACATTTCAGAGTTTCTATCTTTGAAAATGTTCCTCTCTGCTACCCAAACTGCAGTTAACTCTTCTCAAGTCACTTACAGGAGAGCTAGAAGCTCACCTCTTCAAATTCACTCATGCTGCTTCATAACCAGAATATTTAATAATCTCAGTTTTAACCTCTGCTACCCCAGGGTGCTTCCCAGCACAGACAGCAGTGCCTGTATATGGCTCAGGTACAAGGAAGTGGGGCTTTTCAGCCCTTTGTAACCTCAGAAGGATTGGAGGAAGAGAGGATCAAGCTGAAAAATCACTGACTTGGAATTAAGGGACAGAAATGTGGTAGAAGAATGGGACAGGAATGAGGGGAAATGATGTTTTTTTATTTGGCTGAGGCAGCAAACACCTAACACCCAGCAAACACATAACACAGACCATAACTTGCCAGGGTACAAAAGAAACTTTCCAAGGAAAGGCAAGCAGGACCCTGCTTGACTTGTTGACTGGGTCAAAACTCAGGGATGAAGGCCAGACAGGGCAGGCAGAAGACAGGACAAAGGGAACTGTAATGCATAGACCCACCAGTGTGCTGCAGTTTGGTGTTTCGGGCAGCCACGTAGATGCTTCCTTGCCTCTCTCATGGCTCATTTTGATTACTGGAAGGTAAAGCCTGCCAGGCTGACTGTAACTGAAGGCAGCAGCTAGTGCCAGAAGTTTGTTCTGGACTTACAGCCTCCAGTGTTAAGTACTTGTGTAGTAATGTTGCAGAGAAAATACAGAGATGCATTAGAAAACATTTTGGCACCTTTCTCATACTTGCAAGGTGACCAGAGATGGCAAGGCCACCCCAAGCACTGTTACACTGTTACAACTTGTAACAATTCTTTGCACTTTGAACGCTCACCTGATTCAAAGTTCCATGAAATAGTTAAGGAATAAGGGATTTATATTTATTTCGGGTTGAAGGGTGAAATCATGAACAGAACAACAGTTACTTCCTCTGTTTAAATTTCAGTTGCTTTGTTTGAAACTGAAGCTCAAGGCAGAAGGCTTTGAAGCTTACCTTTGGTTAGTTATTTTAAGCATCTTGTGGGCTGCAGCAGAGTAGGAGGGTATCACTGGCAAATAAGCTTTGTATTTTTGACAGGGAGACTTGTGGCATTTCAGCAAGTTGGATCCTTTTGCAGCAGAAAGACTGATATGTGAGGCAGCATTTCACATGTGTGAGCTTTTTCATCTGGAGAAGAAACCACTTCCTTTTGTAGTAAGGCATCTTTTGCATCATCTTTTCGGGATGAGAGAGGGAGACTTACTGGCTCAGCTCCTGTGCAGGCTAACGTCATATAGCATGTCCAAGAGACATACCAGTGGTTCTGCCTGCTGATTTGTTGGCAATGTTTAAAAATCCAGGTTGGTGTAAGTTAATTGCTCAAGCAGATTTTAAAATAAAAACAAGCTTGACACTGCTGGGCAAAGCTTTATTGTAACATAACTCGGTTTTAGGGTTTCCATTAACTTTAACATGTCAGGACAAATTATTCACTTCCACAATGGAAGTTTCCTCTTCCCCCTCCTCTCCAAAATACAGAAAGTCTAAAAGGGAACCAGGTTCCATTAGTCTGTCCATGTGTCTTCCCCACAAGGTCTGCAGAGGTTTCAGCTCAAAACACATATGGAGACTATATGAGTACTCAGTAAATTTACAAGAAAAACATTTTGTTGTTTTCTCCCTGAACTATAAAGACACTGGGGATCTTAGACAGGAAAGATTTTAACACAATTACATGTAATACAATTAACATACTAAAGATTTTTAAGTGGAAATTACCTGGAAAGGATTGTTGATGATGTGCAAGGCAGAAGACAATCTCAAATGTCTGCCCTTAAAACTGTGCCTGCTCTGCAGAGCTAAAACAAAATTTTAGCTTGTGATTTTCTCCTGAAATGGATTAATAATAGGGAACAAATATGTATTTTAATAATCACTTTGCTATGACTCAGTAGCACTGGATAAGAAAAGTTAGAGATGCACTTGAATTCTGGACTTGGCAGTGTACCATGGCCTGTAGATGTGGAACAAGATGAAGGACACTTATTAAACATTGAGGGTTTGACATAGTTGCACTCAAGTGCCCCAGAAATTAAAAGTCAAGGGCACTCATTCCTAAAAGCAGGATTTGTTTTAGGAACACATGCATTTTGGGGGCTGTAGAATTAAGAAAATTATGACAGAGAAGGCTACTATAGTGTATTTAAAGTATCACAAATGTAAGCCAGGGCAGTATTTGATAGCTTTTATCCTATAGATTACATAGCCCAGCTGAAATACTTCTTGAGATCTTTCTTATATGCTTAGGCATTGAATATGAACTGAGTATGAGGCAAAATATATTATTAGCTGGTAATTAGGCAGTTTGGTGGGTTTACTCCTATCCCACATATTTTTTAAATGTTACATATTCTTCCTACCTTACCAAAGCTGTCAAACTTATGAATGAGGCAACTAAAATTACTTTTACTTCATACTTCCAAGTAAGTAATACTTCTAATAAAGCTTCTAAAAATGCCTTGTTTTTAAATATACAAAGATGGATGAGTAGTCCTTATTTTAAGGAGTCGAAGGAGAGGCTGAACATTTCAAATTGTTTTCTCACACACTTACTGTAAGCATATTGCAGATGTGCACATCCTGTCACTCCTAAGAAAACTCCTTATTTGCAAGATGTTCAAGGGAAGCTCCTGATGATGTCTGAGAGAAAAAAAAGAGGAATGGATGGGGAACAGAACGGAGATGTGTTATTTTTGTCTGAAGTGCTCACTGGGTGTAACCCTTTCACAGGATGTGCATTGGATGAAATCCTTTCCCCCACAACTAAAGCATTTCATCTTCACTTCAGTGCAGACACAAATTTTACCCAGGAGCTTTTTCCACTGATGCTAATTACCTTTGGATCATTCTCTCTGCATGAAAAGATTGTCTGGGGAGTCAGTAGTGAGGTAATTTCCACTGCTAACAGCTCTTCAGAACAACTAAAACTCAAATCCCAATTTACAGTGTTTGTCTTTTGATCTGTTTTTAATACTGTCAGCAGTGGAAATGCTTCTACACTTTGCTGCCACATAGCCTACTTTCAAACTAATTGATGTACCCTGTACAGCTCAGAATAACTAAACTCTGCTTCTCTCTACTTTTGTAAGGAGAGATTACTCATTTGTCTTCCAGCCTTACAAGTTTCTCCCCTTTTCTAAGTTTCTGGAATACATGTTATCTTTCCATGCAAAGATATTTTTGTTAACCTGAGGGTCAACCAAGGTGGTAAATGAACAATTCCTTGCCTGTGACGCAGGGCTGATTTCTCCTTAACACTTGGCCATAAACTCCTGCATAAGCCTCTGGGTCTCTTCATAGATACCAAGCTGCAGACACAGTGGGTTTCTGCTTACCCCTTTTGGTCTGGGTTCTTGACTACCCAGGAAGTAAAAAAACCCAGGGGCATTAGGTTGTCTCAAGTCTGATTCAAATATTAACCTAAAATACTACCCTCCCCCCAGTTTATTTTAGTGAAGGGTGGTGCTCCAATAATGTAAAACAAAACCAAAATGAGAAGTGGGAAACAGCAGCCTGCACTGTTGGCGTACCCCAACTGCCTGGCAGCCAGAGTGCAGACTTGGCAGTGGTAGCCAAGTGTCCTTTTGGCAGCAATCCCCTGCCCATGGAGTGAACCTTCAAAACTACCTAGCACAACAGGCAACATGGTCTGCCACTCTGATTTGCTTTGGGAGCTCTCCCACTTTTTTGAATCTACCCTGTTCCTCGTTTTAGGATGGATTCCCATCTTCTGTCATCTCAGTCTTGCCGCCCACCATCAGGTAAATTTTGTGCTTATAAGCAAATGACTGTGATGAAGCAGTGTTTTACCTCCCTGTCTGGCACCAAGCTCTGAAATAAAATGATGCTAATATAGCAAGTTGGGCCTTTCTTTCTCCCCACTGTGTTTCTTAATTAGCACATTCTTTCAAGTTTGAATGGTTGCTGCATTTTGTGAAATAATAACTGTGCTAGTTATTCATGGTAACTACATTTCCAGGACTGTATCATATTTATAAATCATGTATCTGAAATATTTACTATTCATGTACTAGCAGAGTCTCAGCTTTCTCTTTGCTTTGAGTTATTCAAAGACAGCACACACACATGTACAGCAGCACAGAAAATGCTCTTACCAGCACTCTCTCCATGCACCATCCTTCCCCCCCTTTCCATCGGGGCTTTGTTCTCATCACAGCATCGTCACTACTTATGTGGCTCCACATTAACAACAGCCCCACATGATTGCAGCAAATGCCAAATACACCAAGTATACTACAAGCAGAATGTGTCGTCTCAGCTCTAAAAGGTACTACAGAGCCAAATCAGAACAATCTCAAGGTGATTGTAACAACCAGCCAAAATGGCTGAGTGAGGAGGAAAAGCCCTATCACACTTTGTGTGAAAGTCTAAAGCATTTTGGTGACTTAGAGTCCAGTTGTAGTGCTTTGATAAAGATGTTTTATAAAAAGCAGAGCAGCAGGTTTCTGCTGCCTTTATACAGAGGCTCAAATGGAAGTATTTGAGATAGGCCATATCTTAATTGAAAAATAAGTCACTATACAGTATATCATGGGCTCTAATAATAATCTTATTTTATTTGTTTATCATCATGCACCAGTTATATATGAATACAAGGACATTGTAAGGAAGCAAATAAAATTAGATGTTGTATCACTAGAATTACTTAAGTAAATTTTTCAAGATTTTTTTCTCTCTTGCTTTCTAGTTTAAAATGACAGTGAGTTTTCTATAAATAGTGTGTTTATGTGAAGATTATTTTTCAATGCATTTTAAGATGTCATATGTACAGGCTATAAATGCGATATACCTACACAATTTTTCTATATTTCCCATAATGTTATTTTATCTGGAAACCAGACATCCAGTAGCTGTTCACAGATGAGGCATGCCTGGTCTAAATCCTTTGCTCTGGTTCTTTCAGTCTCCACTGAAAACCCTCTACACTTTTCAGCACTCCCAATGGTTCAGTTCACTGCTGAAAAAGTAGTGATTCACTGAAGGCTTCCTTCTGTGGGACTTCTTTTCTCCTACAGTTCCATGGACTTCAGCAGAATAGACCAACTGTGCACTTGGTGAATTACCCAAAGTTGCCTAAGCCAGGAGTAAGTTTTCCAGATATACCAGCAATAGCCTCTCTGTTGACTCCCCTGGAATTTGGATCTTATCTTCAAGACCAGGCTGCAGATACCTTTCTCCTGGAGGGTCAACAGACAGGAGAAACTTGTAGGCTTGTACAGATATTCTCAGGAAAGTCAGAACATCTCCTCGTTCAAGTCGCAAATTGAGCTTCCAAAAGGGAAAACAGCCTTTCTGCTTCACTGAAAGTCTTTAAACAGATCTTTATATGATCTGGAGACAAACCAGAGTATACATCCACAGCAGTAGCAGAGAGGGAAGTACTCAGTCACAAATTCTGCCTAAAAGTCAGATCCTGCAGGAGCCTTGAGGTCTTCACCCAGGATGGCTGAGCCAGACCTTGTACTTGCAGAGCTCCTGGGTGTCTGGGTGCACACATCTCCTCTCCCCAAATACCTTGCAGGAGGCTTGCACCTGTGCAGAACACCCGTGCTTGGCCTGGGCAGCTGGGGGCACCTCTGCTCTGTCACAAATGGATTTCCACCCACAGAACTTCACCCACAACAGTGCACTCTTCCCTCAGCTGCTGCTGTTCGCAAGTCCGAGCTGAGACTTAGTCTGCTGGCATTCAGAGCCTGGCTGTAGTATTGCTTTATTTCATCCTTTTGCTTCTGAGGGAGTAATTTATCCATCTCAGGAGATTTAAATGATGAGCAGGCGTAAAGTGAATGAAAACAAGTGTTGTCTAGCAAAGCAATGTGCTACATTCTTGATCATAAATATGAAAACATAGTTACAAATAAGAGTGTTAAAAAAGGAAGATGGGGTAAAATCATATATATTTATATGTGAAAAATTCTATCTGTCTTCTAAACTTTTTCAGAGTTATCTCTTACCTGTTACAGCTGAGGGCTAATCAAGAGATCAGCTTGCTGCATTGTAGAGTGTAATAAATTGTGGGCTCTCCTCTCACAGTCTCCATCTTGGACTTCCTCTAATACTTAACAGTTGTCAGGATTACAATGTGTATAAATGATATGTCAGAGCAATTCTAGGACCTCTGCTTTCCTATTAATCCATTTAGGGAAACGTATTGTATTTGCAGCCTGGGTTGGCTGCAAATGTGCTTGAGACATTACAATGGATATAATAAATGTTCTTCTAATACTGTTCAAGCCTGTCTAGGTTGGACTGTGCAAAGCCTCTCTTCCTAGGAGAGGTGACCTTTTACAACAGCCATATCCTCCTGCTAATTACATTGCAGTCTCTTTCTGTCCCAGACAGAGTGACTGTAATGTGAACATTCCTCCTTTCTGTAGGTAAATGTGATTTATGTGTTATGAAAGGCAATACCTGTACAGCATTTTGGTCTCACGATTTCGCTTACAAGAAGGATAGACACGTAGCCAGTTGTCTGTCTCCCTTAACATTCAAAAGATCAAAACGTGACTTTGTATTTTCAGTTCCTTCTTTTCTTCCTCTGACTTCTGTCAGAGTTGTTGGCAAGATTATTCACTTTAAATCAGACCACTAAATTTAAAGAAACACTACCCTCCCAGTCTTTCTGGGTTCCACACCAAAGTAGCATAATTCCACATAAGTATAAATCCCTAATTTATTACATAAAGTTTATCTGTTGTCCTCAGTTTTGACCAACTGTTCATGGACCAACTTCAGCAGAAATAGGAGAAAACAATGATGAGGGGGAAAAACCATTCACAGAGAAGGTCCAGAATGAAGAGAGGGTGAAAAGACAGAATTATTTCATTTATAGAAGGGTTAAATAGGAGAGAGCAAAAGTGAGTGCAGGGAAAATAAAAATGGTTGAGGGATCATGTTTCAGACTTCTCCTGTTTGAATTTTCTCATAAAACAAGAAAAAAAAAAAGAGAATTGTTTTGGATTACTTAGCCAGTAAAACAGATAGGCAGCAGCTGTGAAACTGAGTGTAGTGTTTTCCACATGCGGCAAAACTAACCTGTAGGACTCCTGCAATGAAGAACACACTTGAACTGTAAGTTTAGCAGGACTTGGGAGAAGATGGGACTTTTTGGGTGGAGTTCAATGCAGTCCCAGAAACATCAAATCAAAGAACGGGAAATGTGTGTGTCAAGGGTTAAATATATGGCATGGAGGGAAGGAGGCGAAATCAGCATCAGTAAAGCACATTTTTAGCTTTAAATATCTACTTAAAGCCACTCAGCAAATCACTTTGTAAGCAGCTACAGAGCTCTGAAGATGTGCTCAAGTTGTTTTAGCTGAAGCTTCATTATTTGGTGTTTTGATTATATGCCTGGGCACTTCTCCATTGTACAGAGCCTGAAATTGAAACATGCTGAGGGATAATGTCAACATTATAAGCATACTAAGCATGAAATTATGAACCATGCAAGACAGCAGAAAAACATTGAAGGGCATATGTATCAAAAGGTGTAATATTTGAAAGCAGTCCTCCTATTGCCATTGCTGTGGCTTCAGCTGATGAGACAGAGCCCGCTAATATACATGACTTTTGTCAGGAATCATGGCCTGTTGCTGACGTGACAGATAAAAATGTATGCCTTACAATATGCTATTTTATATGACTATAATGGAAATGATTTTGTGCTATGCTCACTTTCCTTTGTTCTTTTGAGTCTGAGATTCAGTTCAAGTCATTCTTGCGATCCGTGGCAAATTCCTAAGGCTCCTTCACATTAAAATATGTACTGAGGAAGGAACGTCTAAAAAGAAAAATGAGAACAAATTAAAATAGGCCCTTGGTTGAGATTTATATTAAACCGTTCTGACATGCTCTTGTCTCTTATGTATTATCCAGAGTTGCTTTGCCTTTCTCATCCAGATGTACTTGACTCCTCCTTCTTACTCATCTTCTCCCTTACTTAGGCTTTGGGTTCTCCTAATCTTCCTAAGTGCTGAACAGCAAAAAAATTTCCTGCAAGCCTGGAGGACCTTCTCTGTTCCCTTTCATCCATCTGTATTATCTGCAACAGAAGTAGCAGTGATTCTAATTATGGAATTTCTGTAATCATTAACATTTTATAAATGATCTGTTTCTTCTTGGAGGTTGTCCTATTCCAGTAGCAGATATTCTGCTCATATTCTCTCTCCTCTGTTACTGGCAAATTTTTGAGGATTTGGCATTCTTCAACCTGCAAAGAAGCTCCCTTCCCCCATTTGGCACATTCATGAGTACCACTTTTCTGTTAATCTCTTTTTAAAATGAGGTTTGTTAATGCTTGTGTGCAGTATATAAGCAGGCAGGAGAATATCAGAATGTTAGGGTGGGAAGAGATGGAATAAAGTTGAGTTACAAGCTGTAAAACCTGGCTGCAGAGGCACATGGCAGCACATGGGAGCACGTGGCAGCACAGAGAAGTTTGTCTCCACCAGACCCTGGGGGGAGGACAGAGACATTTGGAAAGTGTGTTGCTGATGTGGCAACATGTAAGGAAATACTGTGCCTTAGAGAAGTGTATAAAGCCAGCTCATTCCTTTGAATAAAGGATTCAGATTCCCTGCAGGTCTGGGTCTATACCTCAATCACCGATGTGTTAGTAGATAAGTGGAAAGGGAAGCATTAATGATTTCTGTTTCTCTTCCATACCTTTCATCTCAAAGTTGTGTGACTATTTAAAAAAAACTCAAACAAAACAAAAAACAAAACAAGACAAACCCAAACAACACCCCCCCAAAAAAAAACCAACCCAACCCAACCCAACAAACAAACAAGCTCCCCAAAACTATACCAGAATACCAGAAGCCAAACACTCTCAGCACTGATCAGGCAATCATCATACCAGATGCATTGTACTTGTTTCAAGTTGGAAATAAAAAAGAAAACATAATTTCTCCAGGTGAAACATGGAAAAAATACAGCAGATTAAAGAACTTTCCCAAACCTCCTGCTGATGGGGTAAAAGGAATGAAAGGCAGAACATAATGGCCCTGGTTGTTGCCAGTATATAGTGACATCACGCTGTCATTTAAAGCAAGGTCTTCAGCAAGTTTGAGTGACTTCCCTTGAAGCAGATAAAACAACTTTGAAGCTACAAACTATCTGGAAGTGAGACCAATCTGGCTGAATTTGTTGTACAGCTCTGCACACTGAAATGTAGTCATTTTACTGGTAAAGCAATAGGATGTGGTCCCTCTTCAGTTACAGACTTTTTCTGTTAAAAAAAAAATCAACAAACCGAAAAAAAACAATTAATAGTAGGAGGAGTAAAAATCACTGTGAAGCAAAATGTACAGGGGTTTGGTTTTTTCCACTACAGTAACCCAGGAAGGGAGTGATAGGAAAAAAACAGGGTATTCACACCAGAGATAAAGGTTTTTCCAATGAATGCAAGATGTTAATTGCTAGTTCTGGTGGTGTTCAATGATTACAGTGCATGATAAACAGATGATGCTACTATTTAAGGGTGAACTGTTTAGGATTAGCAATTACATTTGACAAAGCTAAGTTTGATCAGATAGAGGGGAGATAAGGATGTAGCAAAATAAAAACGAATAGCTTTGCTCAATGCTAAAGCTATTAAAATTATCAGATAGAGTGCCAATATCTAGGTGTTGGCTTCATTGAAAAATAACATCTATTGGAGCAACTGTATGATCATATACAAGATAAAGAAGACTTCTTTTTAAGTAAAGGAACTTAAACCAGTCCTGCTCCTTAGGGATTGAGACAGTTTGCAGTCAGACATCAACTGGCAGTTAAATTGGGCGAAGCTTGATGTGGGCGGTATGGATTGACTAAAATGTAAACAGCTTATTTTCTTATCTTTATGTACATTATACACTGACAGAGAAGGAAGAGCAGGGTCAAAACCTTTTAAAACATATAGCATTAACTTAGATGAAGTATTATTATTCTTATTAATACTGTATGACACGGACTGAAGCATAGAAATTAAGAGCCAGTTTTCAACTATATGTATTCCCCTAGAAACTCTAAAAGCTAGAGTTGTAGTTTGGAGGATTTCTCTGTAGTGCCTCTGCAGTTAAGGGAAGGAGACTGGCCTAAAGGATCTGCATCTGGATCCTGTCCGGATTACTAAAACATTCATTTTTTAAAGTAATTTTCAAATAAATCTTTACACTCGTAAAATAATTAAATGGATGCAAGATGTCTTTGAATATCTGTTTGGATGCTGCTGTGGACTGACCTCTGTTGCTTTTTTCTCAGCAAAGTGAACTTGCACTCCCAATATTTGCCATATTAGTATTTCATGTCTTTCCTTGCTGTTACCTTAATTGCCCTAACAAGTTTTGTATGCTTCTGCCTGTTTTCTGCCTTTGGATTGTTTTCTTCATCTGATGCTGTTTGCATTGTCAGACACGAAAGTATCATTCAAAAAAATGTGTCCCACAAATAAGCCTTCTATGATCTTATTTTACACAGTGATTATAAGAGTAACTCATATTTTATATATAAGGATGAAAAAACTATTCTGAGATTGTGGTTAACAGGCCCAAGAGCCTTTGTCCTGCTTGCCTGGCAAGAACTTATCTCAAACTTAGTCATGCAGTGGTCTTAACTCCTTGTAGATTTAAAGCTGTGTTTTGATTCTCTCATCTCTCTCACACAAGCCTTCCAAGCTTAACTTTGCAACCTCCCTTGTTCATCCAAACAATGAGAAAAAGAGCACAAGACAAGTTTTCTGATGGGCAAAACGAAACCAAGAAAAAGCTTGTTGATTCCCATGTATAATCTTGTGTCAGGGGGAATATATGCTTTTTCGATTAGGATTTCTGAAGTTCCTTTAAATGCACTGGCTGTGTCCTATACGGTGATTAAAGGCTTCAGCAAATAAGGCCTGAGAGGCCTTATAACCTTTCAGTCTCCTATAAATGCATTTGCTTACTGATTTTCCGTTTTTTTCTCTACGTGTCTGTTGTTGCTGTCATTCTAATCTGCTCTAGAAAGTCAGTCCTAGAGAAATGCCATTAGTAGGGGAAAGACTGAGCAAGCAGCAAGTCTTATGCTGGCTCATTCCTAGTGGTATCTGAAAGAGCCAGTGAGCCTGGACTGAGTCTGAAGCTTTATTTTTTTATGTCTCAGTGAGCAATACTCAATTTGTAATTACCTTTTGCGTTGGAAACTCCGATATCCAAGCCAGGTGGAAACTGACACTGAAGAGTTATTTCTTTTCAGTGAGTTACTGCATGAAACAGCTATAGGTTATCTTCAAGGTGTTTTATACTTAGTTAATCAGGACAAAAATTCTTGGCCTTTGTGCTATTTATTTTTATCTGTTGGTATGGAATCTAGATTTATGTTTTGAAGCATTGAGGAACTGTGAATTGCATTGGTGAAGGCTTTAGACTGTTACGGGAAAGAAAAGCAGTTGAAGAAATACATTCTGCTGCCTGAATTATTACACATACCTAAATAATAAAGCCCCAGCTGTGTTTGCCTCCTGCCTGTAACAAAAAGTAGATGTGATTTTAATTACTTAGAGCAAAATTCAAGTGGTTTATTAATACCAACATAACCCTAGGACAGAATTATAGTAATGTTTTATATACACTTGGAGGGATGCTGGAGGAAATAACATGCGAGGTATAAATCTGCTTTCCTGCTGCTTCTCAGCTTGGTGGAAATTTAGCCTGAGATCAAAACCTTCATCTGCTGGGAGTGGGAGAGGGAAGAAGAGCACAAATGGTCAGCTCAAGGGGAGTTTCCTTGTTCCAGGTCTCAGGAGAAAGTTTTTGCCATGGGTGAAGAGGCTGGAGTCTGTCTAAGGAGGTTCAGTGGAGTTGAGAGGGAGATGCATAGGCTGTCTCTTGTCCTCAGCTCCCTTGTCCTACCAATATCCAGGCATCTGTCCAGTTCCTAGCAAAGATCAGAGCAGGCCTCATCCTCCTGTAAGTGACTCCTGAAGCTGATGGTGCCCCAGGGTTATGCTGAGACCACTGGGTGCCAGCCAAGGGAGCCTCTCATGGAGGGCAGCTGTCTCCCCTTCACATCTCCGTGCCATACGGTGAACGCTCCTGTGGCCACATCTGACAAGTCTGCTTGGCGTGACAGGAGGGATACAAATCAGCTGGATTCTCCAAAGGATTTGTCCTGGGGACCGTAGTGAAGGGATCAAACTGCAGCTAAAGAATGAACCAGAAGTCTCTTTGCACAAGGACACATTAACTCCTAATATTTTATGGGACAAAGAGCCTCCTTTTACTAGAAAACTGTGGTTTTAGTAGTGTATTATTTACTCTGCTTGAAAGGAACAGGATCTGATGAATTCCCCTGCTCTATCCAAACCACACATGGACTTTCCTCACAATAGGCAGTTGCTTCAGTTTTTCTGAATTAGCCTAACAATCTTATTACTTCTTATTCCAATTATGTTTTGTATTTGTGTTCTGATGCTTTCCTAAACTATTTTCCACCTGTTTTTGGCTTAGCCTACCTGGCAGTCCTCACTTCCCTTCTTTATCTTGGATATTTCTGCCTAACACTTTGCCCTCCTTTAGTTTTCCTGTGAATTCCTAGCTTATCATGACCCTCCCTCCAACTACTCTATAAGCTAATATTTTTTGTTTGTCTACATTTTAAATTTGGTTTCCTTTTAGCTGTTTTATTATTACTTTTTTATCAGCAATGGCAGTTCCAACACTGAGTGCAATAACAAAGTTCCCATTAGCTCAAAAGAAAACCAACTGAGTCATGGGAATGTAAAACCACGTGCGTAATCTTATTACAGATATCCCTGGTACTGTTAATTAATCATCCAGATTCATTCCCCAAAAGCATTAACCAAATCCAGTCTAGAAGTTGGGGGATTAATGATAAGCAGCAAGAAGGCTTTATAAAGAGCTGTCCTGTTATTGTGTCAAAGTCAGAGCTTATAGCAGAGAATGACACATCTTTGGTGCTCACAGCCATTATGAGCCATGGAAGTTCTACTCCAGCATTTTAAGAAATCATCATGCCTATTTTAACAAGATCCATATAGATTTAGCAGTTCCTGGCTAGCGAGAGACAGCATGAACCCACTGTAACTTCTTTCGTCTCATACTGCAAGAAAAAAAAAGACAAGATTCACCAATGGATGTTCACATAACAAGGAAGGTTGTGGAAACCACTGCTTTTTGAAACAATATGTAAATTGCAGACTCCTAAACATTGGCAGGGATCAAGCTGACAAAGGATAAAAGTTGTGTATCATACAGAACCTCCAAAAACAACACATGTACCTTGTGCCTAAGTGGGTAGGGAAAGAATAAGGTAGTAAATTTAGTAAATTACTGTAGTAAATTTATGTGGCATAGTACAGTCCCAGCTGAAAATAGAGAGAAGCATGTGAGTGACTAAGAGAAACAATTTTCTTCCTGTTTCTTTCCTGACCTCATTCACAGATCCTAGGGCTGTGGTTCCTCTGTATCTGCTGAAACATAGGGCAATGTGTTATAAACCTTCTCACCAATATCTGACCAGGATGTACAAAATATTTTAGAGCTAAGCTGAATTTCCAATCTGAAGAATTAAACATGCAAATTTTTTGCTTCGTTTAGATTCAATTCATGAAATAGAAAATATAATGTTACAATCCTGCCTTGTTTATCCAAAGTAAACTGCTGGAAAAAAGCTTCCCATTTTCCTCAGTTTCAGCCCTCCCTTGAAGGCTACTACAAACACAATGTTACAGACTAAGTAAAAGACTGAATTTAATTCAAGGTATTTGGGGTAGATGATACTCTTTTCTTCCTGTGCATTTGTCTGATAGGGCTACACCTAAATCTGTGGAATTATTCTAGATTTGCATTGTTATGAATCTCCCGATTCATGGACCTTCATACAAAGTACCTTCATTCCAAAGGGGCAGAGCAGCCCTCTTAACTTTCCAGCCACAACCTCAAGCTAGTTTCCTGTCTTTAGCCCTGCTCTTTTAATCAAAACTCCCATGGCCATGAGCCACCAGAAAGTACTTACTCTTTCTCTGTGGTGCTGCCCATGAAAAGCAGTCACCATTCCTTTGCCGTGGGCATTCATCTGACATTGTGTTGTTCAGCAATGCACTTGTGAGGTTAAAATAATTCACTCTGTAAAGATATATAAGATTATTAATCAATTTATGAACATCTAGAGTATTAAGAGAGGTGTTTCTTGGTCTACAAAGCACTGTTTCACTGCCATTTCAAAAACTCATATTTAACATGTGACCCAAAGATTTTAATTATTCTTGCACTAGTGATAAACAGCAGTAATAATATACTCACCCTCTGCACTAAAAATAAAAGTAATTCTCTGCATTAAGAAAGGGTAATAGATTATAAATATTAAGCCTGTTAGATATACTCTGAGTGCTGAATAACAATAATGCTTGGATGTTCTCAGGGCTTTTCAGCACACGATCTCACAGGCACATTAAGAAACTAGCCAGGTTTGGTCCCAGCATACTTGTGAGTAACTGGTGGCAGCAGCTTAACTCAGACTCGAAGCCATGATGATGGCAGAGCCTGAAATGGAGTGGGAGGATTGCACTGCCACTGCTCATTGCACTCACTAGCAGATACTTTTAGATTTTATAGAAGCCATTTCCACCTCAGTATTCTCTCTCTTTTCCTCTTCCCAGTGTCTGAAGGCAGATATCCATCTTGGAAACAGGCTTCTCATAATAAGGTAGCTGGGACTCAACTGTATTAATATGTGCCTTAATGGCAGCTGGATGAAGCAAGAGGAAAAGCTCCCCCCAAAAAATAGAAATAGCCAGTGGGCTGAAGAAAAATAACTGGCTTCAGTGAGAGTGGGAGACCAGAGTGATTAGGATAGCAGGATAGGGAGGATATAATTACAATGCACGTGGTGCTAAAAGGCTCATCCTATATAATTTCTTTTAAATAAAATCTGTGCTTGAAGGGGGAACTCAGTGTGCCAAACTGATTGGTCTCTCTGAGGGCAATCAGCACAGCTACTTGCTTTCTTAAAGCTTACTCTCATTTCAGTGAGAGTTCCCAAGAAAATTAACCCATTTGCTTCCAGAGACCTGACTTGCTGCTTCCTGAGAATTAACCCAGAAGCCCACCTTGCTGAACCTCACTTGGAGCTCCTGTGAGGAAGCAGGGCAGACTTGGAAAATCTGGGGAGAGGCTGTGCCTGGGACATAATTTCTAATCCTCATTCTTGAAGTCTCTAATAGCATCATTATTGTGCACAGGCAGAAACTTAAATCATAGAGCAAAGGGTAGGAGAGCTTGAGAGGTGCACAGCTTCTGGACAGCTACAGTAAATTTACTTTGAAGCTGTAAATTGTGAAGTCTAAGACACTTCCAAAACTCCCAGTGCTAACTATTAAGGGTTCTGATGGACAGTTAAAAAAGAAGGCAAAGTTGAATGGTTTTTTTTCTGTTTGTCTGTGTAACTTTATAAGTGGATGTGGCATTTTGTTCATACTGCAAGCTTTTTAGTATTGGCACTGTGAGGAATTTGACTAAGGAAAGACATGAAAAAGAAAAGACAATGCAAAGGAAAAAAGAACCAAAGAAATACTGACAATAAAAAATAAGAAGAAAGACAAAGTGCAGAGTATACACAGGAGAACAGGAAAGAATGTAGTTATTTAAAGTGTTTAAAATCAGTCTTCCTGGTAAAAGGGCAACACAGGAATCAGTCTGGATCTGCTGCCTCTTACACGTCTTCATATTTTAGATAGGCAGCAATTTTCTTCCTGGCAAATATCTGGCAAGTTATTTATGTAGGTTGAAACCCTCTTCATTTCACAGGCCATTGGGAGTGCTTAAATCCTACCTAATCTATGGTTCAAGCAGCTGGCAGTAAAACTTAAATTGGACAGATGTCATGATTTTCATCCTAGAGCACTGTCTGAAAAAAGGTGACTTGAATCTCCTTGGAAGTGTCTTTACTGTTATTTTCTGAAAGATCTTTGGAAGCCCCTTTTTCATCTCATCTCTTGTTCCTGTCCTGCCTGATACAAATTGGGAGGGCAGTGCAGAGTTCTGTAAATATTCAGGTGAGAAGAAGAAGAAAAAAATGTGATTCTGTCTGCAGTTCTTATGGTCTGTTCTTGGATGTTTGAGGCCAGGAGCCTGTGCTTTTTGGCTCAGACAGTTCTGAAAGAACCTTTTCTTTGAGGACAAAAGGTTGCCTCACAGATTGAATTTTCTTTCTGAGTCAGAGTCTGAACAACAGATTTTTTTCCTTTAATCCTGTTTTTAAGTTTTAGATATTTTAATTCTGTTTTCATATATTCCAACTTCAGATGTTTTTCACCTACTTTTCTTACAGTGCTCAAAGTATGAGCTACTGTTTAACATGGTCTCCTGTCCTTTGCATCTTTTTTAGAAGAGTCAAGTCCTCCTAAGCTGGGGTGTTTCAGGCGTAGAGATTTAACTCAGCTTACACACTGTTTATGGTGGCAGAAAATGTGCACAACTACATTGAAATGCATTTCACATTCACTGCTTTACAAAAACAACTGGCCAGGAGAGGGCTGGTTGTTAAGAATGTAGAGGTGATGCCCAGTTATTTTTAATACTGTATGTATCCTGGATAATTAAAGGGTTAAGAACTAATTGTTGCTGCATTGTTGATGCTGATGGCATAACAATGTATTTTTTCATTATTTGAGGTGATTTAGGTCTTGTAGTCAAGACAGTGTCCCATATACAAATATGCAAGGAAAAGCAATTGCCAGATAAACCCAGGGGGGTGTTAAAACTCTGAGATTAAAGCTAGCTTTTTTCTTACATTTCGTGGAATTCACCAGTATTATTTGAAATGCAGCTGTTCTTTTTGCACAAAACCAGGAGTGCTTCTCATAAAATATTGGAAATAGTTAATATTTTATGAGACTTGGAAATAAAATCCATCAGTGCCGTCTGCTCCAGTAATGCTTACAGCAGTTATAAACAGAAGGTTAAAAAAATGCGAGGAAGATATTCTCACCAGGACTTTACATCTGTGTCTAGGAACTGTTGGATATATTGTCATACAGACAATCTGCAGCCCTTAGGGACACCTCACATTTAACTGTTACCTGTAGCACTCTCTTCTGATCAGATTTGAACAGAAGGCATTCAGGTAACTCTAAAGAAGTGTCCGTGAGGTGCAGTCTGGTGAACACCTTTGGCCAGGGAGGTTTGAATCTCTCCTATTCCTTTCTCCTTCCCTTCACAGCCTTGCTCTGTGAATTCAAGATATGATACTAAAAGCAACTGAACTATTTTGGAAGAGGGAAAATTGGAAAGACATTGTCCTTACAACTAGGTTAATATTGCAGAGAAAAACTGTATGTAAATTTGACAAAAATGTGAATTTGTTTTGAGTGAAGACTGTGAATGTAGGAAGCTGCAAACAGAATAGTGGTGCATGGTCACCAGACAGAGCATCTTAATGCAGATTTCAGAATGATTGCAGGACAGCAACCATCATTTCCAAAATAGCTAATATTTGTTTTGGATATGTGCTTTTGACGTCTGTGGTTTTTTGAATTGGGAAATAGAAGCAGATTAAAAAGTTTTTAGTTATTGTAGCAAACCAAAAGTAATACAGCATTCAAGTAGAACAAGCTCCTCACAAAGAGATTAATATTTATTTGTGGACAATACTCACCAAATTGCTTCAAATACACTAGAGGAAAGGATGATGTTTTCCCCAGCAGGTTGTGGCCAGTGTTGGTTTTGTGTATGTGTTTGACTCCTGCCACATGAATTCATTTTGGTATGAGATGGAGCCTATTAGGAAATTGGCTACATGAGTAAAAGTCCACACTCCATTTCCTGTAAGGTTGCTAAGCACAATAATTATTGCCCTCAGTGGTAAGGCAAGCACATAAATTAATAAATGTCCTATTAATGAGTACACTAAACATGAAAATCTCTGAACTGGGGAAATACCAACTGTGCCTGTTACCAACAGGGCGTGTTTCATGTTGGTTAAACGAACTAGCTAATAGGATAAAAGTCAAAGGCTGTAGCACACATAACTATGAGAATTTAGTTTTGTCTTTAGCTTTGTCTTCCTTTGTGAATAAAGAATCTTTCAGGAAAGTGGTTATGAGACATAGGTTTAGAAGCAGTGTGATGCTGAGTGTTAGCACACTTGTATATAGGTTTATATGTACAAAACCAACACAATGGCTGTAAATTTTTAACCTAAAATGATGAAGGAGAACCGACTGTAACAAAAGTAGTTCCATCAAACTACAGATTCTACAAATTGTTCAAACTGGGAAAATTCTGCCTTATCCTGAATTTTTAATCTAACTTTTTCTTTTCCACATGAAGCATCCTTGCTCTTGATTTGGAATGAAAATCTGCCATCTTCAGTTTCCAAGGTCTGAGAATTTCTCTCCACATTTGTAAGCTATCCACAGCCCAGACAGTTTCTCCTCCATTGCCTCTTGAATACAGGAGTGGTGTTGTAAAGGTAAAAAGCCATGCATTTGACTTAAAATTTTACTTTGCGTGAATCAATTTTACATTGCTTATACAGTAAAATGCTTACTGTAAATGAAATTAAATGTAATCCAGCAGCAAATGTGTTAAAGCTTAGGGAGGGACAGCCTGCTGCCAAATGCAGCTTTCACAGAAGAGTCCCTGGAACACAGTCCTCAGGCACCCTAGTCTTCATTATATAAACACAACTTTTTTGTTATTGTGATATGTGGCTGGTATTTTTATGCACAGTGAAAGACAGGGGCCTAGTGTGGATCTCTGGTGTAAGTGTGTGTGCCTGTAAGGGCAGTGAGAGACATCAGAGACCATTAAAATGCTCCGGGATTGGGGCTGGGCAGAGCTGTGTGCTTCACACACACACTGGGCTAAAGGTTTCCAAGAGCCCACAAGGGGTTAGATGTCCTCTCCCCAGTCTGAAACCAGTCTTAGCTGGATACTGAATGCCTCCATGGCTTTGAAAGCTTCTCTGGGTGACTAAAGTGAACACTGAGGAGCGGAAGCTGGAGTGCTGTGGTCATGCAAGGCATCATCAGAGGAGGAAGGAGGACGAGATGCCTCAGCTCTCCCGCAGCACCAGCTGCAGAGGGGGCCAGCCAGCCACAGGAGAGAGTTGCTGCCATACACGTCTGTGATGTTTGGAGTTCCAGGCTCAAATAAAACATTGTGAGCCTGAACCATGTTGACAACTCTACAAACCCTGCAATATTATTGCACATGTGCAGGGTTAAAGTAACATGTCATCCAAAACCCCATTTGTTTTCAATGTGATTTTCTAGGGGGGCAGCAGCACCCTCCCAGTAAAATAATGTACTTACCATGTCTTTCCTTTAACAAATAAGAAAGTGTAAGCCTTTTAGAAGGAAAAGAATATAAGTGCTCAGCAAAAAATACTTTTTAATAAATATCCTTTTAATTCTTATGACCATTCCATTGATTGCAAGTATAACCAGAAGAGAAGTCTGATTATCTTTGCACAGCCATTTACCTCTGGGAAAAAATTGATGACAGTTGGATGTAAAATGCTGATTTAGTGTTTTCAGAGGATGAGGTGATCCTGGAAGATCTGCTCACAGCAGAAGCCAGACAGAGTTCTCCAGATTCTGTTGTTACTGGTCATCTGAATCTAGGGGAGTCTCTTAAATTCTGTGGCTGTATTTTATCTACCAGTAAGCCTCAAGTTTCTTCCCAGAGGCAGTGTAAAATGAGTTAATATTTTATCATTAGCTTTGAAATCCTCAGATAACAGGCTCTGCAACATCACAAAATAGTTCATGGACAGAACTATCTGAGGTGAAATCTGCCTCTCTTTACGTAACTTCTTTCAAAAACCAGAAACTAATTGGACTCTAAGACTAAATAGTGCAATGAAACAAGATGGACCCATAGTTGTCGACATGCCTACGATCTGTAACATCCCAGGAAGCTGAATTGGATAGACAATTCTACTAAAAAGTCATGGAAATAATCATGAAAACCAGGATTGTTTCATTTGACTAAGCTGATATTTTGTGGTCTTAGCACAGAGTACATGAATATTCTTTTCAGAAGGATCACTTTGAAAGTAGCCTAATGATTTTTTTTAAAAAGTTCACCCCAAAGGCTGCAGAGAAGAGGCACAGGAAGTTCAAAACACCCTGGAGCTTCATCAAACTGCAGCTCAACCGATGAGACCCATGCAAAGTAATAGTGTGGATCTGACCCCTTGAGAAAGCTCTCCTCTTAAATATAAAGAACTTTCTAGCCAGCAGAAGTGAGGGGGTGTTTTCCCACGGTTTCCTGAAAAGTCTGTCAGGACTGATTTTCAAAACCTACTATTTATATAATTGAAGAATACTTTGGAATGTTTGTGGAGTATTGATGGCTGCCCAATCTTGTTTGCAAAGTACACTCCTTTTAATTTGACCAGATCTTAAGAAATGTTGAGTATTTGCGCCTTGTCTGCTGACGCATCTCGTTTTGGAACCTGGTAAATCAGCAGAGTATTTTCATATCCACAGAAAAATCACAAGGAGCAAAGGGTGCTGAGGTCACACTGTGCACAGCATCTTGTGAATTCTGGTGCTTTGCTTACAGTGATATAAATCTTTCTTACATCTTCTATACTCATCAATTATGTGTTCTCTCCTGAGCCCACTTGCATTAAGTCTTGTTAATTAATATGAGTTAGATTTTTGTTGTCTGACAGAGTGGTAGCTCTACCACACATTGCTGGTGTGTCATGACTGGGGATCTTAAAATTATCGCTGAAAAACCTAAAAACACCATAAAAGGTTGCTGCATACAAGCAGCATCCAGTTGTGATATATGACATTTTACTTAACATGTGTAGGTATGGGCATACTGTGTTTCATGCCTCAAAAAGAAGTTGTTGAACTGTGTTAAGAAAGCTGTAGCGTGTATGACTGCAGGTATTGGAGTATTGCTGGTAAATCCATAGAGTATCTCATCTTGGCTGCTGGGTCGAGTTTTGGTCTCCCTCCAAAAGGATACAGCAGGAACAAGAAAGGCTGTGGCGAGCATGGTAGAAATTACTAAAGCCATAGCTGAAAATCAACACAGAATAGTGGCTGGACATGAAGGAAAACAGAGAAAGGATAATACTGAGTAAATAATGGACTGGTTCGGAGAGTATAAATTCTCCTTTCCCCTCAGACAGTGGGAAGAACTAAGCAGAGCGTGATGAGCGGGGAGCCCTTTCCGTGCGGTGCAGTATCCCGGCGGCAGCAGCCACGGCGGGGGCCGGGAGCCCGGCTCGCTCCGGGAAGCCCTGGCGCACCGGCGGGAGCGGGAGCGGTGTCCGCAGCCGCATTACGGTCCCGGCTCCCTGCGACCTCCGCCGGAGCCGGACCGCGGGGCCGGCGCCGTCCGGGGGCTCCGCAGCGCCTCTCGCC